>CM072937.1:45185800-45658300 GCA_036971965.1 Nyctalus aviator
GAGGAACCTCAGCTAGAGGTCAGGAGGCGCTCTGCGGGGCGGAAGCGGGGAGAGGGGGAGGGGAGGGGAGGGGAGGTGAATGGCGATGGGAAAGAATTAAATAAAATATCTGTAGGAGATTTTACTCCACTCTCGCGGAGTGGCTGCCCTCCGAGAGCCAGCGCCGTGTGGAGAGGGGCCGCGCTGCGGCTGGGATGTGTCGGGCGGTGGGCCGGGCCCGTCTCGGACAGCACGGCCTCGTGGCGGGAGCACTGGTGTTGCTGGGAGAACTCTGTCTTAGTCCATTTGGTTCCAGAAAACCCCGGCCGGGTTAGCGGGAAAGGAGTCCTAGAATAACGGGGAGGGTGAGGCCCCCGGGAGCGCCGGGCCCTGCTCCGGGAGCGGGGGCTGCCCCGGGGCCCCAGAGCAGGCACAGTGCCACACAAGTGGGCGGGGAGCGTGAGTGTGCCCCTGCAGACTGGACAGGAGTCCGTGGGAGTTAAGCAGCCCGTGTCCTGGCCTCCACTTACTGCCGTAAAGCGCGGTGGCCCGGCCTGGCTCTTCCTGCTCACAGCTCTGCGTCACCGGAGCCTGGCCTGTTCTCTCCCCTGATGCCCTCCCGCCCTCATCCTGGGCGCGTGAGGCCCCCCCCACCTCTGTAGCCTGAAGTGACAGCCACAAATGGGCACCTTCACAGGCTGCTCCCCAGGCCGAGGCACCCATCCTTCAGAGGAGGGTGCTGAGGCTCACAATCGAAGTGGCAGCTGATAAGTAACAGTTGGCATCACAGTAGGTCTGACTCAACTGCAGCACCTACAGGTGCCCGCCAGACTCTCCAGCCTGGCATTGAGGAGCCCTGGCAGGCCGGGGCCCTCTGGAGCGCTGAACTCCCTCCCCGCCTGGGACAGGTCTGAATGGCATGAACAGCAGCATCTGGGAGCACTTTGCCTCTGGAAGCTTCTCCCCAGGCACATCCCCTGCCTTCCTGTCAGGACCGGGGGCTGCTGAGCTGGCCCGGCTTCGGCAGGAGCTGGAGGAAGCGAACGGCACCATCAAGCAGTGGGAGGAGTCCTGGAAGCAGGCCAAGCAGGTACGGCCCCCTCCCGGGGCCCGGGGAGGGGGGCCGGGCCCGGGCCGGAGCTCCGGGCTGTTCAGGTGCTCGGGCCCAGCACCACTTGGCCTCCTAAGAAGCCCTGACTCCCAGGTTCTAGGTTCTGAGAGGGGCCTTTGTCCGGGGCAGCAGTTCTGGGCCCGGCCCTCTTCCCTGCCCACGGGGCTCTCCTGCCGGTCCTGACCCTCCCTTCTCTGCGGGCAGCGTCAGCTTCCTCCCTGTCCCGTCCCCAGACAGCTGGCCCCGCTCCCTGGGAGGCCCCGCAGCCACAGAGGCCCGTCCCGGCTCCCGGGGGCCGAGGGCAGGGCCGCCGTGACGGGTGCGCGTTCGGCCCACAGGCTTGTGATGCCTGGAGGAAGGAGGCGGAGGAGGCCGGCGAGCGGGCCAGCACGGCAGGCGCCGAGCGTGAGTTGGCCCGGGAGCAGCGGGACGCCTTGGAGGTGCAGGTGCAGAAGCTGCGGGAGGAGCTAGAGCGGCTGCACTCGGGGCCCGACCCGCAGGCCCCGCCCGCCTTCTCCGACCTGGAAGCCCTCTCGCTCTCCACCCTCTACTCCCTCCAAAAGCAGCTGCGGGCCCGCCTAGAGCAAGTGGACAAGGTCAGCCCAGGAGGTCAGGGAACACGGGGTGGGGGTAGAAGAGGCCACAGCCACAGCCCGCGTTTGGACGCTGGTGGGCCCTCACTGCGCCAGGGGTGCCATCCTGCTGGAGGGGAGCTAGGAAGGGAACGTCTCACCGGGGAGGGAGCAGGCAGGAGTGGGGTTCATGCCCATGCCAGCACTTTTGGGGGCAGGCACTGGCCTGAGTCTCTTCCTGATGGCTTCTCTGAGCTCTGCACGAACCAACAGATGTTCCAGAATGAGGAGGTCCCAGGGCTACCCCAGCTGCATCCCGCAGGCGCACAGAGGACGGGGTGTGTGTGTGTGGGGGGGGTGTCCTAGAGAACAGCACAAACTCAGGTGGCCATGCACCTGCGAGCTGTCCGCCCTCTCCGGGCCCCGCTGCTCTCGTTTGGGGACCCAGGGCCGCCTCCCCCCCCATCAGGCATTCACATCACAGAGGAGGTGATGTGAATGCCTGACCCTGCACACAAGCCTCTGGAGCACCGTGCCTCAGTTTCCTCCTCCAAAGGGTCCGCAGTGAGGGTTAGGGAACCTGTCCCACCCGAGGCCGGGCCGGTGACCAGATGCCGCTCTCCCCGCAGGCCGTGTTCCACATGCAGTCGGTGAAATGCCTTAAGTGTCAGGAGCAGAACCGAGCGGTGCTGCCGTGCCAACACGCCGTGCTGTGCGAGCTGTGCGCCGAGGGCAGCGAGTGCCCCGTCTGCCAGCCGGGCCGGGCCCATGCCCTCCAGTCGTGACCCTGAGGCCCGGCCCCGGCCTGGCTCACATCTTCCCACCTAGGACTTTTTAAAGTATATATATATATATGTATGTATGTATGTATGTATATGTATATGTATATGATTGTGTATATGTATACATCTCCGTGCGTGTGCAGGTATGCGTGGGCGACCAGTGTGACAGTGTCTGTGTGTATATCTGTGTGTAGATATAGACACACACTTTAAACAGACTTACCAAGCACTTTTTAAAGAAGAAACTATTTTGCAGTCCTCCCCCCGCCCGCTCCCCCCTTCCCCTCCCTCTCCTCCCACCGCCTGCGGCAGGGAGTCCAGAGCCCGTTCCTGTCTTTTATATGTAGGACTAACTATTTTTAACTTTTTCTGGGGCCTGAGCAGGGAGGTGGAAGCTGGAAGGGGCGCAAGGGAGAGGGAGGCCTCAGGGCAGGCCCTGTTCCCCCCTTCTAGGCCAGGGCCAGGGGCTCGGAGGCCCCGGCAGACCTGCTTCCGGCTGCGGGCCTGAGGGAGCGTGGGGTCCCGGCAGCCTGGCTGCCGGCTTACCAGATGCACACAGTTCGGGGCTGGCAGGCCAAGCAGCCCCGCGCCCAGCCCCAGGCCCTTGAAGCCCGAGAGGGTCAAGGCCCGGGAGTTGGGCCCCTCAGGTTCCTGAGGCAGGTCTGCCCCCGCCCTCCCCGCTTCCCAGAGCAGCCTGCCTGCCCCCCGGCCACCCACCAGGCTGGCACTGCCCTCCCCGCCACCCCCTGCTGCCTTCAGCTGTCCGCCTCCTGGCACTGCCCGGCCCGCGCCCTCCGCCCTCTCCCTCGGCAGCTAGCAGGGCCACCGGGGAGGAGCTGCGGACTGAGGACCAGGGGCCCAGGCCCTGCCCTCCCGCCAGGGGGGGCTCCGATGCATTCCTTGGTGCTCTCCGAGTGCAGCTGACGTCCTGCCCTCGGCACGACGCCCGTGTGCATGTGTGTGCGTGCCTGTCTGGTGTGTAGTGTGTCTTAGCTCCGTTTTAAATTGCTCTGTACAGACAGGCGGCGGGCGGGGCGGGGGCGGAGGGCAGCCGCCGCTGCCAGCGCTGGGTGTCGGGTGGGAGCCGGCGCGCCGCGAGGCCCCGGCCCCAGCCCCCTGTGCTCGGCACCAAAGGGCTTTCAATGAATTACGTGAAAACTTTCTTTTTTTACAAAAAATGCGAAAATCAACAAAGCTCCAAACCTTTGGGAATAAAACATGAACTTGCAATGGCAGCTTGTTTGCATGGGCGAGGGCAGTGGGGTCCCAGGTGAGTGCCTCTGGGCCAGGGGTGGGCCAGCTCAGCTCGGCTGTGCCTGCCCGGCCCGGCCCCTCCTGGGCGGGAGCTCTGCCCGGCCGGGGAAGCAGCGTGTGCCCCACCAGAGCCGAGGCTGGGCGCCTGCCGAGACCAAGGGCCTCTGGTGGCTGCGGGGACCCTGAGCCCAGACAGACCTCCTGGCCCGGCGACGCTCCTCCAGCTCGATGCACAGCTGCCGCCGGCTAGTTTGCTCCCGAAGGACGGCAGGGCCCTAGGGGCTTCTCACAGAAACAGGAGAAAGGCGGGCCCAGAGATGTCCTGTCCGAGGCTGGAAGTCCCGGCCTTTGAGCCACATCCTCCCTCCCCTGCTCAGCTGGCCTGTGGATGTTGTGAGCTAACAGCTACGGGGCTCCTCTGTTCCAAGCTGACGAGGGCGATGGAGCCATCTCAGACCTCCCACAGGTCACCCTGTGCAGCTCACAGAGGGCGGCCTGCCGAGGGCCACGCAGCCAGGACCGCCGGCCTCAGGCCTGACTCCCAGTGCGTGACTGCCAGCACGGCGGCCACTGCGCCTGGAGGCTGCCCGCTCTCGGTGCCCCTGGAGTCCCAGCCCCGGTGCTGGCAGCGGCCACAGACAAGTTCTGTTCAAAGCTCTTGGCCCAAATACCAGTAATGCCAGTTGCCCCGCATCTGCTCCTGCATCAGTAACCCCCCACCTCCTCCCTGCCTGTAAGATGGGGCAGCGGGGTGGGGGCAGCCCAAGGTGTCTTGCAGGCTGGGCAGGTTTGCATGACCTGACACCTGGGCCCACTTAGGCAAACAGCATGTTTTCTGAGAAGGGTGGTGGATTGCGATGTTTTTATTTTGCTCAGAACACATTTATGTGGCCGGCACTGGCGGGGGGCAGGGGTCCTCAGTAGATACATTAGCCAGGCTGTCCTTCCTGCTCCTGCCCTCCGGGCCAGCCCACTCCCCCACCTGCCAGCTCTCTCCCGGCCCCTTAGCCTGGGCTCCTTCCACAGCCCTGGCCCAATGAGTCTGAGCGGGGGTGCTGAAGAGGAGGCCCAGTGGCTGGAGCCGGTTTCCGGGGGGACAGATGGCTGAGCCCCTGCTTGGCTAGCGCTCCTCCCAGAGGGGCAGGATGTGACAGCTGCCCCGCCCGGTGCTGGGATCTGGCAGAGAATGCTGAGGCCGAGGCTGAAGGCGGGGGTGGGGGGTGGAGGGGGTATAATTCTGTGTCCCCAGCACCGGGCCCGCTCTGGCAGGAGACCGGAGGGTCTGCACTCCGTGCCTTCCAGCCTGGCAGAGCCTCTGCGTGTCAGGCCGGGCCGGAGGGCTGTGCTGCGGGGCACCAGCCCTCCCAGGAGAGCCTGCCCCTGCCCGGTGCCGCCCTCCAGGCTATCTCCCTGGCTGCGGGACATGCTGGGAGGCCTGCCTGGCTCGCTGCCGCCGCAGCTTCACAAACGCCTGGGCCTCACGGTCCCCCTTCCTGCTCTCCAGCAGCCGCAGGACGGGGTCTCCTGTGGAGAGGCGTTGGGGGGTTAGGTTCAGAATGGGGGGCAGGGGGGAAGGCAGTGCCTGGGGGGTGCAGGGGACAGCAGGCAGGCGACCTGTCACCTTCTAATATGAGGACCTCAGGTTAGCTAACCTCTGTGCCTCAGTTTACTCAGTCTATAAAATAGCAATAATAATAGCAACCTGCCTCATTGGGTGGCTGTACGGATTGGAAAGTTAATAGTATATGTCAGGTAAGTGGAGCTGGCCCATAGTGCACAAACGTGACCTGGTCCTATTAGCAAGATGGGCCTCCCCAGGCACATGGTGACCTCCTCCCCCAGAGACCGTCCCTACGCGTGGGCCGGAGGTCTCGGCAGCATCAGCCTCCCCGCTGGCACCTCCGGGGCCTCAAGCTGCCCCTCCCTGCCCCCCAGCGCTGGGCTCAGGCCTACCGTTGGGCATGGGGTAGGTGAGGGGCAGGCGCGTCTGGGGCACCTCCCCGGGCTCCGCAGCGCCGTCCAGGCCGTGCACCGAGCACAGAGGCAGGAAGGCCTCCCCCTCCAGGTCATCGGCCCCCAGCGTGTCGTGGTCCAGCACCGTGAGCAGCAGGCAGGCCCCGTCCTTCTGGCACGGCTCAGCGGGCACCAGGCTGGGGGAGGGCAGAGTTGGGCTCGGCTGCCCACCCCGCACACTGCCGCTGCCATCCTCCCCACTGGGCTCACCCCCTGTTCCCGAGGTCAGGCCAGGACTGGGGGAAAGATGCCAGATTGGGGGGAGGGAGGGGCTGCAGGTGCTTTAAACCAGGGTCCTATGGGCTGGAGCCACCCAGGCTCAGCCACCTGGTGTGGGGATGATCGAATAAATAAAATAAAAAATAAGCCAGGGGCCCTATGTCCCGGGGCTGGGCCGCTGGTGTCAGAGGACTTCCAGGCAGGACCCTCCCCTGGAAGTGACATGGGGAGTCTCCCCCACAGCCTGGCCCCGCCCAGGGAGCAGGTTTGGGACCGATGCCAGCAAACCCTTGTCCCAGGGGCCCCTCCCACCGGCCCAAAGGAGGTCACCTCAGGGGAGCCCCTTGGGCCCAGTCAGCAGGAGCTGGTCCAGGGCCGGGGAAGCGCTGCAAGCGTGGGCCCCACTCACAATTCAAAGGTCTCATCAAACAGCGGGTGCAGGTCCTTCTTGTGCTTTTGGGTCTCCCGAGGAGCCAGCTCAGGGAATTCGTGCCTGGGCTCCAAGGTCAGCTGGACAAAGGGGTCGCTGGAGCCTGGCAAGTGGCCGGGTGGGGTGGGGGTACAATGGCCAAGGATAGCCCAGCCCTTCCTCTAGCCACCCCCCCCAGCCTCCACTCCCTGCAGCTGTGCCTGCTCGGCAGCACTGCCCCCTCCTGGCCATCCGGAGGAAGTGCATCCCGAGCTCCCGCGGGGCGAGCAGAGCCCCCGGGGGCCCGGAGTGACCAGCGGGCAGCCCCACTCACCGTTGGCGTCCAGGGGCAGCAGGTTGGAGGCGCTGAGCAGCTCCACGCGCAGCTTCTGCTCCGAGGCGCGGTAGGAAGCCTTGAGGGTCACGGCCCCGAGCTCCTCGGTGGTAGTTTCGGCCTGGGGGCGGGGCAATGGGCGTCGTCAGGGGCGGGGCTCTATGGGGCGGGGCTTGGGACGGGGCGGGGCTTGGGCGGGCGCCGGGCCAGGCCCTCACCTGCCTCTGCAGGCGGCGGCTGAAGTACTTCCGGATGAGCTCCCGGCTGGAGGCCGCCTGCAGCTCCAGGTCCCTCTGCAGATCCTGCGGACGAACGGGCCGCCCAGGTCACCGGGACGGTCACACCCCGCTCGGCCGGCGCTGCCCTCCGGAGCTCCCGGCCGGGACGGAGACGTTAATCCGACACGGAGAGCGCTGGGCGCCCCGGGACCACTGGCCGGGGACACACCCTCAGGGCTGCCCCGGCGGCCAGGCGGGCCACCCCTCGCACCCATCCAGGCTCAGACCCGCACGCCGCCCTCAGGTGCTGCTGCTGCTGCTGCCGCCTTTTTTGTTTTTCTTTTTGGAAAAAGAAGCCCACGTGTGTTTTGTTGTTGTTTGGCTATCCTCACCTGAGGATATTTTTCCGTTGGTTTTTAGAGAGCGAGGAAGAAAGCGAGAGAGACAGAGAGGGAAACTTCCATGTGAGAGAGAGACATGGATTGGGCCGGGGATTGCAACCGAGGTACATGCCCTTGAGCAGGATTGAACCTGGGACCCTTCGGTCCGAAGCTCTATCCACTGAGCCAAACCAGCCAGGGCTAACGGGGCCGCGTTTTCATTGGGTGCGAGGCGCTGTGGGCCGGAGCTCTCCTGGGCACCGGGGAGCACAGCGGCCCGGCCCCCCGCCCAGGCCCCCCGAAGGCCCGTACCTTGAAGGTGGCCGTGTGCAGGGCCTCGGGCGGCAGGCCACAGCCCTCGGCATAGAAGCAGATCTCCAGGTTCTAGAGGAGGAGCAGACCGTCAGAGGTGCCCCGCACACGCCCCTGGGGCCCTCGCCGCCGCCCGGCTCTCACCTGCAGCGCCACCTCCAGCCTCCTGGAGGCCGGGGCGCAGCTCCGCTGGGCGGCAGCCACCTCGGCAAGCACCGTGAGCGTGTGTGTCCAGAGCAGGGTCAAAAGGCTGGGCGAGGCGCGGGGGGCCAGACACGGGACAGAGAGACGGAAGAGGAGGAGGCAGAGATGCTTTTGAGAAGGGACCTCGGGGACCCAGGCCCATCCCAGCTCCTCCTCACCTCACCCCCACCTGCTTCACAGGTGGGCCGGGGCCGGGGCCCAGGCTGGGAGTGAGGGCTGGTCTCCTGAGGGCGAGGGGCGGGGAGTTGGGCCAGTCCTGCCCAGCACGTCTCCCAGCCCCGGGCAGAAGCCTCAGGATCATCAAACCCCAACAAACCAGGGCTGGGCGGCTGCTCCCGCTGCCTGACCATGGCCCCAGTGACTGATCCCGGGCCAGGACGGCAGTGGCCAAAACAAACAGGCTCGCCAGGACCGGTTTGGCTCAGTGGATAGAGCGTTGGCCTGTGCACTGAAGGGTCCCGGGTTCGATTCCGGGCAAGGGCATGTACCTTGGTTGCGGGCACATCCCCAGTAGGAGGTGTGCAAGAGGCAGCTGGTCGATGTTTCTCTCTCATCGATGTTTCTAACTCTCTGTCCCTCTCAATTCCTCTCTGTGTAAAATCAATAAAATATATTTTTTTAAAAAAACAAAAACAAAAACAAACAAAAAAAACAGGCTCTCAGCACGCCACCCGGAGAAGCCCCTGCCAGCTGCCCGGGGGGGCGGCCAAGCCCCAGGCCTAACAACCACCTGGGCAGCTGGCATGTCACGTGAGGACGCGGAGCCAGGCAGTTAAGTACAAAACGGTGTGGCGCAGAGCGTGGAGCCGACACGAGGGGAAGCTAACTCAGCGCTCCCGCACCTATCACTGTCCTAGGGCGTCCCAGGCGGCGGAGAGTAAAGTTCCTCTCTGGGTGGAGATTCAATTCCGTTTTAGGTGAAAATCGAAGCTCAACAACTGGCATTCTAGGGCTTAGGAAATAAAGAAAGTGGGCTGCTGGCCTAGCCGGATTGGCTCAGCGGATAGAGCATCAGCCTGTGGACTAACGGGTCCCGGGTTCAATTCTGGTCGGGGCACATGCCCGGTTTGCAGGCTCGATCCTCAGTGGGGGCGTGCAGGGGGCAGCCGATCAATGATTCTCATCATTGATGTTTGTTCTCTCTCTCCCTCGCTCTCTGAAATCAATAACAATATATATATATTTTAAAAGCCCCCGTCACTAGCAGTGGAGCGAAGGGGAAGGCCCACGGCCCCCTGGGGATCTAGCGCCACCCCATGGCCGCAGTGCCGGCCGCTCACGGCCTCCTCCTCTGTGCAGCTCCCCTCCCAGCCCGTCCGCGACTCCCTGAGCCCTAAGAGAGGCCAGGACTACGGCCGTCTCCACAGACAGCTGCGTCACCGCTCAAGACCGCCCGGGCCGCGACGAAGCTGAAGTCTGAGGCCAGCTTGTCCAGACCCTCATCCCCCGCCGCCCCGAGGCAGGGGAGAGGAAACCAGCTGCCCGTGACGTGAGGGGCAGAGGCCGGAGGGCCCGGGGCAGAGGGCAAAGGAGGTCGGGGAGTGAGCCCCCTGTCCCTGGAGCGAGCACTCGGCGGAGGCCGGGCCTCCTCCCCGGGGGCCAGGCGGGGGCGGGAGCGGGGGAGGGGCGGCGCGGGCGGCCGCGCACCTGCTGAAGTTCTCCTGCACCAGGTTGGTGTTCATGTAGCAGAGCTCCACCTCCAGGAACTTCATCAGGGGCAGGATGGCCTGCGGAGAGGGGGCACACGTCCAGCGCGGCCCAGCCCGGCCCACCCGGTCCTGCCCGATCGGGCGAGGGAACGGGCCTCTGTGCCCGGCGTCGGGACTCCCACGACATCCAGCCTCTGCCCAACCCGTTCTCCTCCGCAAATCTAGCCCCACAGAGCTGGCCGAGGTCAGCGAGAGGGCGGCCACTCACGTCCTCCGGCAGCACCGACTCCCGGACGCCCACCAGGCTGTGGATGTGCTTGGCAATGCCCACCTCCAGCTGCAGACACAGAACAGCAGGGGGCGCTCAGGAAGGACTGGGGGCTGGACATCAGCTGCTGGGGGAGCTGGGGGAGGCTTCAGGCTGAGGATGGATGGCCAGGGTCACCGGGGCCGGAGAGGTACCTGCTCGGCCAGGGTGCGGACGCCCGTGCGGATCTCGTGGTTGAGTCCGGCCAGCGCGCTCTGCAGCTGGGCGTGCAGCGTGTGCTGCAGCTGCCCCTGCTCCAGCACAGCCCCCACCCGCTGCTCCAGTGCCTCCCATGCCAGCTGGGCAGGGAGCCTGCCGATCACCAGCCGCAGCTGCTCCATGTCGTTCACCACCACGCACAGCTGGGGGCGGGCAGAGCTCCCTGAGCCGGGGCGGGGGCGCACCCCAGCCCAGCCCCGCCCGGCCCCCAGCGCGGGCCCTTACCATATTGGCCGCCAGGGCCTGGTCCTTCTGGCCTGCGGCCAGCTCCCGGGCCCGGGCCTTTATCAGGCTGCAGTACACCAGGGCCAGCCGGCAGGTGTCCTGGGTGAGGAGGGGGTGGTCAATGGGGGGCACCCCGGAGGGGCAGAGGGCGAAGGCACAGGAACCTCAAGGCCTTGGAGAGCCGGGGTGGGCGGGCGGGGTGAGGCCGTCTCGGGAGGCGGGAAGGACGCGGGGAGACGCTGCACCTCCACGAACTTGACGGTGATCATGAAGGCCTCCTCGGGGTCGGGCCAGTCCAGCTGCTGGGCCGTGTGTCCGATCTGGGCGAAGCAGGTGGACAGGTCCACAGCCGAGGTGCTGTGCTTGGTCAGCTCACCCAGGGGCACCAGCTGGGGGACGGAGAGCAGTCAGAGAGGAGAGCTGGGAGCTTGCTAAACCCATGCCTGCTCCCTCCTCCCTCCCACTGCACTCCTTGCTCCTGCCATCTGCAAACTGAGCTGGGCAGGGCTCCGCCCAGGTTACCCTCCCCACAGCCCCACCATCCCCCCCCAAACCCCACCCCCACCACCTACACCCCACTGCCCTCAGCACCCCCTGCAAGAATCCATCTGTAAGGGGAAGCCACAGCGCCAAGGATGACAAGAGGCAGCGTTTGCATACAGCTGGCCTAAGAGCATGCTTTGGCCGGGCCAGCCAGGGGCTCAGGGGCTGAGTGCCGACCTAGGAACCAGGAGGTCACAGCTGGATTCCAGGACAGGGCACGTGCCCAGGTTCTGGGCTTGGTCCCCAGTAGGGGGCGTGCAGGAGGCAGCCAATTCATCACTGATGTTTCTATGTTTCTCCCCCCACTTCCTCTCTGAAATCAATATAAATGCATTTTTTAAAATAATAAAAATGAAAAACAAAAGCGTCCTTTATCACCAGTGACCTGCTTCTGAACGTCCTGAAGTTCCCGCGGAGCCCCAAGCCCCGCCCCAAAGCCGAGACCCCGCCCCGCCCAGGCCCCGCCCCCACCTGGTCCATCTGCACCGCGCGCTGCACGCGGGCCAGGGCCACGCTGTAGGTCTTCTGCAGCCAGGAGGGGATGGCGGGCTGGAACCAGCGGTGGAAGCCGTCCAGGGCCAGCACTCCATCCCTGGGGGCGGCGGGGACGGGCTAAGCCTGGGGCAGGCCGGCCGGGCCAGCAGGGGGCCCTCCCGTGCCCTGCGCACCCGCCGCCTGCCGGCGGACGGCCCACCTCTCGGAGGGCGCCGGGCCCAGCCGGCACAGCTCCTTGAGGCTGGTGTAGAGCTGGAACAGGCTCTCGCCCACCTCCGGGGACACCGGGCCGCTCACCGCCGCCGCCGCGTGGTCCTGCACCCGCTTGGCCACCTGCGAGGGGACGGAGAGGTGGGCAGGGCCCGGGGCCGGGCTGGAGGGAGCGGGAGGGGCCTGGGCCCCGGACTCACCAGCCACTGCAGCTCCAGGAAGGCCATGGAGAAGAGCTCGACCTTCAGGGTGCTGCGGGAGGGCCAGCGGGTGACCTGGTGCCACACACCGGTCCCTCGGGCCCGCCCCGGGCCCGCCCCCCTCCCTGCCCGCGCTCACTTGTGGAAGATCTTGTTCCACGTGCGCTGGCACTGGTGCAGGTCGCCGGTGATGTCCTGGACCAGGCCCAGCAGGGCCTTGCCCGCCTCCAGCAGGCCCTGGGGGACAGAGGCCAGCTGAGCGGGCTGGGCGAGCAGGTACCCAGCCAGCGCTTGCCCCGCCCCTCACCTGCACCATGGGCTGATGGTGCTGCTGCTTCAGGTGGAACCATTCGACCGTGCCGGCCTGCGGGCAAAGGGGCAGTGAGCAGGGGGGTGGCTCGGCCCGGGCACACGCCCCCCCACCCCCAGGGGGCGCCGTACCCGCAGCGCCTCGGTCACCAGCTGGGGCAGCGGGGCACTGTCCGGGCACAGCTCTCTGAAGGCCTTCGTCTTGCACATCTGGACCAGCACCCTGTGAGGACAGAGCCTGCTGCCCACACCCCGCCCTCCACAGCGTCCCACCCCTGCAGGTGCCCCCGCCGTGCCCCAGTCCCCGACCACACGGACCTGAGCAGAGACTGCAGCCGGGCTGGGGAGTCGGCGACCGAGAGGGGGAAGACGGTGCGGAACCTCCGGATGAGGGACAGGCCGTAGGCCAGCAGGGACTTGAACGAGGCCGCCAGCTCCTCCCGCTGCAGCCCAGGAAGGTGCCCAGGAAGGTGCCCAGGAGATGCTGTGAGGCCCGAGCTGCAGGAAGGGGCCCCCACAGCCGCTCCCGTCCCTGGTCCCTGCCTGCCCCACCCCCCTCGCCCCACCCCCGCCCACCTGTTCCGCCTGGAGCCGGCCCTGGATCCACTGGTACTCGATGCTGGTGATGGGGTGCAGGAGGCAGCTGCTGGGGAACTCCAGGCTCTGGTAGACTCGGCTGTAGGCCAGCCACTGCCTGTGGCACACGGGAGCCCTCAGCCTGGCCAGACTGGGCACCTCCCCACCCTCTGCGTGCCCAGCCCAGCCTCGGGAGGGACGGCGCCCAAGTTAACCATCCATCTCTTAGAATAGGACACTGTGATTTCAAAATTCGGCTTTCACCGAAACCGGTGTGGCTCAGTGGATAGAGCGTCAGCCTGCGGACGGAAAGGTCCCAGGTTCAATTCCGGTCATGGGCATGTACCTTGGTTGCGGGCACGTCCCCGGTAGGGGGTGTGCAGGAGGCAGCTGGTCGATGTTTCTCTCTCATCGATGTTTCAACTCTCTATCCCTCTCTCTTCCTCTCCGTAAAAAATCAATAAAAAATATATATTTTTTTAAAATTTGGCTTTCTTGCTGCTTTTGAAAAATCCGATGTGGAGACTTGAGCAAACGCTGGCTGGAACCTCCCATTAGATAACTCAGGGGAGACTTCCAGAGGTGGTGATGGCGATGGGACAGGTACAGGTGGGAGGGTGGGGGAGGACACAGCCCTGGCCCTGGCCCTGCCGGAAGGCGGCGGCCACCTGCGTGACAGGCTTAGGCCCGGTGGGCAAACCAGGCCCTCCTCACCGGTGCTGCTCCAGTCTCAGCCGCACCGGCCCCCCAGCTGTCCAGGAGGCCCCTGCTGCCCCTGACCCCAATGCCAAGGGCCAGCCCCTGCTCAGGGCAGCACCCGCTGTGCCTCCTTCCGACCCCGTGGGCACTGCAATGTCTGTGAGCTCACACGTGCGCCTTCCTGCTCCCCCTCCCCCCCCATCTGCTGTGACCCGGGGATGGGACCTGCCCGGCACCGCCGAGCCGCCCCTCAGTGCCCATATTTGCCGCAGGACGGTGGTGGCGTTGGGAGGTGGGCCTGGGGCAGGGCTGGCAAACTCAGATGCCCAGGATTAAGATGACGGCAGGGCATGACTGGGCCTGAGGGCAGCGTGACGGCTCTGAGCCACGGGGCCGGCAGGAGGCAGCGGATGGCAGCGCGAGGGCTGGCGATAGGAATCTGCACGGGAGCCTCCCCACTGAACAAGCCGGTGACGAACTCAAAACCGAAGACACACAGTTCAGGCCAAACGGGCATTTCTGGGGGTTAGACTCCGGCTGCCAGCCCGCGGGGGGCGGGGGGTGCTCACGCCATGGCCTGGTGGAAGTCCGACAGGTCCTTCTGAGTGGCGTGCAGAAACAGGATGGTGGCAGCCTGGGGACTCAGCGACCCGTCCCAGGAGGTGCTGCCCGCCTGAGGGGGCGGCGGAGGGGGGTCAGGGCCGGGCAGGCAGCCCCGGCCCCGCCCCGCCCCGCCCGGGGGGCGCTACCTGGTGCTGGGTGACCTCGTGGGCCACGAGCTGCTGCAGCAGGTGGAGGTGCACCGTGCAGCTGGGCTGGGAGCGGCTGGCGGCTGTGGCTCTCTGCAGGAGGCCGGTGCGGGGTGAGCCGAGCCCCTACGCCCAAGTGGCCCGCCCAGCCCTCTGGGAGGCCCCTGGCCCTTGGCCCGGACCTACCCGCTTGTGGATGAGCTGGAACTGCAGGTGGCACCGGCCGCGGTCTGGGTAGGTCTCGGTGCAGGGCTCCAGCCGGTACCACTGGTCCTCCCGGCAGCGCAGGTCCTGGCGGCGGGGGTGGGGGGGGTCAGGAGATGCTCAGGCCCAGGCCGGGCACAGGGAGGTGCCCGGGGGCAGAGCTGGAGCCCCGCCCCGCCGCCCTCGCTGACCCCCCCCCTCTCCCGCCCCCTCACCTGGAGCCTCAGGACCACGTTGCCCAGGAAGTCGTCCTGGCCCCTGTCCTTGCGGGCATCCTTGAAGATCCTGTGCCGGGCAGGGGCGTGAGGGAGACGGCCCGGAGCCCGAGGGCCAGGGTGGCACAGGGCCCCCTCCTCCCGGGAGCCCGGTGCACCCACCTGCGCAGCCCGTGCAGGTCCGTGAGCTCCCCGAGCTTGTGCCTGACCGACTCCACGGCGTCCAAGTCCCTGGGGCGCAGGCGCGAGCTCAGGCGGGGCCTCCGGGGAGCCCGGCCCCCGAGGCTGACACCCCCCTCTGCCCCCCCCGCCCGCCGGCCGGTGCCCCCCTGCACACCCCCCCCCGCCGGCCGGTGCCCCCCCGCCCCCCTCCTGGCCGGCGCCTCACCACATGTCCAGGTGGAAGCTGGAGCTGCTGATGTCCTCAAACTCCCTGTGGGGAGAGGACGGGTGAGGCCTCGGCGGGCGGCCACCCAGCCCAGGCTTCTCGGAGGCGCCCCCCCCCAGGAGCGCCCCCGCCGTGCACTCCACCGCCCCCCACCGCACCCCTCCTTTCCGTCAGTCAGGAGTCAGCGGCCCCAGATCAGTGACCCCTCACCCCACCCGCCAGCACACGCCAGTCCTGCGTGTCCGCCTGCCTGTCCGCCCTGTGTGTCCGCCTGTGTGTCCGCCCTGCGTGTCTGCCCTGTGTGTCTGCCTGTCTGCCCGCCCTGCGTGTCTACCTGCCTGTCCGCCCTGCATGTCCGCCTGTCTGTCGCCCTGTGTGTCCGCCTGTCTGCCGCCCTGTGTGTCCACCCTGAGTGTCTGCCCTGTGTGTCTGCCTGTCTGCCCTGTGTGTCCGCCTGTCTGCCCGCCCTGTGTGTCCACCCTGAGTGTCTGCCCTGTGTGTCCGCCTGTCTGTCCACCTGTGTGTCCGCCTGTCTGTCCACCTGTGTGTCCGCCTGTCTGCCGCCCTGTGTGTCCGCCTCTCTGCCCGCCCTGCGTGTCCGCCTGTCTGTCGCCCTGCGTGTCCGCCTGTCTGCCGCCCTGTGTGTCCTTCTGCCTCAGGAGCAGGCCCCCGGGCCACGTACAGGATGAAGGTCTCCTCCCAGACCGGGTGGAGCGTCTGGCTGATGACCTGGGTGCGGTGGGTCCGCTCCTCGGGGATGGTGTGCCTCACCACGGCCTTGGGCTGCCGCCGCCGTGCCCCTGGGCTGCCCGCCGGCACGCCCACCCCCTGCTCGATGCCCAGCAGGCAGTAGGGGTCACTGAACCCTGCGGGGAGGGGGAGGGTGTTGGCCGGCCCCGTGGGCGGGTCCTTCACCCCCAGACCCCGAGGGCGGGGAGCCGCCAGCGCCAGGGCAGCCGGGGCGGGCGTCAGGGAGCCGAGCCCCCCGGAGTCCCGGACAGGCTGACGCCGGAGGGGAGGGGCGGGAGAGGCCCGCCGGCCACACCGCTCACCGCTGACGTCCTTGCCCAGGATGCCCTGGGCCTGCTTCACCGTGGCCTTCAGGCAGAACACCGGCTTCTGCGGAGGGAGGGGCGCCTGAGCGGCCAGGGCTCTCCCAGCCCCGCCTTGCCCGGGGGCCCGGGCAGCTTACCTCGAGCTCCTGGACCTGCTGCAGCGCCCGCTGGTGCTCCTCGGGGTCCATGTGGAAGGCCTGGAGGCGAGGGGCGTGGGTGGGGGGCAGGCGGGAGGAGGGTGCCTGAGTCCGGGCTGGGGGAGAGGGGGGAGGGGGGAAGGGAGGGGGGAGGGGGCGCTGGCTCACCTCCTGCAGGTAGCGTAGCAGCTCCGAGGCCTCGGTCACGTGGCTGGGCTCGGGCTTGCCCACGCGGTGCAGGACGGTGTAGAGCGCCTCCTCGTACAGCAGGGCCCGCTGGGGCACAGCGGGGTCACGGGGTCACCTCAGGACCCCCCCCCAGGCTGAGCCGCACCAGGCCCGGGCGCCCACACATGAGGGGAGGGAGAGAGGGGGCCGTGGCCGCCAGGCTGGGCCAGGGTGCGGGCCGCCTGGGACGGTGCAGGCTGCCTCCGGCCCTCTCTGCGCCCCACACCCCTTCCGGTCCTCACCTGCTCCGGGGAGAAGTGGTGGGATGGAGGCTCGATCTGGGGACGAGGGGGGGAGACAAAGTGGGGGCCGGGTCAGGGCCTGGACCGCAGGCGGCTCCGCGCAGAGCAGGCCCGGCCTCCAGCCCACCTGTTCCCCCGGCAGGTCTCCGGGGGCCCCGGGCCCGCGGCGGCCGAGGTCCATCGGTGCTCAGCTGCCCCAGCGCGAGGCCCGGGCCCCTTCCTTCCCCAGAGGAAGCAGAGCCTTATCGGCGCGCTGGCCCAGCGGCGGAAGTGAGGCGGCAGCGGAGGTGGGAGACGGGGGACGTGGCGGGGGCCTGGGGCTCGCTCACTGGTCCCCCAGCCGCCTGCCCGTGGGGGCCCTGCCTGATGGGGCCGGGGCCTTTGGAGCCTGAGGAGCTGGGGGGGTGTTTCCACCGGAGAGGGGGGCTCAGACCCCAACCTGAGGCCCGGGGAGGCCCAGAGGACACAGCCCTGACCTGCTGACCGGAGGCTCTGCACGGGGGGGGGGGGGGGGGGGGGGGGCAGGGAGGCAGCACAGCCTGGCTGAGCCCCAGCCCCAGCGAGGGGGCCGCACCCCGAGGCCACAGAGCCCCACCCCGCCAGCTCCGCTCCCCGGAAGGCGCTCCTACCTCCCCGGCGGGTCGGGGCGGGGGATCCTCGGCGTCGGGGACCCGGCGGCGCCTTATCTTGACGGCCTGTCGCAGGAGGGGGGGGCGCCGCTGCGGGTGGGAGAGGAGCGTCGCCATGGCCGCCGCCCTGGGGCCGCCGCCCGCGGGCAGATAGCGAAGCCGCAGGATTGGGCAAGGCCGGGCGGCCCCTGAGCCGGAGGGGAGGCGGGGGCGGTGGGGAGCGGGCAGGCCGGGGTTTCACCACCTCGGAGGCCGCGGCCCTGCGCCTTCCTCCCTCCCTCCCTCCCCCGGGGACCCTGGGAGGAACTGCGGGCAGAAGGTGGCCTCATGGGCGGGCCCGGCCCCACCCACCCCGCCTGCCCGCGGAGGCAGGGCGGTCCGTGCTCCCCAGCAGGGGGCGGCCTCCCTGGGGGCTTCCCACCCACATGTCCTGAATGGGCCCTCTGACCTGGGTGGGGGTGGGGGTGGGGGTGGGGGTGGGCAGGACACAGAGTGGGGGCTCCAGGGAGGTGCCTCCCCGGCAGGTGGCCAGCCTGCCACACCCACAGGCGACATTCCAGGGAGGTGAGAGATGACGGGCCAGGCTGCACCAGGGCCCTGCCCCCCAGGCCAGCCAGGAGGGCGCCCCTCAGTGCTGCCCGGGCTGGGGCAGAGGGGGAGGCCGGGCGGGGTCTGGCCTCTCCACAGGGCACCCTGGTCCCCAAGAGACAGGAAAGTGGACACTCGGGGCTCGGCTTTCTCAGAGCTCAGGACCTGCCCAGGCCAAGCGCAGGCTGCGGCGGGGGGAGGCGGGGAGGGGGGACGGGCCTGGGCATGGACCTGGGCTCCTTGCTACCCCTGCCTGGCACTAAGGGTCACAGGAGGGGGCGTGAGCATGTTCTGTGGGCCCGTCTGGCCGGCTCCAGGCGCCCCTGGGCTGAGCAGCTCCCGGGGCCGCACTGCCAAGGTGGTGAGCGGGACACGGCCTCACGGGGAGCTGGCTGGCCTCCAGCCTCCTCAGGGCACTGCTGGCGGCAGCAGCCCCGGTCCCGGGGGATGGGGGCACAGTTGCCGAGTAACCGCTGGGAAATGGAGACGAGAGGCCTTCGCTTCCTGGGCCCAAATGGGCCGCAAGAACAAGAGCCTCCCACAGGAGGGCCCCCCCGCCCCTCCCCCCCCGCCCCTCCCCCCCGCCCCTTCCCCCCTCCCCCCCCCCGCCCCTTCCCCCCGCCCCTTCCCCCCCCCCCCCCCCCGCCTCAGAGCCTCCTGCCCCCCCCCCCCCCCCCCGGGCCTCAGAGCCTCCTGCCCGCCCCCCCCCCACAGGGCCTCAGAGCCGCCTGTCCCCCCCCCTCCTCCCCCCCTCCCCTGGGGCCTCAGAGCCTCCTGCCCCCCCTCTGGGGCCTCAGAGCCGCCCCCCCCCACCGGCCTCAGAGCTGCTTCCCCCCCCTCTCCCCCCCCCCGCCTCAGAGCCCCCCCCCCCCCGGGCCTCAGAGCCGCCTGCACCCCCCCCACCCACCCCCACCCCACCCCCGGCCTCAGAGCCGCCGGCCCCTCTCCTCCCCGGGCCCCTGGGTCAGAGCCAGACACGGTCCAGTTTCTTCACTTTTACTTCACATTTCAGAGAACAGATCAAGGTGCAAACAGGTTTATTTCACATTAATATATTAACTGGAATTGTTTGTCAAATAAATAGGGCGTTCTCTTTACAGCCATCTCCACTTCCGGCCAGTCCAGGGCGGGGGGCGTGCCCGCGGGGAGCAGAGGGGGCGCGAGGGGCTGGGCCGCCGGCGGGCGCACTCCCAGGCCGGTCGGGCAGCGGCCTGGGTCCAGCCCGCCCAGCGGGGGCATCGGGCGCACACGTTCTCCAGGCCCAGGAGCCCCTTCTGGGCGGGAGAGGGGCCGAGGGGAGCCAGCCCCAGAAACATGAGCAGGAAGCAGGGGCTCGCTCCTGAGCCTCGGTGCCCGGGGAATGCTACCCGCCCCGGAAGCGGGGGGGGGAGGGGTGGGGATGGGGTGATGGAGGCTGGGTGATGGGGGGGCGAGGGGAGTGACGGTGGGGGGGGGCGGGGGGGGGAGGCAGGGGGCGGGGGGGAGGCAGGGGGGGAGGTGGGGGGAGGCAGGGGTGAGGGGGTAGGCAGGGGATGGGGGGAGGTAGGGGGTGGGGGGGAGGCAGGGGGTGGGGGGGAGGCGGGGGGTGGGGGGGGAGGTGGGGTGGCGGCCGGAGGTGGAGGCGCGGGGGTCGGAATGTGAGCAGACACCGGGCGGAGCGGCCTCCGTGGCAGCCAGGCCGAGGGCCGGAATGTGGCAGGGCTGGGCCCTGGGAGGACGGGAGCTGGGACCACGTGGCCACAAAGAGGGAGCTGGACTGCGGCAGAGGAGGTGGAGCGCCCTCCGTGGGTAGAAGCTACTAGAGCAAGACAGGAACTGGGCCCCCGGCCGAGGAGAGCCCGGTGCTGCGAGGGGTGCGCTGGGCAGCGGGGCTCCGGTCGGGGGAGCTGGGGTGCAGCTCCCAGTCAAGGGCCCCCCTTCCCTGGACGCCCGCTCCTGGCAAGTGTTTATGTCAGAGCTGGAGGAGGGACAGCCCCCATCACCCACGGCCCGGGGGGGTGGGGAGGGGGTGGGTGGTGAGTGACGAGAGGCGGGAGGCGGGTCTACTGGGTCTTCTTATCCTCCGGGGGGTAGTAGGGAGGGGGCGGAGGCTGGTTCTGTGAGGGAGGAAGGGAAGGTCAACCAGAAGGTTCGAACCCAGCCAGGGTCTCCCCACCCCAGGCCCCAGCCACCCAGGGCCGCCCCGCTCCGCCCCGCTGCCCTCCACCCGCCCGCCCCGCCCCCCGCCCGCCCCGTCCTATGCCCCCGCCCGCCCGCCCGCACGCACGGTGGGCATGTAGACGGTGTGCGGGCTGTCCGGGCTGTAGTAGGCGCTGGCGGCTGCCTCTGCGGCCTTGGCTTCGGCTGTGAAGGCAAAGGCCAGGCTGAGCCTCCGCTTCCAGCCCAGTGACCCCACTGCTCAGGGCAGGGCGCCAGGACCCCGCTGTCCACCGCTCAGCCCTGGCTTTTCCTTAGCCCCCCCCCCCCCCCCCCGCCATCGTCCCCCTCCCTCCCCCCCTCCCCCCACCCCCTCCCGTCTCCACCCGCCAGGTGGCCCGGAGCCATCTGCTCGGAGCTGAGCAGCCGAGGCCCAGGCAGAGGGAGACCGGCCTGGACCCGGGCCCGTGCCCAGCTCTGCACCGAGCCCCACACTGTGGCCCGGGCGCCCCTGGCAGGGCCGGTCCCTCCGGGCTCCCAGCGGCCTCCGCGCGGCCTGGGCCAGGGCTGGCTCCCACGACGGGCGGCCGGCTCACCTGCAGGAGTGGAGGGGACCTCCGGGCCGCTGACGGGCGGCTCCATGGGCCCCGGGTAGGGCGGCGGTGGGGGCTGCACGTATCCCATGGCCCCGTCCATCATGGGAGGCCCCGGATAGAACTCTGCTCGGCAGGAGGGACAGGGACCGGTGAGCGGCCAGCCCGTTAGGCTGGTCTCCCCTCGCTCCGCCCCGGCCCGGGGGGCTGGTTAGTGGGCAGCGAAGGACACACTCACCGGGCGGGGGCGGTGGGTAGGGGTAGCCGGGAGGGCAGGGGTACATTCCGTTGGCGACGGGCGGGGGGAAGACATAGGGCCCGCTGGGCAGGTAGGAGTAGCCATAGGCCCCGGGCGGGGCCTCGCCTCGGGAGGCTGTAAGCACAGGAGAGAGTGAGCTCGGCCGCGGGCTGGGGGAGGGGCCCTGGGGGGGGAGCTCAGGGTCCGGGATGTGCATAGCGGACAGGCCTTCTCCCACCCACCTGCTCCCCCACACTTGATCAGAACAGGGCAAGGGGTCAGGATGGGGACAGAGGTCAGAGTGGAGAGGACAAGAACAGGGGGAGAAAGGGAGGGAGGGAGAGAGGAGGGATGGGGAGGGGAGGGAAGGAGAGGGGAAGGAGGGAGAGGGGAGGGATGGGGAGGGGAGGGAGGGAGAGGAAAGGGGAGGGAGCGGGGGAGAGGAGGAGAGGGGAGAGGAGAGGGAAGGGAGAGGGGAGGGGGAGGGAGGGAGAAGGGAGGGAAGGAGAGGGGAGAGGAGAGGGAAGGGAGAGGGGAGGGGGAGGGAGGGAGAAGGGAGGGAAGGAGAGGGGAGGGAGCGGGAAGAGGAGAGGGGAGGGAGAGGGGAGGGGGGGGAGGGGGGAGAGAGGGGAGGGAAGGAGAGGGGAGGGGGGAGGGGGGAGAGGAAGGGAGGGAAGGAGAGGGGAGGGGGAGGGAGAGGGGAGGAAGGGAGAGGGAGAGAGGGGGGGAGAGGAGAGAGGAGAGGGGAGGGAAGGAGAGGGGAAGGAGGAAGAGGGGAGGGAGGGAGAGGGGAGGAAGGGAGAGGGGAGAGGAGAGGGGGGGAGAGGGGAGAGGAGAGGGGAGGGAAGGAGAGGGGAAGGAGGGAGAGGGGAGGGAGGGAGAGGGGAGGAAGGGAGAGGGGAGAGGAGAGGGGGGGAGAGGGGAGAGGAGAGGGGAAGGAGGAAGAGGGGAGGGAGGGAGGCGGGCTCGGGACTGGGGCTGGTGAGGCTGCCTGTGCACATAGCTCTGGGCACTTCAGGTGTCTGTCTGTCTGTCTGAGGGTTCCTGTCACACACACACACACACACACACACACACACCCCCCTCCAAGCAGCTTAATAGGGTGTTTGGGTTTCATGAGGCCAAACAGCTTTGGCCGAGTGTCCAGCCCGGCGCCAGGCGGGAGCCGGCCTGCAGGGAGGACAGGGCGGTGCCAGGCACAGGCCCCTCCCCACGCCCAGCCCGTCAGCCGGGCCTGGTATCCCGAGTGTTTAAAACCAAAGTGACCAGACCCAGGAGCAAACACCGCGCACGTCACCGCCCTCCCCGTTTGCAGGGCCCGGTACCTTGCGAGGCCACCTGCAGCATGCGCTGTCCGAACTCGATGGCGCCCCCTGCCGTGAAGGTCAGCTTGTACGAGGCAGAGCCTTCCCAGCCGCCTGAGGACGACAGCCAGGTCAGCAGTCACCTTCCCCTGAGCCGCCGGCCCCTCTGCCCCCAGCGCCCGCTCGGCACCGAGCACCTGCCTGGGGCCTCCCCACCAAGCCCTCCCGGGAGCAGGCACCGTCACAGCCACCGACGTTCAAGTTCAGAGCTGACCTCCCCTGAGGGGCCTAAGGGTAGACTCTGGACCGGCGAGCCCCGCAGGGACAATGCCAGCTCCCGGGCCGGGGGGGGCCGGGGGCTGGCAGAGGCCCAGGCGCCCGTGGGAGAGCTGCCAGGGGGCCTCCGGGCATCAGGAGCAGCTCCACGCGCCGCCCGGCCCCTCCCCTCTGCCACGGAGGTGCACTGCCACCTTCCATGCCGGCACTTCCCACCCTCGCCAACCTACCCCCCTCCGCGGAGCAGCTGGCGCCGGGGCGGGTGCTGGGAGCTAACGGGGCCAGGAGGCGGCCAGCTGGGACAGGAAGGGGTCTGGGGGCCCGCGGATGTCCCCCCCCCCCGCCCCGCACCCACCTCCTGCCTCCGCCTTCACAGTCCCCTTGATGTAGTTCGCCCCGAACACGGGCTGCTTGATCTCGCAGTCCTTCGTCAGGTAGAAGGGCATCATGAAGGACCGCATGGCATCCTTCCCCTTGGACAGAAAGATGACCTGCACGCGAGAAGACGGACATCACCAGCCAAACCGCCGCCGCGCCCTCAGTCCTGTGCGGGGCGGTCCACCCAGGGCGCGGGCAGCCCGGGCGGGGCCCGCGGCCGGCTCCGCCGCACCGGCCCCCGGAGCCCCCCGGAGGCCGGGCCTCGCAGGCGGGGACAGTGCGGGGCGGCAGGCCGCACAGCTGGGCAGAGGCCCGTGCGGCCGGGAGGATCAGAGGGAGGAGGGAGATCTGGCCGGAGCTTCGCAGAACCAGGAAGGAAGGCCTGGCGCGGGCGCGGGAGCTCAGAGGGAGGGGGGCTGAGGACCCCTCCCCAGGCAGCACGTCCCCATCCGCTGCTGAGCCACCTGTTTCCACCCACAGCCCCGTGACCGGAGACCGCCCGACCCCCCACATGGGCGTGGAGCCGCCCCTTTGGCCGCTAAACCCGGGGTGAGGCGAGCCTGACCCGTGGGGGCCCCGGGCCTTCCCCAGGAGCGCCCGCTTGTTCCTCTGGGTGGCCCTGGGGGAGGCCCCGTGCGCAGGCATTCCTCGCTCCGCAGGGCTGCCCATCCTGGTCCCGTGACCGCTCTGATGCGCAGAGGCCGGGAGGCTGCGCCGGCAGAAATCCAGCCTCCCCGCCCGGGCAGGCCTCCCAGCGGCGGCCCCGGAACCCGGACCCGGGCCTCTGCAGCAGCAGCAGCGCTGGGCCGGGCAGTCACCGCCCCAGGGCCAGCCCTGCTGCAAACGGCTGGCGGTCCTAGGACCCAGCGGCGGTGGCAGGGCAGCTCCGAGCGAGGAGCTGACATCGCGTGGTCCAGGGGCCACTGGGCTCACAGACCGAGGCTGCCCAAGACCCACGTGAGCAGGAGCCACGGCTCCCGCCAGCCACGGCCAGGTGACTCACCCGGTACGGGGTCAGGTAGACGGTGCCTTTCTTGGTCCCTTTGAAGGCCTCCGGCACGTTCTTCATGTCACTGAACGTGAGCTCCACGTGCTCGTAGGACATGATGATGCTGCGGAGGGAGAGGGTCTGATGAGAGTCCGCGGCCGCCATCCCTCACCCAGACGGACCCTCCCGCAAAGCAGGGGCCCGCACGTGGCCTCTTCACAGTTCAGCGTGGCTGAAGGAAGCCGTTCCCGTGGCCATGGGAGAGGCGGGCAAGTGGGTTCCACTGAGCTGCCCAGCCCACTGCCCCCGGAGGGCCCGTGTGGCAGAGGGGCCGCCGGCTGCGGCGAGCAGGTGAGGGTATCTGAGGTCACGCCCAGCTCCTTCGGAGTCCTATGATACGTGTTCCATTTTCCTTGTTTTTTAATTTTATTTTTCATGTTTTTATTGATTTCAGAGAGGAAGGGAGAGGGAGAGAGTATTAGAAACACCAAGGATGAGAGAGAATCATTCATCAGCTGCCTCCTGCATGCCCCCAACTGGGCTTTGAGCCTGCCACCCCGGCGTGTGCCCTGACCGGAGACAAACCTGGGCCTCCTCAGTCCACAGGCTGACACTATCCACTGGGCCACACTGGTTAGGGCCGTGGTCGGCAAACTCATCCGTCCACAGGGACAACATCAACCGCACAGCGACGGACATTTCTTCGGAGAGCCACAGTTTTTAACCTTAAACTTCTGACGCCACTTCTTCAACACAGACTCGCCCAGGCCGTGGTGTTTTGTGGAGGAGCCACACTCAAGGGGCCAAAGAGCTGCCTGTGGCTCTCGAGCCACAGTTTGCCGACCACGGGGTTAGGGTGTTCTTGGTTTGTTTCTTAATTCTAACGCATGATCACACACTGTTAAACGGCTGGTTGGGGGTTCCCTGAAACGCGGGGCCCGTAGCTGGGTCTCCAGGGATGCCGGGCGCGGAAGCCGGAGGTGGCCCTGTACCTGCGTTTTCCCGGGGAAAACCTGGAGCTTTCCTCACTCTCAGGGGGTTCAGACCTGCAGAGTGAGGACTGGTTCACACAGGAAACTGAGCGGGAATGTAAAGGTCCAAGACCGTGCACACGTTGTTTTCGGGAACAAGGCACCGAATTATCGAGCAGCACTGAGCCCTGCGCCAGGCAGGCGGCCCCACCGAGCCGACGCGGCTCGTCCCAGTGAAAGCGCACTGAGAGGCAAGAACAGGCCGGGGCGGCGTCACCACATGGCTCCGAAGTGTTTGCAGGCCAGGGACGGGCACCGGCACAGAGACAGCCAACTGGGAGCCACGTGAGGTTTCTCCGATCGTAAGATAACAAGGTTGGTCTAAGCTCACGTGGTTCCACTGGCCTTCCTCCTCCTCCTCCCAAATATCACAACTTCCTTCGCTGGGGAGGGCCCTCGGGAGGGCCGGGTACCGGGTACCGAAAAAGGGAAGCTCAGAGAAAAAGAGGTTGTTACCGGGAACAGGATGGCCCGGCGGAGTCCGAGCAGGTAGGACGGAGCGTCAGCACTCAGGTGAGGCGCTAGGCGTTCTCCAGACTGACTCACCCAGCATCCCAAGGGGGTGGGGGTGGGGCGGCTCCCGGGCTGGGTGCTGCCCGGAGCCGGCTCCAGGCTCTGATCCACCAGGTCTGCTCTGGGGACTCAGGCCCCTCCTAAGCTCTTCCGCCTGGACCAAGAGCTTGGGGCTCAGCACAGCTCACCCAGGGCGGGCTGGTCTGATGCTCAAGGCCCAAGGTGCAAGGAGAGAGGAGCCATCCCAGCAGCCCAGACGCTGGCAGGGAGGGGGGGCAGCAGTAACTGGGGAGGGGGTTGGTAGAAAGAATCTTCAAGTTGGGAGACCTCTGCTTTGGGTTATTCCCCAAGCCAACAGCGATGCGAGAGGAAGAGGCAGAAAACGGCACCGGACAGGACGTGTCAGGCGCTGGGCAAAGGATCTCTATCTAATCAGCTCGGGCCTGTGTCTGGTCTGAGCAGTTCTGGAACATACTGGAAGCCTCACCTATTGATTTTGGAGTCGAGGTTCCTTTCCTGGAATTCCATCTCTGTCACAGCTCCTGTGATCTCGGGCAAGTTACTTGACCTCTCTGTGCCGCCGGCCCCCCCCCCCCCCCCCCCCCCGATTCCCTACATGTAAAATGTGAATAGTAACAGGACTTACGTGTTAAATAAGGTAGGAGAAGGGCAGGGCCTGATGCATAGTAACAACATAGTCAAAGCCCCATAAACGGCAATTATTTTTGTCGAAGGCTCTTCCCATCACTTAAAAGTCGCCTTTTCTGGGAAAGGGACTCGGGGCTACCCACGCGGCCCCACTGGCCCCCTCAAACTCCGGCCCCGTCAGCCGCCCCGCCCCGCCCCCCCCGCCCCCGCCCCCACCTCCACCCCACCCCACCCCGCCCCCACCCCGCCCCACCCCCACCCCCGCCCCCGCCCCCACCTCCACCCCACCCACCACCGCCCCCACCCCCACCCCAGCCCCCGCCCCACCTCCACCCCACCCCACCCCGCCCCCACCCCCACCCCAGCCCCCGCCTCCACCCGATCGCGGAGCCCGGCCCCGCCCCGCGGCCCACCCACCGTCCTCCAGCCCCGCCCCCAGCCGTTACCCCCCCCTTCACCGCAGCCCATCTTTCTGCCCCCTCTTCGTCCATTCTTTCTGCCCAGCGCCCACCGCCCACTCCTGCGGGCCTCCCTTCGGGCCTCCCGGATCTTGTGCGGCGCTTTCACCTCTCGGTGTTGTTGACGATCACTCCGCCGCCCTCCGAGTGGTTCTTGTTGAGCGCCATAGTGTCCCGGAGAGAGGTCCCGAGACTAGCAACGCAGTGCGCCTGCGCTCCTCTGGGCCCGCCCCTCGTGGCGTCGTTAGTAATAGAGCCAGCCAATCACAGCTCTTAGACGGAGGCTGGCCCAACCACCTGATCCCGGCTGTCACGTGGTCAAGAGTTTACACTGATGTCGTCCCCCGTACCCCCCCTTCCCCCCGCTTCCGCCTAGTTTCGCCTGCATCACAAACAACTGGAAGACTACAATTCCCAGGAGGCAATGCCCCCTCAACCTCTCCGTATACTAATGAAGGATGCATTCTGGAACTTGTAGTCTCCCAGACCGTAGGCCTGGATGATTCACCACTACCTTGCCTAACTAATCCTCCTATGGACTCCCCACCTTGTGGAATGAATAGCTGGGCGCATCACAGGGGAAATTAATTTTTTAAAAAAAGACAACACTGGGCATCCCTACCTGGTTTTGCTCAGTGGATAGAGCCTTGGCCTGTGGACTTAAGAGTCCGGATTCGATTCTTGTTGGGGGCACATGCCCGGGTGGCGGGCCCAGAGGCATGCGGGAGGTAGCTGATCAGTGATTCTCATAATTGTTTTTCTCTTTCTTCCCCCTCTCCCTTCCTTTCTGAAATAAATGAAAGTATATTAAAAACAAAACAAACAAACAAAAACACTGGACACACAGAATGTGGATGTAATCTGGTGTGTGGAGCACAGTCACCTGACCAGGGCATCTTCACTCCCTCACCACTACGGAGCGCTTACTAGATGACTTTACATCCGCCTTGGATCGTCACTGAGCCGTATACATAGACGAGTGCAAGATCCAGTCTCTGTGACAGGACGTGGTGGGCTGGGTAGCTGGCAGAGAAGAGTCAAGAAAAACTTCCCCGCCAAAGCCGGTTTGGCTCAGTGGTAGAGCATCGGTCTGCGGACTGAAAGGTCCCAGGTTCGATTCCGGTCAAGGGCATGTACATTGGTTGCGGGCACATCCCCGGTAGGGGGTATGCAAGAGGCAGCTGGTCGATGTTTCTCTCTCATCGACGTTTCTAACTCTCTATCTCTCTCCCTTCCTCTCTGTAAAAAAATCAATAAAATGTATTAAAAAAAAAAAAAGAAAAGAAAAACTTTCCCTTCATGACATCAAACCCAGACCCTAGCCCGGCCAGGGTGGCTCAGTGGTTGAGCCTTGACCTGAGAACCAGGAGGTCACAGCTGAATTCCTGTTCATGGCACATGCCCGAGTTGTGGGCTGGGTCCCCAGTAGGTGACGTGCCAGAGCCCATCAATGATACTCTCATCATTGATGTATCTCTCTCTCCCTTCCTCTCTGAAATCAATTTTAAAAAGCAAAAGACAAACAAAACAAATTAAAGAAAACAAAACAAAAAAACCCAGACCCTAACAGGTGGACGGTGAGAATCTCGATGTTCTCCGCACCAAATTCACTGTCCCATGGGATGGGCTCCCACCTCATTGCCGCCTCCACCACAACTGGCCTCCAGGTGGCGCTGCTCCCTCTAGAATGTTCTGGCTTTGTGGTCCAGCCTGTCCCCAGCATTCTGCCTGGAAGATTTTAAGCAGACTGAATGAAATTAGGCACAATGTGGGGCTGGCAGCTTACAAAATAGGGCTGATTAGTTTCAGCTTGTGACTTGGCATTGGGTGGCTCTACTGGGCATCTGTAGTTAGTGAACTCCCCCACCTCGGGGGGGGGGTTTTAAGGGGGGATGTGAGCATCTCTCGCCCGCGTAGAGGTGCTGGTGCATCATTCATCTTAAGGGCTCAAGAGTTTCATTCCAGCTAAAACCGGTTTGGCTCGGTGGATAGAGCGTCAGCCTGCAGACTGAAGGGTCCCGGGTTCGATTCCGGTCAAGGGCATGTACCTTGGTTGCGGGCACATCTCCAGTAAGGGGTGTGCAAGAGGCAACTGATTGATGATTCTCTCTCATCAATGTTTCTGACTCTCTATCCCTCTCTCTTCCTCTCTGTGAAAAATCAATAAAATATATATTTAAAAAATAATAATAATAATAATAAAAAGAGTTTCATTCCAGACAAACAGCTAATTTCCTGACACGTGGTGGCCAGTCTCGAGGTCCACCTACTTAATTTAACTTTTTAAAAAATCCTCTCGGTAAAAATAATAAAAGATATTTTAAAAAATAAAATAAAATAAAAATAAAAAATCCTCACCAGAGGATATATATATATATATATATATATATAGAGAGAGAGAGAGAGAGAGAGAGAAAGAGTTTGCATGAAGAGAAATGGTTGCTAGGCTATTTTATTTTATTTTGTTGTTTTATTATTTATGTTATTTTATTTTATTTTATTTTAGCCCAGTTACCCGCCAGGAGCCCTTTTTAGTAGTGATCTTATTCCTCGGGGTCTAAACTAACAGACACAATCCTGCACACACGGTGCTGTGGCCACGCTGGGTCTCCTGACAGGAGGGGAAATGTGATAAGGAGGAAGCCGGATGGAGAGAGATAGCAGCTTAGCGGATTCCGGCATAAACGGCCAACTTTTTTTTTTTTTTTTTAATATATTTTATTGATTTTTTACAGAGAGGACGGGAGAGAGATAGAGAGTTAGAAACGTCAATGAGAGAGAAACATCGACCAGCTGCCTCTTGCACACCCCGCACCGGGGACGTGCCTACAACCAATGTACATGCCCTTGACCGGAATCGAACCTGGGACCTTTCAGTCTGCAGACCGACGCTCTATCCACTGAGCCACACTGGTTTTGGCTTCAATGGCCAACTTTTGCAAGTTTTATAAAAACACGTCCTGAGGGCTGCTCCCAGGCCGGGGAGGGCCGGGCGGTTCTGCCCGACGCCGTCGGTTCAGGGCAGTTCCTTGCTGATCCAAGTCTGCGGCAAGAGCCCCCGTCTGGGCCCGGGCCTCACGCTCAGCCCTCTCCTGCCTTCTAGGCCACACGGGCTCTGCCTGTTTCCAGAAATGGCCGCCTTTTTTTCTTTTCTTTTTTTAATAATATATTTTTACAGAGAGGAAGGGAGAGGGATAGAGAGCTACCGGTAGAAATATCGATGATGAGAAAAACATCAACCAGCTGCCTCCTGCACATCCCCTACCAACGTATAGGCCCTTGACCGGAATCGAACCTGGGACCTTTCAGTCCGCGGACTGACGCTCTATCCACTGAGCCAAACCGGTTTTGGTCAGAAACGGCTGCTTTTTGTTAAGCTCTAAGTACTCCTCTTCTCCAGACCCAAGCATCTTGAGGTGTGTGCTAAGGGGTGTGAGTGTGCCTGAGAAACACTGCTCCCCCCGCCTCCAGGGCAGCCAGGTGGGGTCCAAGGTGAGAGCCCCTGGACCCTCCTGACCCCCAAGCAGCTGCACCTCTTTGCCTCAGTGAGCACAACCAGTATCATTTGTGCAGAACAAAGAATCGCTTTCTAGGTGTGCCCAGACCTCCAAAAGGGGGAGCAGCGGTGTGCCCGGTGGTGGCTCTCCGGGGTGGGCAGTTAGACCTGAGCAGAGCGAGGACGATGGGCCAGATTCAGAAGGTCACCACGGAGGAAAGCCTGGGTGCCTAGCAACGGACAATGGTGGGGGGGACCTCGCCCCCAGGGGACCTTTCCTCCCCGAGCATTCCTCTGGTCGTAGGCTTAGACCTCCTGACCTTTCCGCCCTGGTGCTGACCTCTAGGCTCAGGAGCATTTCAGCTCCAGGCCCAGGAAAGCAGCAAAACCGGACCAGCCACACCAAGGCTGGCCCGGGACTCCCCGCATCGACCACAGGCCCCTGGCCCGGACACCAGCGGCCTGCAGGCCACACCGGGAAAGCTGCTGCCTACCCCACTGGGACCCTCCCCGGGAGCTCCCCTAAAATCTCCCCCTTAAGCCCTTAGGACGAGGACCCAGTGCGCTCTCCCTCCCGGGGCAGGCCCTCGCCCTTCTCCACCCTCCCCAGCCCCCTCCTCACTTTGCCTCTGTAATTTGCTTCCCGAGGCCATTTCTTCTACGAATGACTTCCTCTCCCTCTGGGATTCGCCCAGCCCATGTTCTCTGACTGCGTGAGTCTTCGCTCTGAGTTCTTCCCCAGCCAGAACCCAGGGCCCCAGGTTGCTGGACCCAGGTGGGTCTGGCCCCGCCCGTCTCACACCCGGTGCCTCCCTGCTGCCGCCAACACTTCCTTGTGTTTAAACTCTGACCCACCGCGAGCGATGCCTTTTATAATGAGACCCATACGCCTGGTGCGTACTTATTTATGAATGCAAAGACAGAGTGGAAATCAGCTGGACATGCAAACAGCCTGCATCGCCCCAGCAGCGGGGTGGGGAGACGCAGGGGCCCAGCCACGCTGCAGGGGCCCCCGCTCTCCCGAGGTCAGAGGTCATGAGGACCCCCTCCCTCAGCGACTGCCGTTTTCTTACCAGACACACCCCAGGCAGGCTTGGCAATTCCTCACCATTAGAGGGTGCCCCCTGCTAACTGCAAACTGCAGCACCCAACGCTCTCGTGAATCCCGCTGCTCCTAATCCCTGCTCAGGGCCAGCAGCCCCCGTCACACCCCCCCCCCCCCCGCAGGATCGGGCTGACCCTCGCTTCCTGTGGACCCTGCTCAGAACCTTCCAGAACCCACACCTGACTGAGACTACTTCCCGCTCCCTCTGGTGGGCCGCGTGGGCCGTCCTGGGGCAAACTGTCCGGGAGCCACTGTTTGGCAGAGGAGACCGGGCGCCTGAGCAGAGACAGCTGGTGGCGGGAGCTCATTCCCAGAAACACTTCATGCCGTGAAGGTTTATTGAAAAATGGCTTAAGGTTTAAGTGTTTACGCTATTTCCCCCAAAAAGGAGACTGGATTACATCAGCTAAAAAAAAAAAAAAAAAAAGAGGTGCATTCGGGACAAGTTTTATTTCATATTGTTCTCCAACATTCTCTGTTCTACTTTGTGTTTTTTTTTTTTTTTAAACTTGCTGCCGAAACCGGTTTGTCTCAGTGGGTAGAGAGTAGGCGGACTGAAAGGTCCGGGGTTAGATTCTGGTCAACGGCATGTACCTTGGTTGCGGGCACATCCCCAGTAGGGGGTGTGCAAGAGGCAGCTGATCGATGATTCTCTCTCATCGATGTTTCTAACTCTCTATCCCTCTCTCTTCCTCTCTGTAAAATATCAATAAAATATACTTAAAACAAACAAACAAAAAAACAAAAAAACACCTGCTAATTGTTGAGCGCTAAGTAGGTTTTGCAATCCTCGTCTGGAAAGCCCCTTCCCGTTCCAGAAGGAAGGTCAGGGGTGGGACCTGCGTTCCTGGAGCGGAAGCTGCCCCATATGGATGGCTCCCCCTCCAGCGTGCTGACGGGCAGGCCGGTGTGGCTTACGTAGTTCTCAACCTCTGGGGGTGGCAGGATCATTTCTATTTTAAAACATATTTGTATTGATTTCAGAGAGGAAGGGAGAGGGAGATAGAAAAACATCAATGATGAGAGAGGATCATGGATCGGCTGCCTCCTGTGCGCCCCCTCCTGGAGATCGAGCCCACAACCCAGGCATGTGCGTCTGGTGCAGTCCCCAAGCCCTGCCTGGCCCCGGGGGAAGGAGGCTCATGCAGGACCCGCAGGGCTGGGACAAGGGCCATCTCAGCAGCTGCCCCTGGGGCCTTTCAGAGAGGAGCACCTAAGGGGCAGCTGAGGTCTGCGGGGCAAGGAGGTGCTGGCAAGGCGAGCAGGGTGGGCCAGGGCGTGGACTGGGGGCCAGCCTGGAGGAAGGAGAGGGAGAGGCGCGAGGGAGGCAGGCCGGGCCTGGAGGGACGGAGCCCGGCCAGGATTCTGGATTTTTCCTAGGGGCCCTGGGAAATCTCGGCAGGCTTTTACCTGGAGAAGCGGTGCCATCCAGTCTGGAAGTGGGAGGTCACTCTGCGATTTAGCTGAGAAACGGGTTTAAGGAAAGAGAACAGAGGGTGAGGGGCTGAGGCACCTCATGTGCATCTTTCTGGGTAGATGGAGAGGAGCGCCCCAACTCTGGAAGGGGGACCCAGAACCAGCAGGGAGGGGCCCGCAGGGCTGGCTCCCGGGGCCCCCGGCTCTCTGGGCTGCGTAAACACTGGGCAGCGGGCCCCTCGGAACAGGCCTGCGGCTACGTCTGGGGAAGTGGAACTTGACAGAGTGGGAGGTCTGGACCGGGAGCCTCGGGTGGGGCTCATCTCCATAGCAACCAGAAACAGCCCCAGCGTGGCCTGGCTCTGCCTCCCGATGGAGCAGCAGGGACGTGTGTTCCCGGAATGCCCGGGCCAGCAGGACCCGCCCCAAACAGCTCCCCTCCGCCTCCGGGGCCTCTGCTGGCAGCGGCCACTCTGCCCACAGCTCAGCCGCGACCGTGGGATGCCGACGTGGGGTCACCGAGCTCTCTCTCCCCCCGGCTGCGCGACAACCCGGCGTGTCCAGCACGAACGTGGTCCGGAGCCCCCAGGCCTAACAAATGCCCATGCGGGTCTTTTCTTCTAAATAAGAGCCTATTAGAGCTGCCCTCTGTCACGAGGGTGAGACCTTCGGCCGCAGGCACCTCAGGAGGGGGTGCTGTGCCCTCCGTCTCCGCAGAGCCATCATCTGGGTTGGCACGGCGCCGGGACAGAAATCCGTCCTGTGTGAGCGCCATCCGGCCGCTTGTCCGAGGGCCGGGGACATAGGCTGTGCTTCCAGGGACACCCGGCCTCCAGCCCTCCTCCTCCTTCTTAAAAAAATATATATTTTATAGACTTTTTTCACAGAGAGGAAGGGAGAGAGACAGAGAGAAACATCAACCAGCTGCCTCCTGCACGCCCCCCACTAGGGATGTGCCCGCAACCAAGGTACATGGCCCTGACCGGAATTGAACCCGGGACCCTTCAGTCCCAAGGCCGACGCTCTATCCACTCAGCCAAACCGGTTTCGGCTCCAGCCCTTCTCATGAATCTGCCATGAGAGGGCGTGAATGCTGGCGTCGAAGGGCATGAGTATGTGCGTGTGTGTGTGTGTGTGTGTGCGTGTGCGTGTGTGCGTGTGCGTGTGCGTGTATGCATGTGCGTGTGCGTTGGGCGTGGGGCTGGGTTTGACGCAGACTCTGCAGCTAAGAGCTCTTTTTCTCCCGTGGAAACCAGCCCAGCCAGCAGGGCCTCTGACCTCAGCCCCTCCCAGCTCCCCGCCTTCCCGGACAGCCTGCTGCTGGGCCACAGGCGGGGCCTGGGAGGAGGTGGAGGGGACTGAAAGGGGAGGACGAGGGTGGAGATGGGGTCTGCCTCGCCCTCCCGGGGCGTGCGGAGGGGCTGGGAGCGGGAGGGGTGTGGGACCCAGCGGTCCGCAGCTGCTGAGAGCAGCGACGCTCCAGTCTGCTGCTTGGTCTGTTGCTGGAGATTCTGGAGTCGTTTTCCCACAGAAACAAAGTGCAAGTGTTGGCTGGCTCCCCGCCTGGCCCGCGGGGGCCGGCTCAGCCACAGCGACAGCGCAGGCCCCCACTCTCCTCCGCTGTCTGCTGGGCAGCCCGGAGCCCGCACGTCCCGGGCAGCTCCGTCAGGGGCTCTGGCGGCCATGGCAACGGGCCCGGCCAGGGCAGCTCTTATACAGGCTCCTGCAACGCTGGGAGAGGGTCATGCTTGTGCACGCGTGTGCGTGCATGTGCTCGGACATTTCTAAGCAAGGATACACCACACGTGGAGCATGGAGCACGCGTGTGAGGCCGGGGAGCCACGGGAATGCTGGAGAGAGAAGGTTTGGACTACATGGGGTGTCTGACTTTCCTTCTTACAGCTCCTCTTCTCTCCAAGCAATCTTCAGTAAAATCTATCAATTCATGTGTTGGCGGGTGTGGGGGGGTCTGGCCCCGCCCACTGCCCCTTCCCAGCTGCCACCTGCCCCCCTCGGGCACCTCTTCACTCCTGGTCCTCTCAGAGAAGTTTGAAAAGTTCAACTGGATTCAGACGCACAGATACAGACGTACGCCCAGGCGGACAGGCAGACATACGCACTCATACATGGCACACGCATGCCTAGACACACAGACAGACACACGGATACACAGAGAAACACAGAGAAGACTCCCACACGCCATCCCGCCAGCTCTAGCATGATCCCAGAGTTAGAGGAAGGGCAGGCGTGCGGACACCCCAGCGTGAGGGCCACCCTGAAACCTCGGTCACGCCCACCCGCCCGCCCCGTGCCCGCCGTGCGGCCTGGGTGCCCGCCGTGCGGCCTGGGTGCCCGCCGTGCGGCCTGGGTGCCCGCCCCGCGCTGGGCTGTGCCCCACATGGGTGCTGGGAGCTGGAATCACTGCAAGTGGCAGGGACGCCGGCTGCAGCCCTGACAAGTCAGACTGGAATTCCACCAGGAAGCCCCGGCGCCCAGGGGTGGGGGCGATGACACAGAGCAGGGGTGGGGGGGTGGGGGGTGGTGGGGGGTGTGAAAGGTGGGAGGCCCGCAGGTGAGCGGACACTAGGAAGCCCCATGGGTCCACCTCGTGGGGCCACGGAGCCGCCCCCCTCCTGGGCCCCAGCGCCTGCTGAGTGGGGCCTGGCTGCCTAGGGAACCGTGTTTTGAACCCAAAACACAGGAGCAGGGAGGGCCCGCCCAGAAAAACAACATCCTGGCTGCGGGCTGAGGCAGGAGGGACTATTTTTAGCCGCCGAGGCAGCCAGGGCAGGACTTGTATGGCCTTGCTGTCTGGCTGCATAACTCTCCCATTGTCCCCTCTGACCTGGGCCGGGCGCGGCGGCCTCCGTGTGCCCCGGCCCTTCCTGCTGGGGTTCCCTGGGGCACCCTGGGCCGCAAAGACCGAGGGAGGGCAGCTGGCCTGGAAACACTCCCCCACAGCCTCAGGGAGCAGGATTGGGGCACCCAGGCCACGATGGGACTTGGGGCCTTCCAGGCAGAGCAGCGGAGGCTCTGCTGGGTTGGGGGGCACGGGTCTCCCCAGCCTGGAGGCTGAGCACTGTCCCAGCGGTCCCGAGGGGCGCAGGAGGGGAGGCAGAGTCCAGGGGACACAGGTCCCTTCACTGGACATGTCCTGGGCTCCAGCCAAACCGGGGGAACTCAGCCAGCCCTCTCCTGGGCTGAGAAGGTAAACCCGGGTCTCCAGCCTTCTTGCCCGCGCCCAGGAGCCGTGCCCTGTTCTCGGGGGCGGGGTGGGGGGCTGGCGGGGTGCTGTCTGCCTTTAGACCTGGCCACAAACGCCACCGGCAGGTCCAGAGCGAGGCCGTGGCATTCAGGATGAGAAGAGCCGGTGGGAGCCAGGCCGGCAAAGCAAACACGCGGGCAGCCAGGACGACCATGGGCTGCCCCCCCACACCCCCCCCCCCGAGAGAGGCCAGCTCTAGCTGCCCCCGTTCGGACCCAGGGAGTAGGGCTGCCCCAAAGGGGCAGGCACCCCACTGCAGCCCTCTCTTTGGGCTCCCTCCCCCCCTCCTCCCCTCCCTCCAACAGGAATCCTAGGACCAGGGACTCTGTTCCCCTCTCCTGCCTTTCAAGACCGGCTCTTGAAAGATGAGAAACTCTTGGCGGGTGGAGAGCATGGAGGAGCCATTCATTCAACAGATGTTTATTGAGCACCTACTATGTGCCAGGCACCGTCCTGGGCACCGGAAACAGGAGGGCCGGGGTAGCCCGGCTCTGCCCTGCTGCGGCTCTCTCTCCCGGAAACAAGGCCTGCAGGGCGGCGGGGGGCTGGGAGGCACTGGGAGGGTCTGGGAGGCGGGAGGCCGGTGTCCTTTCGGAGACGAGGCTGCGGAGGGCGGCGGGAGGCGTGCACGCCAGGAGCCGGGCGGCGGCGAGGCCGCCATCACCTCCTCTTCAGCACCGAGATGCAGGACTTCCTGAGGGGCCCGATCTGCAGGTGGGCATCCACGCTCTCCAGGAAGAAGGCGGGCTTCAGCGGCTTCCGGAAGAGTTGGTGGAAGAAACTGTTCACGACGTTCTGGAAGTGGTCGCCGAAGGGGCCTCTGCAGCCCCCGGAGGCCTTCAGCCTCCCTAGAAGGCTCACCTTGCCGTCCCGCACGGCGTAGAAGGCCAGGGCCCGGTCGGCGTACTCCAGGCAGACCCCGACGGTGGGCGAGAAGGCGTGGGGCAGGGGCGCCTCCCGCCCGCAGAACCAGATGGAGAAGCCGCTCCCGTTCCACTGCAGGCAGCAGGAGTGGGCGTTGCGGCCCAGCCGGCCTCGGTCGTAGGGCTCTTGCGGGGAGAAGTCCTCGGCCACGACCCCCACGCTGACCCAGCCTTCGATGATCTCCACCTCCCAGTAGTAGGTGCCCCGGTCCAGGGCGCCCTCGCCCAGCACCTGCTCGCAGTGCGTGAAGCGGGCGGGCGACTCGGGGTAGCTGATGGGACACAGCACCCGCTTCACGCCTTTCGTCCCGAACAGCTGCAGGAACTTGTCCGCCGTGTCACTGTCCAGGTCCACGATGTAGGCGACTGCTCCCCGGGCGGGAGAGGGAGGGAGACGGGGGCTCAGGGGCAAGGCCAGAGAGGACCCCCTCCCCTGGGCGCCCCCCTCCCCGCACACGGCCTCGCCCCCCCTCCCCCCTTTGCAGCCAGCGCTACTCAGCCCTGCCGGAGAGCCCCCTCCCCCACCCCCGTGAGCTGGCCTGGTGCTCCCACGGACGAGGGCGGGGTCCAGGGCCAGCCGGCCCTGCGGCCACCAGAGGGCCGAGCCCGGGTGAACTCACACTTGAGAAAGTAGTCCCGGGGCGCCTCGCTGTCCGGGTGGCTGCTGCTGTTTGGGTCCTGGGACTCATCATTGACTGCAGAGACCAGGGGGGGGGGGGCGGTGAAGGGGGGGTGTCTTGCCAGCAACCCGGGACCGGGCTGCTCCCCAATTTGCCCCTTCCAGAGCCGTGACCCCAATTCCCTCTTCCCCCCATTCCTCCCAGCAAGCCGAGCCTCCTGGGACGGGCACACCGCCCAAGCAGGGTGCCCCGTGTTCACAGCGCTGCCCCCCTTGCCCCCGGACCCCCGCCCCTCTGCAGTGACAGGGCGGGCGAGGAGGAGCCCCCCCCCCCACCGCCCCGCCCCGTGGGCCACGGCCGAAGCGGCTGGCTGGCCATTCGGGGCGGCGGCAGGGTGTGGGTCCCGCCCAGCACAGGCGGTTTCCATGCTCTGCCCCCGGATGGGCGCCGGGCCTGGGGGCTGGGAGGAGGCCCGGGGAGGGTGAGTCACGCGGAGGGGCACCCACCTTCCGGGCGCAGCTTGTGCGGCGCGTCCTGGTCGCCGCTCAGCCCCCGCAGCTGCCCCCGCTGGCTGGCGCAGGCCGCGGCCAGCACCTCGCGCACCGCCTGCACGGCCTGGGAGGACTTCGTGAAGCCCAGCTCGCCCGGGGGGCCGGGCGCGGGGCCGCTGCCCTCCTCCAGCGCCAGCCGCAGTGCCAGCAGCTCCTGTGCCACACACATGCCCATGAGGGCCCTGCCCGCGCGCCGCAGTGCCGCCCAGCCGGGGTGAGACAGCCCTGGGGAGCTGGCACAGCCCCCAGGCTCGGGCACCCCCCCCCCCCCGCCCTAGTCCCGGGGGCCTCACCTGCAGGAAGCTCACGGTGTCGGCCTCGGGCACCTGGCCCAGGCTGTGGCGGGCCCGGCTCAGCCGGCTGCGCTGCTCCTCCTGCCGCCGGAGGTCCCCCTGGCAGCGGCTCAGCATGGCGGCCTCCCCCTCCTCGATGAAGCCCAGCACCTCCTTCTGGAACTCCTGCAGGGTGGCCGCCGCCTCGGCGAACAGCTGGCTCACCCTCTCCCGCTCGGCCGCCGCTGCGCTCTGCACGGACAGCGGGGGCGGCCGGGGGGCCAGAACGTCACTGCCGGGCCCCGTCCTTCCAGACCCCCCTCTCCCACCCAGCCTCTGGCCGGCACCGAGGGGCCCGCCCAGGGTCTATGCCCGGTCCGGGCAGGCGCTCAGTGGCACTGGGCAATGCCCTGGGCACAGGCCACCTGGGAGGGAGACCAGACCAGGCTGCGAGCTCACAGTGCCGGGGACCTCCTGCAGGAGGGGACGGGCTCGGGGTCGGGGCTGACCTTGATGAGGGCCACGGCCCGCCGGGACTGGGCGATGCCGGCGTCCAGCTCATCCATGCGGTCCTCCACGGCGCTCAGCACCTTGGGCTGCTCGGCCTGCGGGCGGCAGCTTCGTGAGCGCGGAGCCAGGCAGCGGCCACCGCCGGCCCCGGGGCCCCGGGCCTCGCCCCCGGCAGGACGGGGCGGCGTGGCAGGGGTATGGGGGCAGCGGTGGGACCGGAGTGGCCGTGACGTCCCACGGTATGCCGAGGGCAGCGTGTCAGCCCTGGTTCTCGGTCTTTTTAATGCGCGACCCTTTAATCCAGCTCCTTATGGAGTCACCACCACGTGAGGAGCCGGATTAGAGGTCCAGGCGTTTAGGAAGGCTGAGAGCCACCGGGCCAGGGGCCGTCTGCCTCCCTCTGACCAGTGTGAGCAAGCCCAAGGCCACCGGGTCCTCAATGTCACATTCGTTTGAGAACTTCCTTCCGTGGAGAGGAGGCAGAGAATGGAGGGCGTAGGGACCGCACGCGAGCCATTCAGCTGTCCTGGGACCCCGTCCCCACTCCAGGCCTTGCAAACCGGGACCCCGGGCAAATCCCCTGGGTCTTATGAGTCACGGTGGCTCCGGCTGGAGACACGGAAAATCCCCAGGCCAAAGCGCCAAGACCGGGCTGGAGGCCAAGGGAAACTGGGGGCGGAGGCAGCATTAAGGGCCGCGCACAAGGTCCCACCACGGCCCCCAAGGGCGGCCGGGGGCTGGCCACACCCATCTGTCCCTCCGGCCTTTTACCCCCACGGGCCCTGCCTGGGCGTCAGGCCCCTTGCCCACCCTCCGCGTCCTTTCCCCGTTCCCACTGGGTGCCCCCCCCCAGCCCAGCCCATCGCGGGCGGAACGCCCCGCAGCCAAGGAAGGGGCAGCGCGGCTCCTCAGCTCCCAGGGGAACATGGGCAGAATGAGGCGGATGGGGTGGGTGGGGAGGGTGGGGGAAGCAAGGGGGGACTCAGGACCCCCCGCCCGCCTGCCCGCCCCATCCCAGGGGCCCACCTCCTGCAGCGCGCGCTCCTGCTCCAGCGGCACCAGCTCGTGGCCGCGGTGCTCCTGGGCGCAGGCCTCGCACAGGCAGCGGCGCTCGGCGCGGCAGAAGCGCTCCAGCGGCCGCAGGTGGCGCGGGCACAGGCTGGCCTCCAGCCGGCGCAGCGGCGGCACCAGGCGGTGTCCGCGCAGCGCGGGGCTGCGCTCGTGCGGGCCCAGGTGCGCGGGGCAGAAGGAGGCGAGGCAGGCGAGGCAGGAGCGCGCGGCCGGCAGGGCGGCGCCCTCGGGGCACGCGTCGCAGCGCACGGGCTCCGCGCCCGCCGCCCAGGGCTCGGGCGCGCAGGGGGCGGACGGCTCGGGGCCGCCGGGCGGCGCGCTGGGGGCCGCGGGCGCGGGCTCGGGCGCCGGGGCGGAGGCCGGGCCGGGCCCGGGGCCCGCGCCCTGGCGGAGCTGCAGCAGCTCGGACAGCGTGTGGTTCTTGCGGAGCCGCAGGCCGTCGGGGAAGGGCTCCTGGCACAGCGGGCAGCGCGCCGCGCCCCCGGGGCCGCCCGCGCCGCCCGCGCCGCGCTGCGGCCAGAGCGCGCCCAGGCAGCCCAGGCAGAAGTTGTGGCCGCAGGGCAGCGTCACCGGCTCCCGCAGCGGCTCCAGGCAGATGGGGCAGCCGAAGGGCCCGCCGCCGTCCATGGCTCCGCGGCCGCCGCGCCGCCTGCGCCGCGCCCGCCGGGGAGGGACCGGGCCGCTCCGCCCGGGGCCGCCCCTGAGCCCGCCCCGGCCCGCCCCCGGCCCGCCCCGCTCGGACAGCCCCCAGCGCCGGGGCCCCGGGCCCTGACACCCGCCCCCTCTGACTGCGGGGCCTGCGAGGGCTCCTGGGCCCGGGTCCGAGGGGCGGCGCTGCTGCCAGGTGTGAGAGAGAGAGAGAGGGCCGAGGGCAGCACGCTGGAAGGAAGCTGGGAAGGAGGTCACCCTCCATGTCCCTGCAAGCCGCCCCCAGTTGTGCAACAGCGGGGCTCAGCCAGCACCTTTGACCTCCAGCCCAGCCCCCTTCTCTGCGCCCTTAGCTCAGCTCCGAGCTGCTGACGCAGAGGAAAAACGGCTGATGTGCGCGTGTTTGTGCCTTTTAGCGACTCCATTTACTACACACACTCCCCAACCCCCCCAAGGGGAACTTGGGGCGTTTCTAACCCTGAAACGGGAAGCGAATGTCTTTTTCCCAGGCCCTGTTTGAGGAATTGGGTTCTGGTCCATGGACACGCGTGGGCGCCTGTGGTGTGCCTGGGGCTGGGGGTCCCCGAGGGGAGGCATTTGCTAAGACTCATCTCACTATGCATTTAAAATAACTTATTGTACGTAATAAATTATTGTATGTAATGCTTTTATTTTATTTCATTTTTAAAAATATATTTTTATTGATTTTGTACAGAGAGGAAGGGAGAGAGATAGAGAGCTAGAAACATCAATGAGAGAGAGTCATTGATCAGCTGCCTCCTACACACCTCCTACCGGGGATATGCCCACAACCAAGGCACATGCCCTTGACCGGAATCGAACCCGGGACCTCTCAGTCCCCAAGCCGACGCTCTATCCATTGAGCCAAACCGGCTTCGGCTATTTTTTAATATATATTTTTAAAAATACGTTTTGTTGGTTTCAGAGAGGAAAGGAGAGGGGGAGAGAGAGAGATGGAAACATGGTTGATAAGAGAATCATTGACTGGCTGTCTCCTGCACCACCCCCACTGGGGAAAGAGGCTGAAACCGGGCATGTGCCCAGACTGGGGAATCAAACCTGCTTCATCAGGTGGAGCTTCAGTGCTCCACCCACCGCTGAGCCACGTCGGCCGGCTACGTGCGCTTCTTTAACTGTTAAGAAGATTCCAACTTCTCTGTCACCATGGCAACATGCTCTGAAGTTGCCTGCAATTTCTGTTGGTGCCGAGTCACCCGAGTTGCTAGTAGCTTTGTGGTGTGTGCTCTCCATTCACAGCAGAGAGAAATGCTCGGTCGGCTAGAGGACCGGGAAAACAGCCAGACTCTCCCCGCAAGACCCCGGGTGCGAACGCGTGCTTTAGAAACACGCTCTGGAGAGCTCCCGGCATCTCCCTTCCCCGTGGGCGTGGGGATCGGTTTGTGGAGGGAAAGAAAGCTACGATCTGGGAAACGTTGCCAGAGAGGCGCCCTCCGCTCCCGCTGGGGGGATTCATGACGAAGGCGGGAATCAGGAGGCCCTCCTGGAGGAAGTGACATTGGAGCTGGGCGTTGGCAGACGGGCGGCTAGGACCCGGGCGTGCAGGAACCAGGGCGGGAAGAGATGCTCCGGGGGAAGGACCGCCAGGGAGCGGCCCGGGCGGGCCGGCCTGGGCGGGAAGGCGGGTAATGAGTTCCAGACGCCGGTTTCCGCAGGAGCCCTTGATCCTGAAGGTCCGTTGTTTGCCAAGACCAGGAGCAGCTCAGAGGCTGAGGCGTGGCGCCACCGCGCTGGCGGGGACCACAGGCCTGCCTGATTCCGGAGGGGGAAGGGGTACCTTCCGGGTTGGGGGGAGTCAGGGGGTGGTCCCCGCTGGCCCTCTGCCTCCTCCCCCACAGCCTGTTCAGGCAGCTCTGCTCTCCCAGGAAGGCAGTGTTTGCCCAGGATGGTCATTCCTGCTCAGTGAGCTGGCTCTGAGGGGAGAGGGAACCGGCCTTGGAGCTCCGCTGGAGCATGCTCCTGCCTGCCTCTCCGTCTCTCCCCTTACAAGGACGGCGAGAGGCGAGAGGCGTGGGAAGTGGAATTCCCACAGGTCACATAGCTAGTCCTGCAGAGGAGGAAGAATTTAAACCCGGAAGGTGCAGGCTGAAAATAACCCTGAGCCCAATCGATACGCCTGTCTGGTTACAGGATTGCTTAAGAAATAAATAAAGCTGCCGAAGCCAGTGGATAGAGCGTCGGTCTGCAGACTGAAGGGTCCCAGGTTCGATTCCGGTCAGGGGCATGTACCTTGGTTGCGGGCACATCCCCGGTGGGGGTGTGCAGGAGGCGGCTGGTTGGTGTTTCTCTCTCATCGACGTTTCTAGGTCTCTGTCTCTCTCCTTTCCTCTCTGTGAAAAGTCAATAAAATATATTTTAAAAAAAGAAAAAAAGAGAAATAAATAAAGCTCTCACTGATTTGGCTCAGTGGACAGAGCGTCAGCCTGTGGATTGAAGGGTCCCAGGTTCGATTCCGGTCAAGGGCATGTACCTTGGTTGCAGGCACATCCCCAGAAGGGGTTGTGCAAGAGGCAGCTGATCGATGATTCTCTCTCATCAACGTTTCTTTCTTTTCTTTTCTTTTTTTTAAAATAGAAGCTTTTAAAAAAATATATATTTTTTATTGATTTTACACAGAGAGGAATTGAGAGGGACAGAGAGCTAGAAACGCCGATGAGAGAGAAACACCGACCAGCCGCCTCTTGCATACCCCCCACCGGGGATGTGCCCGCAACCAAGGTACATGCCCTTGACCGGAATCGAAGCCGGGACCTTTCAGTCCGCAGACCGGCGCTCTACCACTGAGCCAAACTGGTTTCGGTTTGGAGAAGTTTTAAACAACAGTATGTGTTTACTTCAAATAATAGACTTAGAGTACCTAAAAGGTTTTGTGTAACGAAGCTTAGGGTAATAAAAGCTGGCAGTCCTGTGCCCCTCACACCCCGGATTCTTGCTCCCACAGCCAGCCAGTTCCTGTCAGCAGTTGACTCCACTCTCATGTATGCCGTTGAGGGCAGTGAGCCTGTGTGAGTGCTGGATTCCTGGAGATTTACGTTCTCATTCACTTGCCTTTCATGTCGAAGTCCATTGTTTGGATCCCAGACTTTCCTTTCCCTTCACTGATTAACTTCTTTGCTTTTGACAAGTCCTCTGGGGGCTTCCTGAGACTGGCTGGGTCTTTGTTCAGGCTTCAGCTTTGATTGACAGTTTGGCTGGGTATGGGATTCTGGAATGGAAATCCTTTCCTCTCCGAATCTCGAAGGCCTGGCTCCATTGTCTCCCAGCTCCCAGTCCCCTGAGTTGGAGCCGCATTTCCTACGATTGCTGTGCTGCTCCCTTTGTCCCCGTCCTGCCTGGGGAGAGCCGCCTCCTCTCTACCCCTCACCTCTCTGACCTCCAGCCCAACTCCTCCAACTCCACGAGCCCCTTAAGCCCCTAAAAGATTTTTTAGGTTTGTTGTTGTTGTTGTTGTTGTTTTGTTGTTAATCCTTACTTGAGGATATTTTCCCCCATTGATTTTCAGGGAGAGTGGGAGAGAGGGGAAAGACAGAGAGAAACATCGACGTGAGAGAAACACATCCCCTGGTTGCCTCCTGCATGAGCCCCAGCCTCCAGGGCCCGGGCTGGGGAGGAGCCTGCAGCCAAGGTGCTTGCCCTGGACCGGAATCCAAGCTGGGACCCTTTGGTCCGCGGCTGAGCCAAACCGGCTTGGGCTATTTTTCAGTGTTTTTTATTTATTTATTTTTTAAATATATTTTATTGATTTTGTACAGAGAGGAAGGGAAAGAGATAGAGAGTTAGAAACAGCCGAGACCGGTTTGGCTCAATGGATAGAGCGTCGGCTTGGGGACTGAAGGGACCCGGGTTCGATTCCGGTCAAGGGCATGTACCTTGGCTGCGGGCATATCCCCGGTGGGGGGGTGTGCAAGAGGCAGCTGGTCGATGACTCTCTCTCATCAATGTTTCTGGCTCTCTATCTCTCTCCCTTCCTCTCTGTACAAAATCAATAAAATATATTTTAAAAAAAAAAGAGAGAGTTAGAAACATCGATGAGAGATGTATAAATAATATACTTTATTTATTTATTATTTTTTTATTTTTTTTTAAAATATATTTTTATTGATTTTACACAGAGGAATTGAGAGGGACAGAGAGTTAGAAACATCGATGAGAGAGAATCATCGACCAGCTGCCTCTTGCACACCCCCCACTGAGGATGTGCCCACAACCAAGGTACATGCCCTTGACTGGAATCAAACCCGGGACCTTTCAGTCCGCAGGCGGATGTTCTATCCACTGAGCCAAACCGGTTTCGGCTATTTTTCAGTTTTTTAATTCAAACTTTTTTTTTATTATTTTGTATTTGTTTCAGGTGGCGATCATATACTTTATAAAGTGTCCCCCCTACAATTCCAGGACCCACCTGGCACTATACTTAGCTATCTCCATACTGGTAGCCCTGCCCACGAATCCGTGTGCCAGTCCCTCTCTGCAGGGACTGGCCGCTCCGTGCCCATGGCCTGGAGGCCCATCTGCGGCCGGAGGCCCACCTGCAGCCGGAGGCCCACCTGCGGCCGGAGGCCCATCTGCGGCCGGAGGCCCATCTGCGGCCGGAGGCCCATCTGCGGCCGGAGGCCCACCTGCGGCCGGAGGCCCATCTGCGGCCGGAGGCCCACCTGCGGCCGGAGGCCCATCTGGGGCCGGGCATAGAACCGGTGCCTCATCGCCGGGGCAACGAAGCAAGCATTCAGCCAGTTTGCTCGCGCCGCTGCCCTCCGTGGCCGCCCCCCTCCGTGGCCGCCGCCCTCCGTGGCCGCCCCCCAGGACTGGGGCCTCCGGTGGGGCTGAGAACTGGGCACTGCCATCTTGTGGCTGTGGGTGCCACCATCTTTGTGACGGAGTGACAGTTAATTTGCCTAGTACCCTTTTATTAGACAGGATTGACAATATCTCCTGGGCTGTACGGGTCTGTCTTGTAAAACCTCTCCTGCCCCTCCCGTCCTTGGTCTGCCTGTGCATCCCTCCTCCTGATTCTGCCGCCCAGACGCCCAGACCTGTGAGCCGGGGGGCAGGAGGGCTGGAAACACCCACGCTGGTCAGATGTGACTCCCCAACGCCCCTGCTTCGTTCCCCTCTCTGCTATTTCTCCGCCGCCGCCAGGGAGACCGAGCGGAAGCTCTCCGAGGGGCTTGCGAACACTCGTCCCCTCCCCCAGAGGAGCACGGCTGCTTCCCGCTGCAGAAGGGGCAGGAGCACCTCGCCACGTGGCATAAAGGTTCAGTCAGGGCCCAGAACACTCCCGCCGAGCGGCATGGGGAGCACTGACACCCCATGAGAAAGCACATTCACAGGCAAGGGCCCCGGAGCCGAAAGGGAGCCAGTCTTCCTTGTGCTGACCCTGTCAGAGTGCGGGCTCAGCCGGCTGGACACGGGTGGGGGCCCTCGGATGAGGAGGGATGGGTGGAAGCTGTACCCCGGGGTAGCCAGCAGTGACGGCCATGTGGCCAGCCCAGTCCTGCCTCCTCCCCACGGGGGACGGCTGTTCAGTGAGGACCTGGTGCCTCCGGCTCCTCTGTCAGGCTGCCAGGGTGAGATGCCCCCCCGCCACCGGGTCCCCCCAAGGTTGGGGAACTCCCCACACCGTAGGAATCTGACTGGGGCTCTTTGCCCAGTCTGTGCCGATCAGAGGCCGGGGCCTGGCCTTGACCAGAGAGCCACACGGCTGAGGAGCAAGGCCAGCAGACAGGGTTTGCACCGTGGCGCTGACCGAGGTGAGACGTCCGTGCGGGGGGGCGACACACGGCCAGCAGATACAAACTATTCTGTACGTTTGGGGGCGTCTGCATGTGTTATCCTTCAGGAAGATTTACTTTCCGGAGAGAAGCACTGGTTTGCTCTTCCACGTGTCGATGGGTTCACTGGCTAATTCCGGTGTGTACCTGACCGGAGATCGAACCCACAGCCTTGGCAGACTGAGATCGAACCCACAGCCTTGGCAGCCCTGCCTGCTCAGAAACACTCCCCACGGCAATGTCTTCATGAGCCCGAATCCATGAGCTTGAATGTCCCCTAGTGGGTCAATAAAACCCCATAGCCATGTTTATAGGATCATCGTCCAGGACACAATTTTTTATAATGTAAAAAACGCTTACGTTCAATAGAAATGGATAAAACATTTCTATTTTATGTATGGAGTGGCAGCCACCAGGATGTGCAAAATAAAAGAGGTTAGAATGTAGCAAAATGGTAAGGAAAGCCCGGGCTGATCTGGCTAGGTGGCTAGAGCATGGGTCTGCAGACTGAAGGGTCCCGGGTTCGATTCGGGTCAAGGGCGTGTGTCCGGTTGTGGGCTTGATCCCCAGTGTGGGGGAGGGCGTGCAGGAGGCAGTTGATCCATGATTCTCTCTCATCATTGATGTTTCTCTCTCTCTCTCCCTCTCCCTTCCTCTCTGAGTCAATAAAAACATATTAAGAAGAAAAAAAAGAACTTTTAAAAAATGTTAAGGAGAAAAGAAAAGAGATAGAGGTAGGGGAGGAGGAGGTAAAAACCGCCTTTCTCTAGATTGTCTTTAGGAATGGTCTGCGGTTCCCTCCCCACACCCCGAAGCTCCCCGGCCACAGTCTCGGGGGGAGTACGCCGGAGCCGCGGGCACACTCTCTTGCCGCGGTCTGTGGCGCATCCCCCGCTGCCCGGGCCGTCCTGAAGGACCAGGGTCCCGGGGCGCTGCCCTTGCCTCTGACGCCCACGCGGCCCCTGGAACCGGGCTCTGCCTGGGGCAGGGGCCTCCCGTGTCACTCCATTCCTAGTCCCTGTCCCCTTTCAGAGAGGCCGGGGAAGCTAACTCCAGTCTTGGGGGTCCCTCCACCCGCACAAGGGGCCCAGCCTCACCCTGAGCCCGTCTGCTGGCCAGCAGCCGGCCCCACGATAGCCGTGACCTCCGGCCCCCAGGCCAGGGGCGAGGGCGGCTCCGGGCACTCAGGCCAGAGGTCCACCCTGCGCCCTCCTCAGCTGAGCCCCGAGGCCTCTCCCGGGAGCCCCCCGGGGAGCCCGGCCTCAGGCCGATGGCACAGGGTCAGCGTCCTCCCCTCCATGAGCCAGAAGACAGGGCGGAGGGGCTGGGTGAAGACGGCGTGGAAGGTGTGCAGGGGCTGGGTCTTGGGCTCCAGGCTGTAGAAGGTGAGGCAACCAGAGGCCAAGTCCAAGTCCACGCCCAGCAGCGTCCCCGGCACCGCTCGGAGGCGCCGGGTCTCCCCGTCGTGCCGGGCCTGGGCGCCGTCCTCCTCCACACACAGCCCCCAGGAGCCGGGCCCGCGGCCGATGTTGTCGGTGAGGGGCCCCCGCCGGCGCCGCGCCAGGCCCGGGTAGGCCACGCCCAGCGTCACCAGGTGGCCGGACGTGAGCACCTCCCAGTAGTGCCGCCCGGACCCGAAGCTCTGGGCGCACTGCACCTGCCAGAGCTCGAAGCTGCCGGGCCCAGCCGGGCCCCGGGGCTCCCGCCGGTGCTCCACCTGCCGGCCGAGCCGGGACAGGTGAAGGTGGCGGTTGGCACTCTCCGGGTCGAAGGTCAGGTTGCGGTAACCTGTTGGGGAGACGGACCGGAGGTGAGCGGGCAGGCTGCCTGTGCGTGTCCGCCCCCCCCCCCCGGGCGCTCCGTCCCGGCCGCGGCCTCAGCCTCGTTTCCCAGATGAGAAGACTGAGGCCCAGAGAGGGGACTGACTGGCAGCAGCGCGAGGAGCAGGACCGATCCAGCTCTGTGCGCCTAGGACCAGCTCTGTGCGCCTAGGACCAGCTCTGTGCGCCTAGGACCGCCTCGAACACTGCACGGCTCCGCGCCTAAGAGGTGTGCCTCCCGCCACAGGGGTGCCGGGGGCGAGGCCAGACCAGGGAAGGGCATGGACGGGGCAGTCATAGCACGTGCCACACACACACACACACACACACGCACGCGCGTGTACGCTCACATGTGCTCATGGTGCATGTGCACACACCCGTATCCACAATGCACTCACGCGCGCACACAGGTGCACACACGTGTGCTGGGCCTCCTTACTCTGCCAGAGTTTCCTCCTCAGCGGACACACCGGGCTTGGGACCAATGCCAGGGCGCCTGGGGTCTCTAGGGGGCAAAGCAGTGTTAGGGGGGGAGGGGGAGGGGCTCACGGGGGCTGGGCCCTCAGCGGGAGGGAGAGGTGCGGGGTCAGCCTTACCCGGGGGACCCGGGTCAGCCGCCTCGGCCGGGGCCCCGCGGGGGTCCCCACTGTCCAGGAGGAGGCCACAGAGCTGGCTCAGAAGTCCCTTCAGGCCGTCCAGCTGCTGGTCCGCATCCCACTGCGGAGGGGTCAGCGGCCCGAGAGGCCCTGGGGGCGCCAGGAGCTGTGACGCCTGAGTCCCGGGGCAGCTGCGGTGAGCCGGGAGCAAGGGGCGGGCGCCCCGGCCCCTCGGCCCGCCGCCCGCCGCCCGGTACCTGGAGGAAGGTTCGATCGTCCGGCTGCCCCAGGAGGTCCCGCGCCCTGCGGCCAAAGGCGGCCGCGGCCTCCAGGTGGCCCTGCAGCCGCCGCTCCTCCGCCTGGGCCTGCGCCAGGGCCTGCGCCCGGGCCGCCTCGATGCCCCGCAGCGCCCCGGTCTGCCGCAGCTCCAGCGCCCGCAGCAGGCTGCCGAACTTGCCAGAGACCACGGAAGCCAGGGTGCGGGCCGAGCTCTGGGTGGGCACAGAGGAGCCTGGGTGGCCGGGCCGCCGCTGCCCATTGGGCTGAGGGGTGCGGATAGGGGGAGACGGGGTCCCCAGAGCCTCCCCTCCCCCTGTCAGCCCCTCGCCGTCTGATGCCAGGAGGCATTTTCGAAGTGGCTCAGACCTGCCGCCCAGGGTCCCAGGGGGAGCACACGAAGCGGGGGCGGGACAGGCAGGCCGCTACCTGGATCTGGCGGCTCTGCTGCCACAGCTCCTGGAGCTGGCCCTGGGCCTGGGTGGCCTGCTGCCGGGTGACCTCCAGCACGGCTCTCAGCTGGGCCTGTGGTGCCCACCGGGGCCAGGGGACGGGGGACAAGGGGGGCAGCATTGGCTGTGAAGTGTCGCCTCCTCGTGCGGCCCCGGCGAGGCTGACCGGGGGCACGAGGGGAGCAGGGCACTCCTGTGTGGCGGTGCCCCCTTCGGCCCCTCAGGAGAGACACGTAAGGAAGAACGCCCGCCGCCGGGATTTGCGTCCCTGCACCTGGCCAAGCACCTGTCTGGCGTCCTCTCCTCCAGCCACACACCCAGGTGAGGGCGGTGTTAGCCCCACTTCCGGACGAGGAAGTGGCGAGAGAGGCGGACAGGTTGGCCAACGCCACCCGATCTCCCTGAGTCCAGGCCCGAGCAGGAAGTGGGTCATCTGACTCCCTCAGAGCACCCCAGCCGCCCTCCTTCCCTTCCCTCCTCCTGGCAAACCCCCCTCCACTGGCACACCGCCTGTCCCCGTCCCTCCCTGTTGCTGCCATCTACTGGCCCCTGCCAACCCTCACGCTCAGTGCCCATCTCTGTGCCACCAGCATTCTCACCCAGGCCTGCTCCCTGAGACCTGGGCAGCCCCGGGGCCACCTCCTGGCCTCTGGCTCTGGCTCCGGACCGCCTCACCTGCACAGCCCTTAGCCTCACCCCTCAGCTCCTCGCCCCCAACCCCTCCGGGGCCTTGCCCCCAGCTCGGGCATCTATGCGGAGCGCCTGTTTTCTGACCACCAGCTGCGCTGCGCACAGAGCAGGGGGCACGGGGCATCACCTCGCGCTCCCGGCGCTCAGCGTCCAGCAGCGCCCTCTCGTGGAGGCGGCAGTCGCCGACGGTGCAGGCGCTGCACACGCAGCGGCCCTCGGTGCGGCAGAAGAGCTCCAGCGGCCGCCCGTGCTGCGGGCAGCGCTCGGGGCCGGGGCCGGGGCCGGGGCCGGGGCCGGGGCCGGGGCCGGGCGCCGGGGGCTCGGCGCGCACCGCCTCCACCACGCCGCTCAGGGCCACGTTGCGGCGCAGCTCGGCGCCCGCGGGGCAGGGCTCCCGGCACTCGGGGCACGCGGGGCTGTCCTCGTGGGAGCGCCACCAGTCCCGGATGCAGGCCTCGCAGAAGTTGTGGCCGCAGGACAGCGTCACCGGGTCGCGGTAGAGCTCCAGGCAGACGGAGCAGGTCAGCTTCTCCTGCAGCAGCCGCTGGGCCATGGCGGCGGCGGGGGCGGGCTCAGCTCCCCGCGAGGCCGCGCCTTTTAAAGGGACCGAAGCCGCGGGCGCGGCGGGGAGGAGCGAGGGCCCGCCTGCGGAGAAGAGGGGACCCAAGGCCACCCCGCCCCGTCGCGCCCTGCGCCTCCGCCGTGGCCTCCCATTCAGTCCGCGTCCAGAGCCGCCCGGCCCGCCTCCTGCCACCCGGGCTGGGAGGTGGGGCCCAGCTCCCTCTGGTCTCACCCTGGGACCTCCTTCCCGCCTTCCTAGACCTCAGCACGGCAGCTCAGAAGGGGTCCAGTCCCAGCCTCCAGAGACAAGAGCCCCGAGGGCCTCCTGGCCGAGGGCCTCACCTGAAAATGAGCCGCCGGCAGACCCCGGGCTTCAGCGGTTACACGGGCGGGCGGAGCCAGCGGGAGGCTGGCAGGGAGAGCGGCACTCTCCCCTCCGGAGCCCAGTTTCAGGCATTTGCCACACCAGGCGTCTCCCTTCTCCTGGCTCCGTATCCACGAGGTGGGCCTTGCTGGCCAATCGGACAGCCCAGCCCAGCATGTCCACCCCCCCCCATGGAAACTGGAAACACGTAACTAACTACACTTGGCACCCCATGTGAGCTCGCTGCAGCTCTAGCAGCTCCCGTTCCGAGCTGTGGCTCCTGCAGCTGAGCGGAGGGCTTCGGATTGAAACCCACCTGCCCCAGGGGCAGGGCGAGCCTGCCCAGGACCGGCTGGAGGCGGGTTAACTTCTGACCAAGCCGGCCCAATGTATTTATTCACTTTAAATACATTTTTATTGATTTCAAAGAGGAAGAGAAACATCCATGATGAGAAATAGTCATTTATCGGCTGCCTCCTGCACACTCCACTGGGGATCGAGCCCACAACCCGGGCATGTGCCCAGCCCGGGAATCGAACCCTGGTTCATAGGCTGATGCTCAACCACTGGGCCAGGCCACCCCAAGACGTGGCTACTGGCACGGCTCGCTGCCCTCAGCACCTGGTCTTGGGTTGTATGTGGAGTTGCCCTTGCTGGAGAAGGCGCACAGCTCCTCTGCTTGGCTGCAGGTGGTCTCTCCCTTCGGAGACAGACTTGCCCTGACCACCAGGGTGGGGGCGGGCGTGAGCCTGAGTCTCGAGACCTGAAGGCCAGGGCCCGCACCCCCCGGCCAGGGGCCAATGCTCCGTGGCAGACCTCTTCCCACAGGCCTGCGGGAGGCGCCAAGACCTTGGCCTGCTTTTCCTTCTGGATCACAGGGGTTACTTCCTGGGGCGGCAGGCAGCCCTCCTCCCGCCCGCAGAGCGATACACACCATGGGTGGGGGAACCTGGCTGCTCCTCGAACAGACCAGACCAGACCAGCTACAGCAGAAATCACCTTTATTCATACCACCCTGCCAGCAGAGGCGCCTGAGAGGGCCCAGGGCCACAGCTTGGCCCCGGGCGGCGGCAGTCTGGCACTCAGTAGATGCCATAGGTGTGTTCATGGCTGTCCCTGTAGCGGTCCAGGTAGCGAAGGGGCTGCTTGTGGGGGAAGCGCTTCTGCTTGGGGTGGTAAGGGGGTGGCCGCACAAACTCGAACACGGGCTCCCGCATATCTGCAAGGAGAGCGAGGGTGTGGATGTGGACGGCTGCCGGCCCGAACCCCAGCTTTTCTCTAGGGTGGGCCTCGCGAGCCAGCCAGCGGAGGGCTGGGCAACTCCCCGAGGCCAGTCTGGGAAGGTCTGAGGGGGCGCCAGCCTCCCCCTCCTGCCCCCACCACCCTACCCAGAAGCTGGTGGAAGGTGCGGGTGACCGAGTCGTCCCAGCGGCACTGGAAGAAGGCCAGGCCGGCCGGAGTCATGGCTTCCTGGTGCTTCTTGTAGAAATCAAAGGTGTGGAAGGTCCGCTGGGCGAGCTGGTAGCTGTGCGATGGAGACTGAGTGAGGAGGGACAGCAGGCCACACCCCCTCTGCCCACAGGCAGTCCCGAGAGCCACTGTCCGCGGCCCAAGTCCCGAGGGGAGAGGCGGGACCACTGAGCACGGCTGGCGTTGCTGGGAAGCTGGCCTGACGGGGGTGGGATGCGGGACGGGGGTGGGGAAGCTGGACGGGGCGTGGGGTGCAGGACGGGGGTGGGGAAGCTGGACGGGGGGTGGGGTGCGGGACGGGGGTGGGGAAGCTGGACGGGGGGTGGGGTGCGGGACGGGGGTGGGGAAGCTGGACGGGGGGTGGGGTGCGGGACGGGGGTGGGGAAGCTGGACGGGGGGTGGGGTGCGGGACGGGGGTGGGGTGCGGGACGGGGGTGGGGAAGCTGGACGGGGGGGGTGGGGTGCGGGACGGGGGTGGGGAAGCTGGACGGGGGGGGTGGGGTGCAGGACGGGGGTGGGGAAGCTGGACGGGGGGTGGGGTGCGGGACGGGGGTGGGGAAGCGGGACGGGGATGGGGTGCAGGACGGGGGTGGGGTGGGGGACGGGGGGGTGGGATGCAGGATGGGGATGGGGAAGCCGGACGGGAGTGGGGTGTGGGATGGGGGTAGGGTGCGGGACAGGGATTGGGGTGCGGGACGGGGGTGGGGTGCGGGATGGGGGTGGGGTGCGGGACGGGGTGGGGTGCGGGATGGGGGTGGGGTGTGGGACGGGGTGGGGTGCGGGACGGGGTGGGATGCAGGACAGGGTGGGGTGCGGGACAGGGTGGGGTGCGGGACAGGGGTGGGGTGCGGGACGGGGTGGGGTGCGGGACAGGGTGGGGTGCGGGACGGGGGTGGGGTGCGGGATGGGGGTGGGGTGCGGGATGGGGGTGGGGTGTGGGTCGGGGTGGGGTGCGGGACAGGGTGGGGTGCGGGACAGGGGTGGGGTGCGGGACGGGGTGTGGTGCGGGATGGGGGTGGGTGTGGGACAGGGTGGGGTGTGGGACGGGGGTGTGGAAGCGGGACGGGGGTGGGGTGCGGGACGGGGGTGGGGTGCGGGACAGGGGTGGGGTGCGGGATGGGGGTGGGGTGCGGGACGGGGGTGGGGTGCGGGACGGGGGTGGGGTGCTGGACGGGTGGAGTGTAGGTTACCAGGGGGAGGGCCGTGTATCCTCCGAGAAGTCGATTGGCTTCTCCTGCTTGAAGAGTAGGAAGGCAAAGCGGTGGAAGCCAGAGCCCCGGGCAGGGAAGGGGGGCAGGTAGGGACACGCCTCCTGCCCCTCCGCCACCCTGCGGCCTGGGATGTTGGTGCTGGCAGGAGGGAAGGAGCTGTTAATCGCCATGGCGGCAGGAGCATCCCCACCCAGCGCGTCCCCACCCAGCACGTCCTGGAGGCTGAGACTCCGCTCGCCGCCGGGGGACAGAGCCAGAGCCGACAGGGCAATCTAGCAGGAGCCGGAGCTCTGCGCACCCCTGGGGCTCGCAGGCGAGAGGACTGGCTGCAGAGTGGGACGAGAGCAAAGGTGAGCAGCCCGTTGGCTATGCCCTGGGGGAGCCGGGGGTCAGCGGGGCTGCCACAGCCGCTCTGGCTGGAGACCATGACACCTCTGAGCTGCTGCTTTCTGTCATAGAGGGTCTGCCCAGCCTGGCACCGAATGGCCCCTGTACCCACCTAAGAGGCAGCCCCAGGTCCTGCAGTTGAATGAACATGACAGAAACCAGCCTCCCAGCCAGTGGCCTCCATTACCCAGAAACCCCAAAGCTGCGGTCACCTGGTGCTCAGAGCCAAGGCCTCCGAGGAAGCGGAAGGCTGGCACTGAGCGTGTGGCAGCCGCCAGAGGCCTCTCCCGGCCCCTCCCTGGCCTGTCACAGAGCCCCCAGGGGGGGTGGGGGGGGACGTGGAGGCACCGCCCTAGGTTTACGGGTGCCGAGAGGCGTTCAGGGAGGCCAGAGGCCCGTGGGAGCAGCCAAGGCCCGCTGCCCGCTCTTCTTCTACCTGTGTCCAGCCACTGGTCATAAGGCCTCACCCTCCCAGGAAGCAGGGGGGGGCACCTCCAGGGAGGGAGGTTAGCCCACAGTCCCATCGTTAGTCCACGATGGAGCCGAGACCGAAACCCAGGGGCCGCTCTTCCCAGGATGCCGGGCCCGCCCGCCCCGCACTCACACCAGCCAGTGCATGTACTCGGCATCCGGCTCCAGCAGGTGTCCATCTGCACACAAACAGACCCACCCTGAGGGCCCGGGAGAGGAGCCGGGGCTGCGGCTCTCCACCTGGCCCCGCCCCGGCCCCCCGCCCAGGGCCCGGGCTCCTGTATCCTAGACGCCTACCCAAGTTGGTGAGCAGCAGTGTCCACAGGGAGCCCTCGTCCGCCTCATAAGTCACCTCTGGGGCCTGGGCAGCCTGATGGGAGAGAAGGAGGGAGCTGTCACGCCCACAGGGACAGCCTTGGAGAAGGGAGGACACGGCCCGGGGTGTGTGTGTGTGTGTGTGTGTGTGTGTGTGTGTCTGTGCTCAGGGCAGGAAGGGGCACGGCCAGCAGGTACCTCGGTGGGCGTGACCTCGTTGCCATGGTACACGGGCATCACGTCGTCCTCACCCACGGCGTAGGCCACGTGCAGGGGGACGCGGGGCACGAAGGTGGCGCCGTGGAACAGGTCTCGGTAGAGGCCATAGTACTCGGCCAGACGCTGCTTGTGGTAGGGCCCACAGGTCCTCTCCCACTCCGCCCGCACAGCCTCCAGCGGGACGCGCGCTGCGAAGGAAGGATGAAGGAAGGATGCCGGCTGGGCCCGGGGCGGGGCTGGGCCCGGGGTGGGGCAGGCCCCCAGGCCTCTCCCCGGGGCCTTACCTGTGCGGTGGCGGGCGGCCCGCTCCTCCTCGGCGTTGGCCTTCAGCTGCCGCAGAACCTGCTTCCGCTCCAGCAGCTGCTGGGCCCGGCAGACCTCGGGTGGAGGCAGCCCGATGTCAATCTTGTCTCTGGGGTCTGGGGAGGAAGGCGTGATGGAGGAGGTGGGATCCATTCTTGGCCAAGCCTGTCTCCGCCAGGTCCTCTCACTTGCCCAAGATCTGCTGCTAACGCTGCCCCTTTAATTCACAAAACTAAAACAGTGGTCGGCAAACTTGTCAGCCAACAGAGCCAAATGTCAACAGTACAAAGATTGAAATTTCTTTTGAGAGCCAATTTTTAAAAAATTAAATTATTATCTGTGTACATATCTTACCATTGCGCCCCCCCCCCCCATACATACCCTCCCTCCCCAGAGTTTTGTGTCCATTGGTTGTACTTATATGCACGCATACAAGTCCTTCGGTTGATCTATTATCTCCCCGAGAGCCAATTTAAAAAAAAACTTCTTCTAACGCCACTTCTTCAAAATAGACTCGCCCAGGCCGTGGTAGTTTGTGGAAGAGCCACACTCAAGGGGCCAAAGAGCCGCATGTGGCTCGAGAGCCGCAGTTTGCCGACCACTGAACTAAAACACCGTGTAGCCTGTCTCTCAGACCTGCCTGAGCAGGGTCCAGTTGCTAAGCAAACTGATAAGCTTGAGATTGCATCTTCTAATCCCTACCCCTTCCACTGTCTGTCTGTCACGGGAAACGAGGCACACGGCCTCCCAATTACAGCGGGGATTCCCTTCCAGCCTGTCACAGCGGGGCGCGGACACACCTGGGTCCTCAGTAGAACAGCTGAAGCTAGAACTTACAGAAGCATTCTCACACTTTAACAAATGAGCCGTACCCGTCACCGGGGAAATGTCTTAAAATTCAGATTTTGATTCTGCAGGTCAGCGTGGGAACTGAAACCACATTTCTTTTCTTTTCTTTAAATTCTCACCCGAGGACATGATTTTTATTGATTTTAGAGGGAAGGGGGGGGGGGAGGGGAACATCAATCAGTTGCACCCTACTGAGGATTGAACCCAAAACCTGGGCGTTGCCTGACTAGGAATCGAACCCGTGACCTTTTGGGGTACCTGAGGGGCTCCAACCAAGTGAGCCACACTGGCCAGGGCATGGCAGTGCATTTCTCAGGAGCTCCTAGGTAAGGTCTGTGCAGCTGGTCCCAGAACACGCTTTTTATCAGGGCCCTAGAGAACCTTTCCCCCGACACCTTTCCCCATTCACATTAACAGTAACAAGCACACACAGGAACAATTAAACAGAAACAACAGCACACTGCGCCCTCAACACGGCCCAGACAAGGTTTCCGAAGGATGCATCTGGAAGTTGCTCAAGGGCAGCCTTCCCCCGGCACCCGGTCCAGGACTACTTCATTCAGCCAAGCACTGCACGCTGCGGGGGTGCAAGGATCCAAAGATGTTAAGGCCGGCGGGCCCCCGTCCTTGGGGGACTCAATCTGGGAGAGCGGCAGCGGAAAGAAAGTACAGCGCGGGCAGGGCTGCACACGGCGTATTTTAGGGGCACAGAGTGCGCTTCGACTCGCAACGGGGTGGGGGGGGTGGTCAAAGATGTTAGGAGTAGAAATAGCTAAGGGCAAGGTGACCAGACGTCCCGCTTTTGAACAATGTTTTTTTAAAAACCGGGACTTTTTTTAAAACGCCGCGAGACACACTGTTCAAAAGCGGGACCATCCCGCCCAAAGCGGGACGCCCGGCCACCTTGCTGAGGAGCTCTCAGGGGGGAGGGGGATTTCGAGCCGGGGCCCCACGGGTGTGGAGAGCCTGGCGGGACCATGAATGCCGCCGCCGCGGGTGCAGGCGGCCCGCACCCCCAGCCCCGCAGCCCCAGCCCCGCACCTGGCTCCGCCACGAAGTGCTCCCGGTAGGTCCGCCACCAGTGCGGGGCCCGCGCCTCCTGCTCCGCGCGGCGCCGGTAGCGGGCGAAGCTGCGGTACTTCTCCAGCCGCTCCAGGCGGCTCACGTCGATGTCCTCGTTGGGCATCGGCCCCAGCGGCGGGGCCCGGCGGCTCCGCGCGGCTGCGGGCAGAGCGGGCGGCTCAGGCCGGCGGCGGCCCTCGGAGGGCGGGCGCGCGCCGGCTCGAGCCCCGGGGTTCGGGCTGCAGGGGGACCCGCAGGGGCCCCACCCCCTCAGACGCCTCACCCGAGGTGCTGAAGCTCCGCCACCGCCGACTGGCGCCCAGCGCCGCCTGCCACAAGGGCGCCGCCATCTTCCCTCAGCGCGGCTCCGCCCCCAGAAGCCTACGAAGGCGGCTGCGACAGTGCCTGTGCGCCCGGAGGCCCCGCCCCGCCAGACCACGGCCCGCCCCGCCCTCTGCCCTGGGCCCCGCCCCCGCCCCGCCCAGGCCCCGCCTCGCACCCAGGAGCCCGGCCCCGCCCAGGGCCCAGGTTCCTCTTTGCCCGGAGAGCCGGAGGTCCTTTCCTTCCCGCTAGAGGCGCCAGAGGCGTGAGGGCCCGGGGATGCCGGTCCTCGGAGGACGACAGGGGGAGCTGGGAGCGGTCGCGGCTCCTGCCTGCGGCCCGCCACCAGGAGGCGGCCCAGACCCGGGGGCCAGGCCTGGCAGATGCCCGGATGCACGGAGTTCCCCGAGCCTCGGGCCCTCTGGCCAAGGTGTGTAGCTTGTATGGGGGAGGTCCAGGCCCCGCTAGTTATAAATAAGCATTGAAAGCCTCTGTTGGAGTGTAAATGGATCCAGCTACTTTACAGAGCAACTTGCCAGTAATTAGTAGTTTTAACTAGTCAAGTTAAGCATATATTCTATGGCCTAGAAATTCTACTTCTACCCCGTTTCCCCAAAAATAAGACAGTGTCTTATATTTTTTCTCCCAAAGTTGCGCTAGGTCTTATTTTCGGAGGATGTCTTATTTTTGGGGAAACACGGTAGTATCTACCTTAGAGAAGTGCTTACATATATGCCAAGGAGGCATGCCTAGCACTGTCATGGCAGTATTGTTTATAATAAAATCCCAATAAAACTATAAACACCCTAAATGCCCATTAGCATAGCAAAAGAATGAGTAAATTGTGCTATATTCAAACAATGAAATAGTATTCAGCAGTTAAAATTAATGAACTGCAGCTGCATGAAAGGTTAAATGTAAAAAAAATAGTGGAAAAACAAAGCTTATTGCTATTATAAATACTAGAGGCCCGGGGCACAAAATTTGTGCACTTGTGGGAGGAGGGGATCTCTCAGCCCTGCCTGCACCCTCTCAGTCTGGGAGCCCTCAGGGTGGGAGCCCGGCTACCCTCCCCTGCCAGCCCGATCACCCCTAACTGCCCTCCCCTGCCAGCCCGATCACCCCTAACTGCCCTCCCCTGCCAGCCCGATCACCCCTAACTGCCCTCCCCTGCCAGCCCGATCACCCCTAACTGTCCTCTCCTACCTGCCTGATCACCCCTAACTGTCCTCCCCTGCCTGCCTGATCACCCCTAACCACCTCTGCCTCGGCCCCCACCACCGTGGCTTTGTCGTCTGGAAGACATCTGGTATAATTAGCATATTACCCTTTTATTAGTATAGATAATAATAAAAGCATAGTATGCTTATTAGACCAGACAGCTGAATGAGCTTCTAGACAAAACTGGGATTTCGAGGGCCCGAGCCTCTTGTAAGAATTTCCTGCTAGGATAGGATAATACCATATAGATATTTTTTAAACTTTAGGTATTTTTAAATTGATTTTAGAGAGAGGAAGGGAGAGACAAACATGAAAACACTAATTGAGCCGAAGCCGGTTTGGCTCAGTGGATAGAGCGTCGGCCTGTGGACTGAAAGGTCCCAGGTTCGATTCTGGTCAAAGGCATGTAATTTGGTTGCCAGCACATTCCCAGTAGGGGGCGTGCAAGAGGCAGCTGATTGATGTTTCTGGCTCTCTGTCCCTCTCTCTTCCTCTCTGTAAAAAATCAATAAATTATATTTAAAAAACAAGAACACACTAATTGATTATTGCCTCTTGCATGCACCAGGTATCAAACCCACACGAGCCCTGACCAGAACTGAACCCTCTACCTTCCAGTGTATGGAACCACTGCACTCCGAGCGAGCCACACTGACCAAAGCTAGAGAGATCTTTAAACACACAAACCAATGTTCTGTTTTGTTTGTGGATACGTACATAGAGAGAAACTGTAGAACCAGAAAAGAAGGGCTGTCTCTGAATCAAATATGGCAAGAAATGAAAGGCAGCTGGATCAAAAAACATATAGCAATTTAATGGGTCCAAGATGAAGGCTGTAGATTGTTGGTAAATAAGTTCCCCCCCGAAAGCTATCTGCGACAGACACACGAACTGCCTGCTCAGGGCCACTCCGCTCGCCCCGCTGCCTCCGTGCTCACCAGGACACGTTCTTTCCAAGTAATTTATAAGTAATTGCGATTCCCACCTCTCTCCTGCCCTGCACCCGCCCCTGGCCAGCAGGACAGAGGCCTCAAAACACGTGGTCCGACTCCATGTCCCCTTGGGGAGGGGCCCTGTGCGGTCTCTGCTGGCCTCAGGCGGGAGGGCAGGAGGCTGCTCCCTGGAGAAGACCCCGTCTCAGAGGCTCTGGTGAAAAGACCCCTCAGCCGCCTGCCTGCAGACGAGGGGAGGGTCCAGAGAACCGAAGCTGAAGCTGACAGCGTCTGGGGGCAGAGACACTCAGCAAACCCGAGGCCGGGGCCCCTGCCTCCTCAGCTGTGCTGGCGTGGTCGGAATGCCCTTGTACCCCGGCTATCTGAAGAGCTGTTACCAGGCCCTGGGCATCTCGGAGCCTCCCTGGCACCCCTCCCTGGCGCTGGCAGCAGGGGCACTGGGACAGAGTGCCAGGGCCTTCAGGCTGGGTGGGATGTCATATTGTAGGAGGCTTGCTTCAGGGTCTCCAGGAAGAACTCCTCATTCTCCAGGAAGTCTCGGTCCTGAAAGGCAGAGCTGGGTGAGCGCCCCCTCTGATCCCTCCCAGTTCACAGCCTCAGGGCCTGCGTGAGGTGATCCCGGAGTGCTCGGGAGCCAGCCCTCACTCCAGGCCCTTCCCCACTCACTCCCTGGCTCTGGGCAGCTGTGAGCCGAAGGGGCGCCTGGGAGGAGCAGGCGCACTGGAGTGAAAGACCAGGTCTGTTCTGGCAAGGCCACTCGCTAGCACATGACGTCAGTCTCTAAGCCTGTCTGTAAACTGGAGGAGAGCATTTCCTGCCTGGAGGCTGGGAGAGGAAGGCTTCAGTACAGAGCCTGGACACAGGAACTGTCACTGCTACCGCAGGCTCACCGGGAGGGACACCGGCCACACACAGGCAATCGCTTTGCACAGAACCTGGCCTACAGGACAGGCCTGAGATGGTCCCTCCGGGGTGCGCTCAGCCCTCCTCAGGGCCAGGACGCGCTCCTCTCTGACTGCCCTGGGTGGTCTGTTACCAAGGTGCCCACGAGGACCCTGGTCCAGGGGGAGTGGCGGGCCTGGGTGGGGTCCGCCTTCGCTATGGGATGCTCACCTGCTCAGCTGAGTGTTTCATCAGCACCAGCTTGGCGTGGAGAAGCGAGGAGCCCAGGGTGGCTGGTGGCTGGGGGCCCTGAGGATTGGTGGGAGCGGGAGCCACGATGGCTGTAAAGGCTGCGGAGGGGGTCAGGGCCATGCGTGGGCGGGAGGACAGGCGGCCACAGCCTGTCTCCCCGGCCTGCTGACCACTGCGGGCGGTGCACCCAGGCCCCACCTTATCCACCGGGACTTTACCTGGCAGGTCTAATTCTAGGAACCTATTCGAGGGAGACAGCTAGGCGGAAGCGCGGAGCTGTACGCACAGACTCACCGACGTGCTGTTTATCTCCGTGACAGAAAGCCACCCAGGAGAAAACCGTTAAAAGCATGGGACAGCCTCACAATGGACACTCACAATGGATTAGAAGTTATGGCTAGATGTTTAATTTCTGATGTGAAAACATGTCCTGTATGTATATTTCCAAATAAAAAAACCCAAGTACAAAACAGTGTATGACGTGATGTCAATTTTGTTTTTAAAAACACACACGCAGTCTAGAACACCACGTACCAGAATGTTAAAAGTGCTTGTCTCTAGAGTGTGCAGATAAGAGTGACACTTTATTTTAAAAGTTTCCTTCTATTTCCCAATGCATTTTTCTGTAATGAACACGCATTACTGTGTAAAGACATATGAACGAGGGCACTTTAAAACCAGCTGGCCCCTAACCTGAGCGGAGGGAGGAGTGGCAGGATGCTCCTGGCACGGCCCACCTGGGGGCCAAAGTGCATCCTTCCGGAGCCACTTACCACTCGTGGCGGACGCCTGGGCAAGTGGCCCCACGGGGCCGAAGGGCAGGTCCTGCCGAACGTGGTCCAGCTGCAGCCGCTGCTGGGCCAGACTCAGATGCTCCTGTCCCCGTCCGCGGAGAGAAGGACATAGCTGTGAGGGTCTGAAGGCGGGGTGTCGGTGGAGCCAGACTGGGAAAGCAGGAGCTGGGGGGGGCTTGCCTGCTGCATGTGCTGCTCCTGCTGCTGCAGCTGCTCCACCTGCTGCCGCACCAGCTGCAGCCGGGCCTGATGCTCTGACTGCACCTGCCGGGCCTCCCGCAGAGCCTGCTCCCCTTCCTGGTACTTCTCCGAGGCCACCTGCGGGAGACGCTGGGTCAGCCAGGCGGCCGCGGACAGGGCCCTGCGAGCCCGGCCACCGCCCAGCGGAGCCGCCGGGACCTGGCTCATCTTCTCCACCTCCTCGGAGCGGAGCCGGATGCGCAGGGCGGCGGCGCGGACCCTCTCCTTCTCCCGCCGCAGCTCCTCCCGCTCCCGTTCCAGAGCCTCCCTCTCGGCCGACAGCTGGTCCTCCTTGGCCCGGAGCTCACTTGCCCGGATCTTCAGCTCCGCCTGCTCCTGGAGATGGCAGAGCCTTCACTGCCGTGTCCTCCGGGAGCGGAACTGGGCTCTGCTCGGGGTTGGAGGAGCCCCTGGCCCGCCCGCCTCATTGCTGTGGCTCCATCTGATCCTGATTCTGGGAGAAGGGGTCGGGGTACGGGGGTCCCAGAACCAGTCAGGGAGGCCAGGGCTTGCCTCGGTGCTGCCCTCACCGCGGGCCCATCTTCTCCGAACCGTTTTTACATCTAAGTCATGGGGGTGTGATGAGGACTGACTGGGCATGTGCGTGAAGCAGGAGCACAGCAGAGTGAGGCTGTCACTGTCAGGATTGCTGTTGCTGTGCCCGGTGCGGAGCGGACGGGCCTGAGGCAGGAGCAGCGTGAGGCCGGAGGGAAAGGGCGGGCTGGCGGCCCGGGCTCTACCTTGGCCAGGCTGAGGAGGGTGCCCTCCCGCTGTGCGTCCGCCTGCAGCGCCCGCTCCACCTCTCGCTCGGCCCGCTCCTTACTCAGCTTCTGCTGCGCGAAGAACTCGGCCCACTCGGCCGCCAGGCGCCGCCGCTCCTCCCCGCACTTGTGCATGGCGGCCTTCTGCTCCTCCAGCAAGGCGCTCTGGGACGGGCCAAGGTCAGGGGTGAGTGTCCTCGGCATCACGGCGGGCATGGCAGCTGGAAGCGGTGTGGCTGGCTCACCTTGGCCCTCTCCAGCTCCTCCCGCTCCATGGCCAGCTGCTGGGCCGTGACCTTCCTCTGCTCCTCCAGGGCGCGCTGCGCGGACTCGGCCTTGGACTGCTCAGCGCTCACCCGCCAGCGCTCCTGAGGCCGGGCCGAGAGTGAGCCCGCGGCTCCAGGCCCCGCCAGGCCTCCCGCTGCGCAAAGCCGCCTGCGCTTCCACCCACTCACAAACATTCCCTTTCCAGAGGCGCGAGGCGAGGGCACGAGGGGGACTCGGCCGGCCTCACCCTCCAAGGCCAGGGCGTGAGGAGGACAGGCAGACCCTGGCTACGCGCCAGGGCCGAGGCTCAGGGCCGAGGCTCAGGGCCCTCTGCTGGGAGCTCCGGAGGCAGCAGCACCGCTGGTCTCTGAAGCACCATGGACAGCACTTGCCTCGTCTCCCATCAGCCAAGCAGGCGAGGAGCAGCTGGGCATGACCCTGCGCGTGCCAGGGGATGCGGGCACACACAGAGTGAGGTGAGAAGCGGGCGGCCTGGCCCGAGGTGCCCAGTGAGGCCTGGGTAAGCACTGCCCAGGACACAGACCCTCTCTGTCTGCCCTCGAGTCCTCAGGCACCGAGGACAGTGCCAGGGCTCTCTGGCTAGGGGGTAATTTTCACTGTTTTCTTTATTGTTTCATGTAGTTTAATCTCTTTCAGTGAAATAATAACATGGAAAAAAAGACAGGTATTTTTTAAAAACGACAGCTCCCTCTTATCTGTAAGCTATGCAGGGAGTTCAACATCTCTCCCAAGGTCACAGGCCCAGCAGCCATGACAGGTTCAAGTGGCTGGAAAGACAGTGAACGTCAGCGGCTGGGCCGGGGGCGGGGGCTGGCGGCCGTGGCGAGGACACCGGCGGTGGGGGGGGGCAGGGCAGGAAGGGGAGGAGACACTGCAGAGAAGTCCCGAGGCCCAGGCGGGGAGCTCCCTGGGGCCCTGGGAGCCGGGCCCCGCGGGGCTAGGGCGGCTCACCTGCTCCAGCAGCCGGCTCTGCTCGCTCAGGCGGGCCTCCATCTTCCCGATGACCTCCTGGAGCCGGCTCCGCTCCTCCTCCATGTCCCGCTGCTGCAGGCCCAGCCGCTCCTGCAGCGCTGGGGCAGCCACAGGACTCTGAGTGTCCACCCCCGGCCCCGAGCCGAGGGCGGGAGGCAGGCCGTGCGGTACCTCGGAGCTGCCTGTCCTGCTGCCGGAGGCCCAGCTCCCGCTCCTGCGCGGTGGTGAGGTGTGAGGCCTCCACGCGGGAGGACAGCGCGTTCAGGCTGCTGGAGAACTTCTCCATCTGCTCGATGACGCCATTCAGGGACCTGCGGACGATCCGGTCACGCTGGCCCGGGGCCCCCGGCACCGCCCCGCTGGCAGGGCCTGGCCCTCACACGTACCGCGTGTGGGAGGTGGCACTGGTGACGGCGTCGATCTCCCGGTCCTTCAGCAGCTTCAGCCGCTGCAGCTGCTCCTCGTGGTCCTTGCGCATCTCCAAGATGGAGGCCCTGCAGCCGGGAGGGCGAGTTGTGGCAGGCTCTCTGGAGGAGCATGTCTCCGGCCGGTGCTCCAGCCCCCCTGCCCCGGGCCTCCTCCGCTCCCCACTGTCAGCCTTCACTGCCTGGGCGCCTAATGCCACATCTGCTCTCTGAGGGATGTCTGCCGTCATTCCCGCGGAGGAGAAGACAGGCGTGCCTGGACCCTGGCCCAGCAGCCAGCTCCCGAGGGGCCTTTTCTTCGTTTGGCTCTCACCCCGAAAGGCAACCAGGTGGCCACGCCAGGCACACGGTGCACACCACCAGGTCCGTCTGGAAACGAGACCTGAGAGGCCCGGCCGGCGAGTGGGTTGGCCTGGGCTGAGCTGACCGGGCTGTGTGCTGCTGCCAGGCCTGGCCCAATCAGCCCTGTGGGTACCCACTCCCAGCTCTGGAGGGGCGATGCCCCCTCTGGATGGGTCAGTGTGCTGGCCCGGGTCCTCACCTCGGTTCAGAGGCACGGCGTGGGGGCATCACGGCAGTCAGGTTGCCCCGGCCACCCGAGAAGCCCGCCCCCCGCCCGCCTGGCCCCGGGCCTGGGCCTCACCGCTGCAGCTGCCGCAGCCGCTCCACCTCCTGGTCCTTCTCCTGCTCGGCGGCCGCCAAGCGCCGCTGGTGCTGGGCGGTGAGCTCGGCCCGGGCCTGCTCGGCCTCCTGGCAGTGCGACAGGTACTGGGCGCTCAGCTCCTCGTTCTCCCTCCGCAGCCGCTCTTCCCGCTGCTGGTAGGAAGTTTCTAGCACCTTGATGCGGCTTCTGCCAACGGAACGCCCAGCCGTGGGGCTCGAGGTGAGGGCGGCCATCGGAAGGGCCCCCTCCCCCCCACACCCCGAGCACACGGCTGGGGCAGGCAGGAGCCTGGGCGCCCCGAAGGCTGGGGCAGGGGCACCTGTGAGCGTTCTCGATGAGCTCCAGGTCGGCCTGGTGTCGCAGCTGCAAAGTCTCCAGCAGCAGCTTGTGCTGGGCCCGCTCCAGCTCCAGCTTCCGCACCTGAGCAGCGAGAGGGACGGCGTGGGGTGGGCGGCAGGCCCGCAGGTCCCTGGGGAAGCCTCCGGCCCGCACAGCGACGCCTGCCCCCCGCAGCCCTGCCTCCACCCTCAACGGCCCAGACCCTCACCTGGGCCTCCAGGTCTGCCAGCTGGGCCTGGCTCTGCAGCAGCTCAGCCTGGAGCTGGGCGGTGCCACTCTGAAGCTGCAGCTGTGCAGCCAGGAGCTGCTGCTGGTATCCTGTGCCCGGCGGCAGGCTCTGTGCCAGGGGCGGTGGCAGCAGGGACTGCGAAGGAGACACGCTCCAGGGTCGGCAGGGGCAGGGACCAGCGGAGCTCAGCTACCTCGGGTCCTCTGCTCACTGGGCCACCCAGCCCTGCACCTGACCAGGGGCTGCCGATGGGGTCAAGGACATGACACCAAGAAGCCGAGGAGGGGCCCCGGAGCGTCACGTGGTCACTCAGGTCTGGTTAGGAGAAAGTCCCTCCTTCCTCAGGCAGCACCCTCCACGGCGGGCAGACTCCTAGGCCAACGCTTCGGCCCAGCAGCCTGAGTGACCACCAAAGCCTACGCTGCGCCTTTCCTGTTTCCTGCCCTCCAGCCCCAATGCCGAAGGGCCTGGGTTAGCAGGGACGTGCTCCTGGGGCTGGGCCTCCTCGAGGTCAGAGGTGACGCCGCACCCGGGAAGCAGTGGCGGCGTGGAGGGAGGGGGCAGCAGAGAGGAGGGGGGGACGGGAGCACCCTGGCCACGCCGCCTGGTACCACCTCCACTTCCCCATTGGGGCTGGCAAGTTGGCACCGGCTCTGCCCGACCAGGCTCAGTGCAGGGAATGGGGTGGGAGGGCCGGGTGCACTGACATCTGCAGGCCACCAGGTGGACCCGCTGCCGCCGCCTCTGCGCGGGACCTGCATCTTGGGGCTGAGACCAGTGCCTATCCGTCCGCCTCCCTACCTGGACGGGCCCAGCCAGCCCTGGGGGGTCCTGGGAGCTCGGGAAACGCACTGCAGGCTCTGAAAACAAACAGCAGAGAACTGAGCAGGACCGAGGCCCACGGAGGCCCACGGTCTGTCTCTGTCCCCCTAGCATGTGTGTATGTGTGTGCATGTGCGTGTGTGCGCCCCCCCCGAAGGAAGCTCAATGTGCCTCTTTCTGCCCAGATTTCACCCCCAAAGCAGAAAACAAACCAGTGCCGGAGAGGTCTCCAGGGACCGTGTCCTTCTTTGAGTCGCCTGCATCGAGGGCCAAGGTGGCCGGGTTCCAAGTCCCGGGGGCCCTGCGGACACAGGGAGGGGTGGCGGGAAAGGAAAACCGGTCACGTCCTCAGCGGGAGGGCCTGGCTGCACCCACAGGGAGGCCGCCGTGAGCAGAGATGGCGGCTGCAGGAGGCGCCTTCATCTGGGGCTCAGTCAAGAGGAGGCCAGGCTGGGCCCAGCCTCTCCTCACCCTCAGCCCTGGCTGCACGTACCCCGAGGCGGCAGGCTGGGCGGGCGGCTTTCGTGCTGCTGGCCCTGCCGGCCCTCCAGCAGCCGCTGGCTCGGGCCCTGGAGGGCTGGCGACAGGCTGGCCGAGGACTTCTCCTGCCAAGTCCGAGCCCCTGTGTCGAGAGGAGGGAAGACAGGCAGGAGGTGGCGCTCTGCACACGGCCCAGCCCCCCTCCCTGGAGACAGCAGCCCGAGCCGCACCTGCTGGGAGGGGGTCGGCCCGCGGCCCGCTCCGGGACCTGGCCCTTAGAGGCCGCAGCACGCTCTTCTCTGGCCAGGCCGCGGGCCTTCTTCCGGGACAAGGCGTGGCTCAGCCAGTCCTCCTCCTCCTCCTCCGCAGACGCTCCCGGCTGGGAGGGGGGACCTGCCCCCTCGGGCGGTGGCGGTGCCCCGGAGGAGGCGGGGGGCGGCCCAGCGGGGGCAGAGCGCGGGCCGGAGGCAGGATGGGGCCCGGCGGGTGCGGGGAGTGCGGGGCCTCTCCTGCGGGGCTCTGCGGTGGGAGAGGGCGGGAGCAGGTCCTCGTCTTCGTCCTTGAGGCCCAGCCAGGCAGCGCCGCCCCTCCTGGCGGGGCTGGGGCTGGCTGCTGCGGGGGCGGCCTGCTGGGAGCCTGGCTCTCCTTTGCGGTCTATGCCATCTTCTGCAAAGAACCTGCTTCAAGACAGAGAGGAGGGGTCGAGGGCAGGGCAAGCAGCCTGTCCCAAGAGCCCCCATCGGCCGTGCCCTCTGCTGTGGGCGGGTGACGGCCAGGGGCTCGGCACAGCCTGAGGCCTGTGAGCACGGTGCTCACACCGGATCCGGGGCCAGCGGGTGGCACAGACACCTCAAAGCCATCGCAGGAACCGGGACAATGCCACGTGCAGACCAGGCCCAATGCCGGCCCAGGCACACCGTCCAGAGGGAAGCAGCCGGTCAAGTGGTTTCCGGGCAGTCACTTGGTGCCCGGCGCCTGGACTCGCCGCTGCCTGTACCGGGCCGGCAGCAGGGAGGGAGGGTGCTTCCGGCACGCAGGGCTATCCGGGGAGAAAGGAGGCACCACCCCAACACGGCGGAATGACAGCAACCTGAAGCCGGGCAAGGGCAGGAGGGAGTTCCCTGTGGCTCTGACAGCCTTCCTGTCAGCCTGAGGTCATTTTAAACACGGAGTTTAAAGTACAGACTGGGAGAAAAGCCCGATCCAGACAATGCTCTTCCTCCTGCGGAGCCCGGGAGGGAACTGGGCCCCGGCTCCTGCCAGGGCGCCTCTGCCCCGAGGCCTGTGCACGCGGGACGGGCGGCCCCCTCTGCCCTCACACCAGAGCCCAGCCCCTGCGGGGCAGCGTGGGAGCGAGCCCTACCTGCCCAGCTGCCGGCGGGACTGCCAGCCCTCGGAGGAGCCCACGGTGGGCTGATAGGCCCCGAAGGTGAAGTCCTCGTCGGCCCAGGCGTCTTCCTTGTCTGTGGACGGAGGAGCCTGTGACCCAGGGCAGGGGAGTGGCACTGTCCTGGCAGCGTGGCGAGCAAGGCTGTGCAGGCAAGGCTGCTCCGCAAGAGGCGGGCGAGGGGCTGGGTGTCCCCGTCCCGCACTGGGAGCCCCGGGGAGCCGGCGGGAGCCCCGGGGAGCCACCCACGGCTTTTGGTGAGGCCATGAGCTGCGTGTGGAACGAGAACGCGCCAACCCCTGGGCGACGCTGTGAGCAGCACTGAGGTTTGCACACTGAGCCGCTGCCTATTCACAGGCAGAGGATGCAATGAGGTGTGACCCTGTGTTTATAAATGAAATGCCGAAAAAGGAAAAGCAGCAGGAGGGACGTGGTAATTATCTCAGGTCACAGTCTCCTTTGTAAACGGGCACAGCGTGTGGGTCGATGCACAGCTTAGTTCTTATTAGGGGTTGTGGCAAAACCTCTCTAGGGCCCCCTCCCTGTCCCGCAAGCTTCCTCACCCTGTGGCCTCTGGCTCCTCCTGTCCAGCTGGAGCTCCAGGGGCTCCCCGGTGCCCGGACGAGCCCGCTGTGCGGGGGCAGCGCCTCGGCCCAGCAGCTCCTCCAGCTTGGAGCGAGCAGGGCGGGGCCCTTCCCTGCAGGGCGGACCGGCTGGCACGTGAACACGGGGGGCTCCTCGGGGCACACCGTCCCCACCCTCCAGCCTCGGCCAGGGACCTGCCCTCTGAAGGTCCTTACTGGTCTCCTGGCTGCTTCCTCTCCCCTCTGGGGCTGTCTCCAAACCCCAGGGCGGCCATGAGGTCATCATCATCGTCAAAGAGCGATTCTTCTCTCTTCCGGACAGGGGTGTCCCCAGGAGTGAGAGGAATGGAGGGACCTGAGAGACAGCGCAGGGCAGTGCCCGCATCCGCCCCCAGCGGGGCAGCAGGCATGGGGGGCCTGGTCTGCCACAGACCTGACTCCCAACTCACCCTCCCCACCTCCAGGCTCCCCCCTCCGCCTCCCCGCTTCTTAGGATGAAAGATCTCTGGGTCCCCGCCTGGCAGGCCTCTGCTCTGCACTGGAGCACCCGCCCCTGCTCCTCCGGAGACAACATCCCCCCCCACCCCACCTTGGTCTCTGGCCGCGGCCGGGCTCTTTCCGGAAGCCGCTTTGCTCTCCGTCCCGGGCAGCTGCTTGGCGGTCCCGTCGTCCTCGTCGGAGAGCAGGCCTGCCAGCGGGTCTTCCAGGTCTGGGGGGAGCACAGCTCAGACCGACGCCGCGCGGGAGGCGAGCTTGCACTGCGCTGGGGCCGCCGCGGCCTCCCCCCCCTACCCCGGCCCTCGGCATCGGACACAGAGCGGGCTCCTGGCAGGCGGGGCGGACAGGGCCCTGGGCCTGAGGTCCAGCGTGACTGCCAGGCTGGCTGTGACCCCAGACCCTGAGCCGGCATCGGAAGAGAAGTCCGACACCTGTGTAGCCGCGAAGGGAAGGGTTCCCCTGCGCTTTACAAAGGCTCCCGCGCGAGGCCTGGCTCCGGATTCTTTGCAAACAAGTTCCCCCCATGCCCGGTGAGGCACCTCAGTCCGCCCTGGACTCGTGAGACCACACCAGCACACCAGCCCTGCTCGGTCTGACACGCACAGCGCCTGGGCTGCGGGCAAGGCTGCGTCGCCATGGCCATTCCCTCCCCAGCTGGAGTGCCCAGAGCGGGGCTGGAAGCTGTGGTACCTTCGAGAGAAAACTTCTTGTGCTGATGCCTGAAGCTGCTGGGGGAGGGGGAGGGCTTCCTGGTGGGAATGGCGTCGCCTGCGGAGAGACGGCAGTCATAGCCGGGGCTGGCGGGGGCGTGCCTGCTCCCAGGTGAGCTCAGGGCTGGCCGTGGCTCAGCCATGGGCTGTGTCTGCTTTCCCTGTCCGCACAGCTTCTGGCCGGAAACGTGGCATCCAGGAACACGGCCTGGGAGCTGCACGGGCTGTCACAGAACTCCACATCACTCAGGTGGCTTCTCCAGGAGCTGCCACTGGGCGCAGAGGGATGGGGACAGCCCTAGGAGGAGGCTGGCTTGTCCCCCTCCCACCGTGAACACACACACACACACACACACACACACACTGACACACACACTGACACACTGACACACACTGACACACACACTGACACACTGACACACACTGACACACACTGACACACACACTGACACACACACTGACACACACACACAGTCTCACACACACTCACACACTCTCACACACTCACACACACACTCACACACACACTGACACACACTGACACACACTGACACACACACTGACACACACACAGTCTCACACACACTCACACACTCTCACACACTCACTGACACACACACACACACTGACACACACTGACACACACTGACACACACTGACACACACACTGACACACACACACAGTCTCACACACACTCACACACTCTCACACACTCACACACACACTGACACACACACTCACACGCACACACACACACTCAGTCAGCTCCGGTCTCGGCCTCGCCCTCCGCCCTCCGAGGCAGAGAACCGTGGCGGGAGAGCCCCGTCCGAGCATCGCCCGCCAAAGCCTCCGGCAGAGGCCGTGGCCTCACCTTCCTCCCGGGCTGGCGGAGCGGCGGGCTGGGGGGTGCTAGGCGGCTCCTGTTTCCCGGACCCCTGGGCGGCGCCTCTGCCAGGGGCCAGAGGAGACTTCTTCAGGCCCAAGAGGTCAGCGTCCATCTCGTCCAGATCCTGGAGGAGCGGGGGAGGGAGGGACCACGTGCTCAGCCACCAATGCCTCCGTGCCCAGCACTGAGAACCGGTGCCTTACACGCCAGGGTCCAGGCCAGCCTGGGTGCTGACCTATCAGAGGACAGCTGGACGGAAGGGGACTCGGCGGGGCGGGAGCTGAGAACCAGCTCCAGAGGAGATGGTCTCCCGCCTGCCCACCAGGCGGTGGGGGGAGGGATGCAGCCAGGTAAGGCTGGGGGGGGGGTGGCCATGTCAGAGGCCTGGGCCTGCTGTGTCTGCGAGGAGAATCTCTGAACCAGGAAACCGGACTCATCACCAGAGGGGCGGATGGCAGCCACTCCATTCTGGCCCGGGAAGGGCTCGAACGCCATGGGAGAGGGGACTGACGGTGTGGCAGGAAGTATCAGCAGCCCAGCCCACCCCGGCTACCAGAATGGCTACCAGCACGCAGGCGGCACAGGTCGCTTCCTACCTTCATGGCCTGGAGCAGAGCCAGCGGGTCTGCCTCTGAGATGTCGGAGACCTGAGGCCACGAGGGGCAGGACGGGTGTTAGTCCGGGGCCTGAGAGCCGGGCCCTCGTCCCCGGCCCCGCTCTGTGGCCGCAGAGCTCGCCCTGGGCTCACTCGGAGCCCGCCGCGGCCATGGGTGCTGTGGGTGCCGTCTGCATGGGGCCGGCCCGGTGAGGCCCAGAGAGCGCTGCCTCCCCCGGGAAGCCCGCTCCCGGCCTCAGAGCTGCGCTCCCGCGGGGGGCTCCTGTGGACACCCCGCTCCGCCTTCCAGGCTGCCCCGTCTCTCAGTTCTGGGGCTCCATGGAGGGGATGGGAGGAGGGCCGCCAGGCTCACCTCGGCCTCAGCTCCCACGGGGTCGGCCATGGTGCCGAAGGCGGTGTGCTCCAGGAGGGACCTGCAAGGGGCGGAGTGAGTACCGCTCCGGGCGCCGGTGACTGCAGAGGGGGCCGGCCTGGAGGCCAGCGCCCGAGCCTCTTCCCGAGGACGAGCTGCCGAGAGGAGCCTCCCAGGCTCCCAGTGCCCTGACTTTTACTTTAAAAAAGTAGAGCCTATTCAAAACCAAGTCTTAAAACCCAACAGGCAGGAGAGAAACATCTGCGTTAGCTACAATGGGGGAGGGGGGGCACACGGACGGACAAGGCTCCCTCCTACCGCTCAACTGTCAGAACCCCAACAAACCATGAGAAGCACCCGTCTGGGCCCGCGGTCGGCAAACTCATCAGTCCACAGAGCCAAATACCAACAGCACAACGACGGACATTTCTCTGGAGAGCCACATTTTTTAAACTTAAACTTCTTCTAACGCCACTTCTTCAACACAGACTCGCCCAGGCCGTGGTGTTCTGTGGAAGAGCCACACTCGAGGGGCCAAAGAGCCGCCTGTGGCTCACGAGCGTCGGTTTGCCGACCACTGATCTGGGCAGTCCTCTGGGCTCAGAGGTCAGGAACTGCCCCGGGCACACCGAGGGCAGCAGGTGCAGTGAGACCGCGGCCAGGCTCCGCCCTCCAGTTCCACCCTCTTCCCGCTCCCCGCGAGGCTGCTCCCCTGCCCAGGAGCTGGCACTGAAAGCGGCGGGCACCAGTCAGGGGCAAGCAGGGGCGGGAGGCCACCGCCAGGCCCTGCTTACTTTGTCCTCCCCCTCCCGGAAGGGAGTGTCTTCTCTCTGGCCCGTGGCGCCAGTCTGACAGGCTTCTCCGGCAGCGTCACTGGAAGGAAAGGCAACAGAGGAGATGTCGCTGGGCTGCAGCGAACCGGAGTGAAGAGGAAAGGGGTGCGGGTCCCCCAGCAAGCTGGCTCCAGACCTCCCGATGGAGGAAGGAAATGGGCCCCGCAGGCAGCTCCCATGTTATCCCTTCCCATGTAATTCCCATGTTCCTCAGCAGCTCTATCCCACAAAGCCTGAATGGGGCGGGGCATCAAGCCTACATGCCAACTGGTGACACATGAAAAGCCCGCGCCCCCGCCCCCGCCCCCATGGAAAAGCAGGAAGAACAATGCACATCCAGGCCCAGGGCCGTCGGTGGAACCCGGGGCTGTGCTTGGTGGGTGGCCAGGAGGGGACCTCAGCCTCGCTGCCCGGGAGCTCTGCGTGGCGCTGAAGCCCTGCTCCTCGGAACCGCGAACACGGACACACAGGGTAAGAGACGCGCCCAGAATAAGAGCCGCTGACGATGCGCCAAGAAATGACCTTCTCCAAAGAGGAAAGCAAGTGGCCGATAAACACACAAAGATGCTCAAAACCATCAGCCATAGGAAATGCACATCAGAACCACGATGAGATGCAACTTTACACCCACGAGGAGGGCCGAGTCCAGCAGACGGACAGGGTGTGGAGAGCCGGAGCCCGCCCACACCGCTGGGGAACGGGAAAGGGGCAGCTGCTGTCAGAGTAGGCTGGCGGGGCCTCAGACGCCTCCAAAAACTAACCGCAGCGTCAGCGTCTAGCCCAGTGATTCTACTCCCAGGCTTAGACCCCCAGAGCACTGAGCACACACATCCACACAAAGACTTGTCTGTGGATGTTCATGCATTATTCCTAACAGCCTAGGAACGTGTGGAAAACACCCAAAGATCCATCAACTAATGGCTGAATGAACAAAATGCGGCGTACCCGCACAGCAGAATATCGCCCAGCCGCGGAGAGGAACCGAGAGAGGGACCTCGAAGACATCCTGGTACATGCCAGAGGCAATAGCCACACACCGCAGGATGCATTTTATATAAAATGCCCGAAAGGGGTACGTCCGTAGAGAGAGAAAGGCCAGCGGTGGCTTAGGACTGGGGGAAGAGAACGAGGCTGACTGCCGATGGGCCTGGGGTTTCTCTGCGGGGTGATGGAACGTTCTGGAATTGGACTGCGGTGATGATTGGACAACTCTGTGAATATACTTATACATACCCTTTAAAGAGAGAATTGTATGTGAAATGCATCTCCATTAAAGCAGCAGCACCCTAGACCAGGGCATTCTGGGAAGGGGCACTTACTTTCATCCCCCAGCAGGTCCTCAAGGACGTCATCGATGGAGCCTGGAACAGAGGGGGCGGCCGACATGAGGCGGGAGGAGCGGACCCCGGAGCCCTCGCCCGGGGCCTCGGGCCTCAGATGCTGGCCTCGGGCCTCGCTCTCTCTCACTGGCCACGAGACGTCGTCTAATTCCCCGGCAACAAGTCCCATCGCCTTGTGGAGACCCCAGGGCGGACTGAGAACAACTTTCCCGAAGGACGATGGGAAGGTTTCCAGCAGAACCCACGTGTACGTGACACGCTGGCCACCGAGCCAGCCTTCCAGGCTCCGAGCACAGCCAGCGTGTCCTTGGGAAAAGCGTCCGGGTGTATGGGCACAAAGGAGCTTCTTCCATCCCGTGGCCCGCTAGAGCCCTTCCCCCGAGACCCCTCCCCCAGCACCCGTCTGGGGGCACACCTCCTCGGCCACTTCTCCGGGGGGCACGTGGGAACCCCATCCAGCTCAAGGGCCTTCCCCACCCTAACCCCAACCTAGTACCTCCGGGTACAGACCCCAGTGAGGGGACTTTTCCCCAAGTCCCATCCCTCGTGCATTTCTGAATTACGCCAAGGACCACTGAGGCAGCGTCAGCAGTCCCCTGAGGACCAGAGCCGCCCCTGGGGTTATGGGGGACCACCGGGGACATTCAGACACGGACACAGGTAAGTTACATCGGGACCAAGGTGGGGGGATTCCTTCTGGTTCACGGGCGATGTTCCGTCTCTCCACTCACCCTTCAGTCCTTTCTTGGCCTTTGGTGCCTACGATGGGAGAACGAAATCAAACAAAGAACGTGGTGGAAGCCGAGAACGCAGGACGAAGCGCTTTGCCTTTGGCTAAGTCCCCGAGGTGGGGGGGGAAGGAGCACACGAGCCCGCCCTGCTTGCCCGGAGTTTCTGAGAACACACTCATTCAGAGCATGGACACCGCCCCACTAACGCCGGGGGCGCCCCCTCCCCCTCCTTCTCCCTGAATCTCAGATGCCGCCGGCAAACCCTCCCAGCCAGGATGCCGTGACTGGGAATGCTTCCCTCTGTCCCACAGCCCAGCTCCACACCAGCCACCGGCTTCACAATGCTTCCCGCGGGGCATGCAGAGGCCCCGAGACATGCCTGCTCGGAGCTTAACAAGAAGCTCATTTCGAGCTGAAACCAGTGTTGCTCAGTGGATAGAGCATCGGCCTGCAGACTGAAGGGTCCCAGGTTCGATTCCGGTCAAGGGCATGTACCTTGATTGCGGGCACATCCCCAGTGGGGTGTGTGCAGGAGGCAGATGGTCGAAGTCTCTCTCTCATTGATGTTTCTAACTCTCTATCCCTCTCCCTTCCTCTACATAAAAAAGTCAATAAAATATATTTTTTAAAAAAATTAAATTTGAGACCAATGCGACTTCCATCACTCTCCTCCAGGGACCACATCCGGGTCCCGGTCACCAGCCCCACAGCACTCCGTGCAGGCAGGACCTTGCGGTGGGGCAGGTCCACATTACACACGCCTCACCCTGCACGCTGCCTACCATCTCCCGGCTCCGGGGGCTGCGTGCGGCTCCTCACAGCGCGATGCAACTCATCTGAACTCTGCCCGCGTCAGGCTCCTGCTCCCTAATGAAGGCGATCACAGGGGCTGCTCAGAAACGTGCCACTGAGCCACGCTCCTATCCCGAGGCCTGTCAAGGCTCCCTCACTTTGCCCATCCGAGGCCGAAACCTACTTCCTTCAACTAAACGTTCCGTACGGGGAGGCATCCAGGTGAGAAGCCAAGTGCTCTCGTCACCTGATGAGCTGGTGTGGACTCAACCAAGTGCAGTTTTCCGCCTCCCTTGCCGGAAGGGGTGAATCTCTCCCTTCACCCCAGCTGCAAGCCCCGCTCGCCCCCTTTGGGGGCTGTTTCCTCGGGAAGGGTCCCTCTTCCTCCGGGCGCCGCCCCGCCCCGGCCCGCGCTCGGGACCGACCTGCGGGCCGCCCGGGAAGGGGCCGGAGGGGCCATCGCTGTGTCTCCGCTGCCGGCCTGTCCTGTGATTCGGATGCAAAGTGTATCGGGTCACACACAGGGGCCCCTCGGAGTGCTCGTGCTTCTTTCCTCCGCGAAGGCCATTTCACGACCTAAACGTGCAAACGCGCTTCGTCTGCAGCACATCCAGGCCCTTCCGGCCACTCCCGGGGGTCGGGACCGCCTCCCAGGCCGCGGGGATCCCTAGGAGGGAGGCCGCGAGCACCGTCTGGTCGGCGGTCGTTTGAAAATCCCGGGCCTGCCCCTGAGCACCGGCCCTCCGGGGACCCCGAGGGGCCGCGCCCCTCCGCGCCCCCAACCCCTCTCCACCCCAGCGCCGCCTACGGGCCTCCCAGCCCCTGGCAGGCCCCGGGTTACGCGCCCTTCCCTCCGGAGGCACAGCCCCGGGGACCGGGGCGAGCCATAGCCCAGGGTCCCGGCCCAGCGCGGTCGGGCCTCCGCTTCGGAACCCAGTCGACGCCTCTCTCGCGGTCGCCCGGACTTCGAAAGACGAGGCACGAGGCATCCTGGGAGTTGTAGTCTGCGCCCCGCTCACCTGCCGGGATCAAGGGAACAGGGGACGCTAAGATGAACTACATTTCCCAGGGTGCCCCGGCGCGGCCGTTAGTCGAAACCCGGCCTCGGGTCACCACTCGGCCGTTGCTAGGCGCTGCCTCAACGCCGCTTTGGGAAAAGGGCCCCTCTGGCTCCAAGGCGAACACATCTGGGTTCTTTTTTTTTTTCTTTTTTTTTTAAATATATTTTATTGATTTTACTGATTTTACACAGAGAGGAATTGAGAGGGACAGAGAGTTAGAAACGTCAATGAGAGAGAAACATTGACCAGCTGCCTCTTGTACACCCCCTACTGGGGATGTGCTCGCAACCAAGGTACATGCCCTTGCCCGGAACCGAACCCGGGACCCTTCAGTCCGCAGGCCGGTGCTCTATCCACTGAGCCAAACCGGTCCGGCACATCTGGGTTCTTAAGACGCAGCACTCTCCTGTGGGCTGAATGGTGAGCGGGAGGGCGTGAGACATGTGTTAAGTTTAGAAGATTGACACGTTAAGCCGTAATTGTGTCTGTATCGCACATTCCAAAGCTTAGGGAAGTGGCTGTGACCTAACTGTTCAATTAAAATCCACGATGCAACGCCAGAGTGAAACCCCGTACCAGTGGTCGGCAAACTCATTAGTCAACAGAGCAGCAAACCACGGCTCGCGAGCCGCAGTTTGCCGACCACTGCAATACCATCACCAAAAAAGACACACAACACTTTTTGTGTTAATTACAGGTTTTATTAGGGGTCTTCCGACTTAACAAAGGAAAAAGGGGTTAGTGGTTTGGCTTACACGGAGGCCAGTGTTGGTGGGTCACGGCTGTCTAACCGCCACGGACATGCTATGGACCCGGGCACCTTGTACTCCTGTCCCCGCTGAATGTCCAGCCCGGGAGGGCAACAATGCAAGCCAAAGGCAACTTGTCCGGGAAAAACCACTCAAACCACGAGTAAAAGGGGAAAGGGGAGCAGAGGAATTATACATGCCAAGGGATACAGGTCCCATCCTTGAATCCACAGCAATTGTAAATAAATGGTTTTCACAAAGTAGTCAGCAGTCTGAATATTATGTGGAAGATTTGTTACCTAATCTATGAAAGTCAAGAGTATTGTGGCAAAATAACTTATTTTGGTTCAGAATTTTTAAAAATATTTTTGAGAGAGGCCGAGGCCGGTTTGGCTCAATGGATAGAGCGTCGGCTTGGGGACTGAAAGGTCCCGGGTTCGATTCCAGTCAAGGGCATGTACCTTAGTTGCGGACATATCCCCAGTAGGGGGTGTGCAAGAGGCAGCTGATCTATGACTCTCTCATCGATGTTTCTAACTCTCTATCTCACTTCCTTCCTATCTGTACAAAATCAATAAAAAACAAACAAACCCCAAAAAAATATTTTTGAGAGAGAACCATTGACTTGTTGTTTGTTCCACTTATTTATGCATCCATTGGTTGATTCTTGCATGTGTCCTAACTGGGGGTTGAGCTTACAAACCTTGGCCTACTGGGACAATGCTCTAACCACTGAGCTACCTGGCCAGGGCTGGTTCAGATTTCTTAAAATCACTTCCAGTTTTCCATGGTTTCCTGAAGTAATGAATGGTTCACGTAAGGGAAAAATCACACAAAACCCCGTAGAATCTAGGAATGAGCCGGCCTGCAACAGCTAACATCTGGTAATTCACTCCGAAGATTCCTTATAATTCTGTTACTATCATGGGTCACAGAAAGAGTTACTGAAAAATTTAATAAGTATTCACAGCTAAAAGCTAAACTCCACCACCACCATTTTTATTGACTTCAGAGAGGACAGGAGAGAGAGAAATGTCAATGATGAGAGAGAATCATTGATTGGCTGCCTCCTGCACGTCCCACACTGGGGATCGAGCCTGCAACCTGGGCCTGTGCCCTGACTGGGAATCGAGTCATGGCCTCCTGGTTCAAAGGTAGATGCTCAACCACTGAGACATGCAGGCTGTGAGAAACCACCACCACCATTTTATTTTATTTATTTTTTTAATTAAATATATATTTTATTGATTTTTCACAGAGGGGAAGAGAGAGGGATAGAGTCAGAAGCATCGATAAGCGAGAATCACTGATCAGCTGCCTACTGCACACCCCCCACCGGGGATGCACCCACAACCAAGGCACATGCCCTTAACCGGAATCGAACCTGGGACCTTTCAGTCCGCAGGCCGACGCTCTATCCACTGAGCCAAACTGGTTTTGGCCCACCACCACCATTTTAAAATGAAAAAATCATTTTAGTCATTTATCTATGACTTGGTCTAATCCTCCAAGTAAAATATTGAGTAGTAAACATTCAGTTAGTTGAAATCTCGGTGTTACTCCATGAAAATGACTAACACCGTTCTGGGCATCAGGAGAATAAAAAACTCCTGCTCTGCCGAAACTGGTTTGGCTCAGTGGATAGAGCGTCAGCCTGCGGACTGAAGGGTCCCGGGTTCGATTCTGGTCAAGGGCATGTACATTGGTTGTGCAGGAGGCAGCTGGTGGATGTTTCTCTTTTATCGATGTTTCTAACTTTCTATCCCTCTTCTCTTCTTCTCTGTAGAAAGTCAATAAAATATATTTAAAAAAACAAAAAACTCCTGCTCTCAGGTCGGATAATCTGTTTCCTGGTCTGCTCCTTCTCCAGCCGCAGGAGCAGCTGCTGCTTCAAGGCAGCCGCTCACTGCAGGCAGGCCTCCACGTGTGCAAAAAGAACAGCCATGTTAGGAAGATCTGCGTCTGCTCTCCCCCTTCCTAAGAGGGGGAGATGGAAAGGACTGAGAAAGGGGAGCAGGGACTGAGCAGCATTCCCCAGGGAACTCTGGGGTCATGAACTTGAACAGTTCTTTCTCCAGCCAAAGCCCTTCATTGAAGAAAGGCATGGATTCAGAGCTAACACGTCAACTCCAGGAATTACAAAGTGCCTCCAGAGAGAGAACCTGGAACTCCGGGCATCGAGTTCTCAGAGTGTGTGTCAACACAGTTAATGCCGCAGCGGAAGTGTGCTGGAGCGGGCTGATACCGCAGGAATGTCCCGCCCTGAGAACAAGAACAGGACAGGCCCCACGGCTTTGGGGCCAAGTGTCCGGAGGCCACTAAGGTTCAAACACTGAAGTACCGCTCAGCACATACCCAACAGGGGAGACAGCGCCCCAGGCACCTGAGGAAGAATCAACTTTCCTCCGTCACAAAGGGCACGAGTTTCCCATCGAACTTCAAACTCGGGAGTCCTGCTCAGGGCATTCTTACAAAAACTTGGATCAGGATCCTCTAATAGGAGAGTCTGGTTTATTCTACTCGATCTTCATCATTATAGAGGAGACTAGGTGAAGTTTACCTTTGTAACCTCTAACTTACACCAAAGAACCCATCACAAAGTTATCAATGGTAAGGTAACCAGACATCCCAACTTTTATTTTTTTTAAAAATAAATATATTTTATTGATTTTCTACAGAGAGAAGGGAGAGGGACAGAGAGCTAGAAATGTTGATGAAAGAGAAACATCGATCAGCTGCCTCCTGCACACCCTCCACTGGGGATGTGCCCTCTACCAACGTACATGCCCTTGACCGGAATCGAACCTGGGACCTTTCAGTCCGCAGACCGACGTTCTATCCACTGAGCCAAACCGGTTTCCGCAGACATCCCAACTTTTAACACTTTGTCCCGAGGCATTTTTTTGGGGAAAATCGGGACTTTTTTAAAACGCCGCGCGACAAATTGTTAAAAATCGGGACTGTCCCACCAAAAGCGGGATGTCTGGTCACCTTAATCTATGGCCAAGTCTGCCTCCTCGGGGACAGCAGACTGGACCCACTGCTTCCTGGTCAGCCCTCAACAAACCAGTTCTGACCGGACAGGAGCGCTCCTGGCTCCCGAGACGCAGCAATGCCAGCGGATGCTGGGCTCAGGCAGGCCTCACACCTTTTGTTCTCAGGGTTACCTACCTCATAAACCCGTTACCTTAAAGCTCTTCATACTGTGAACTTGTTCAATTAGGTGGTACCCTCTTGGCCTCTAGACAGTAGACATCAGTGAGGTTTTACTACATCTTTATTCTTTGATTACAGTGAGTCAAGTTCAAGAAAAAACATTCCAATATTAATAAAAATAGTATCAAAGGTCAGATTTAGTTTATTAGGTGCATGTATTTCAAACACAGATCCTGATTACAGACATTCACCTGTGGGTAAGGTGCTTAAGTACTGATTGTGAAACAATTCTGTATTGAACAGGTCAATATCCAGTAATTTAAATATTATTTCTCAGAATCTGAACTACTGTCAAGAAATACTCAAATGAGATGAGCATAGTGCTTTTTTATTTCCATCTTAGCACACTTATCAATTCATTCTCCTGGAGAGAGTAAGGCTGGTGTCAACAGACAAGAATTCCTGCTGGGCCTAAAATTCTCCTGTTCCTGGGACAGATTTTATGCCAGGTTTCCAGAGGAATAATTCCCATGAACTACAGCACTTCCTCAAGGACAACCAGTTTCCTGGGGCAGAAACAACTAGTTTCACAGACACTGTTAACAGGTTAAAAATTTTTTTAAATCAAGTGATGTATTGTTTTACATTGATTTTAAGAATAAAACTCAATAAGAGATACATGTTTACTTTACATGTAGAATGATTGTGTCAATTAGGTTTCAGTTGAAAGGACAAATAGATAAAACGCCTAGAAACACTGAAAATAAAACCAGAAGTACAGGAAGAAAGATTCTAGCAATTTCCGTTTATCCAGCCTTCGTTTCAATGATTATATTTTCTGATTTAAATCAGAACACATGGTTTGCGAAGGGTTTTCTATGCTACCCCAGGCATGAGAGGCTGTAACCTGAGTGATGCTTTTACTTCCGCCTGCCAGGTGCTGGGACCTCCAAGCATGTTAACGGTTTAGCCCAAATGACGGCACGTATGCAATCTGGATTGTTCCAGGCTTTCCAGTTAGTATGGTCACCGAAGTTACGGTAAGCGTAACCCTCTACTCCCTCCACCTCTTTCTCCTTTTTCCCCTCCTCCAGGAGGCTGAGGAGGAGGGGGGCAGGAGATCAACCACCACTGACTGAAGTCCCATCAGCTGCCAGGGTGCCGTGAGAGAGAACTTTGCTACCTGCCTCTTCCCACGATGCTGTGACAGTTTAGGGTCCTGCGAACGGAAGAATTCCCAGCTCACAGACCATGACCTCGCAGGGCGCCTCAGCTGAAGAAATCCTTGTGTTGGATCACGCTACTATGAACGATCAGAGAAACGCCAGCGATCAAGGGCAAGCAGGCAGGTAATGTGTCAAGCACGGACTCACACCAAATTTCCTGATTAGTTTATTTCTCCCAATCCGTGTTCTTCGTTCTGCTTTTAAGCCAGGGCCCATGGTGGCAGGGGTAGGGCACTCAGCAGGAAAGCTCAGAAGGGTTCTACCCCCACTTTAAAAACACCTTTGCTTAAAAACACACTTATCCAGTGATTAGCAATTAAGAAGTGAAAAATTAACTACTCGGTAGTTAAACTCTAATTATCAAAAGTTACAGCCTGGGATCAGCAGCGTTACGAGGGGAAATCATACTGCATTTCTTAAAGCTCTTTCTGAATGCTTAGCAGGTCTTTCTTAGTGTTAATTGCACTTGAAACATTTGATTTTTCATTTAATCTCTGAAAGCTGTTGCTTTCCTCGTTGATTCAGAGGGAAGGGCCAATGTATCGTGTGCTCCGAAGCTCTCTGGATGGATCGAGATCCCGTGCAGGTTGTGTGACAGGTGCAGGGGGCGAGGAGGACGGAAGCCGTGACCTTCAGAGCTTGGACTGCAGCGGCTTCAGGTGCTTGTAGAAGGACTCATGGACCTGAGGGGAGGCAGGGGGAGAAGGGACTGATCAGGAGCTTGCAGTGTAAAAGCCCTTTCTGTTGTTGTTAATCCTCACCTGAGGATGTTCTTCTCACTGATTTTTAGAGAGTGAAAGGGAGGAAAGGAGGAAAAGAGAAAGGAGGAAAAGAGAAGAGAAAAACATCAGACTGGGGCTGGGAATTGAACCTGAGACCCTTCAGTGCTTGGCCAATGCTCTAACCACTGAGCCCACCGACCAGGGCTAAAAGAGCATACTTTTAACCAAGAAATTATCAGGGCCTTATTTGGACCCTGATCCAAAGAATTGGGGGTGGGGTGGGGGATAGAATTGAGCCAACTGGGAAACTTTGGGCATGGAGTAGTTCATGATATAATCCTTATCTTTTAGAGCAGTGGTTCTCAATGACCTTTAATCCAGCTCCTCGTGTGGCGGTGACCCCCAACCATAACATTATTTTCGTTGCTACTTCATAACTGTCATTTTGCTACTGCTATGAATCATAATGTAAATATCTGTGTTTTCCGATGGTCTTAGGCTCTACAGATCCGCTAGCAGGGTCGCCTAAGACCACAGGAAAACACAGATATTTACATGTCGGAGGCGCGCTATCCAAGCTTTTTCAGAAGGACCTGCCAGAGGCCTTGCTGTCTCAGGGACCGGAAGAGTCGCCGGGGGAGGACAGTGCTGTTACCTCGGCTTTGTTGAGCGGGGAGGTCTTGGCCCACTCGAACAGGTTCTCGTACACGTTGCCGTCGTAGCGGCCCAGCACGGAGCCCAGCGACGCGTCCTGGAAATCGAACGCATCGACCAGCGTGACGGCGTCCGGGCGGATCACAGTCAGCAGCTCCTTGATGCGCTGGTGCACTTGGGTGACCTGGGAGTCCGTCAGGATGTTCTCCTGCAGGAAAAGCACGCAAACGGCGTGTGTGTCTGTCCGGCGCGGGCAACAGAGGTTCCCGGTTGTGTTGTGACGTTGAGTTAACAACACTATTGCGATAACAAAACCCGCGTGTCCTTCTCCGTATGGACAACTGCAAACCTGCTGCCCGCCCCTGTATGCAGACAGCTCGATGTATCATATGCACGCACAATGATGAATCAGACCACACCACTCTTCTCCCGAAGGAAAGGAGCCGTGAGCCTGAGGAGGTGCTCACCTGGAGGAAGTCCCCCGCCTTCTGGTTGATCCCGTACAGCGCGTACAGGAGGCACAGGTTCCGCAGCACGGCCTGGATGGGCTTGTCCTGGACTTTCAGGAGCTGCTCTGAGAAGAGCTTTACCGTCACGTAGTGGCAGTGCGCCTAGAGAGAGGGAGGAGGGAGGAGGGAGAGGGCAGCAGAGGTGAGAGCGGGACAGGGAGGCGGTGGCGGGCGGGGCGGGGCGGGGCCGGGAGCGCAGCGCCACCACTGACCTCACTTGCTCGCACGAGGTCCACGGAAGTCAGGTTCCACGCGACCTCCTTGCTTTTCTGGTGACTCACTTCCGTCTGAAGGTTTTTGGCAGCGATTTCTACCAATCTGTTAAGAAATGAAAGGAAACGGGAGCTCAGAGGAAGGGACCCACGGTGCCCATGCTCCCTCCTCTTCCGTCAGACCCAGCCGGGCCCCAGGCTGCCCGAGGGGCGCTCACCTGGCCGCCCGGAGCCGGTAGGCCTCAGTGAGGCTCTGGGGGCTGTCGATGTCCACCGCGGAGGGCCACACGGCCACCTGCTGCGGCTGGATGCGCTGGCTGGGCAGGTCGTTCAGGTAGGACACCATGCCGCACACCAGCTTCCCCGCGTGCACCTGGTCGTAGCTCTTCATCAGAAACCTAGAGCCAGACGCAGCGTTCAGTGGCTGCTTCTCAGAAGCAGGAATGAACCAGCCCTTCGGAGGGTAAGGGAAGGGACAGGTGAGCTTTACACTCTCTGTCTGATCACAAGATCCACAGAGTGGGTGCGGGCAGAAGGCGTGATGACGTCTGTAAGGGACACGCTTACTGCGAAGAGCACACACGGTAACCGGGGCCGGCGGGAAGGACTGGAACGCTCTCGCCCACGGCCGGGCAGCGCGGCCAGGACTCACCGGGCCGTCTGCAGCATCATGACGGTGTTCTCGCCCTCGAACGTGCAGGTCGGGGTGAAGGTGACGTAGATGTTGGGGAGGCCGCTGCAGTGAGAGTAGCCGTGCCCGCCACAGGCCATCCGGCAGGCTTCGATGGCTGCGTTGGTTGTCCAGGAGGTGAAGGCCTTCAGCCCGGCGGTGAGGGCATGGAGCTGAGGGCGAGCAAGGCCGTCAGAACGTGCGCCGACAGCGGAATTCCAAGGAGAAACACTAACCCTCCCTGCCAGCGCTGGTCGCTTTCAAAATCACCTGCCACGCGTGTATCGGAAGCAGCGTGGGCATCTCCTGCCTGGTCCTCCCACTCCCCTCCACACTCCCTCAGAACTGCTCTGCTTGGCAAAATGTCTCCACTGTGCTCCCTTCGTTAACAGACGACAAACATGGCGCAGCGCTTCGGAAACTTAAAGACCAAACTCACAGTCCAACCGGCGTGGCTCAGAGGCCGAGCATCAACCTAGGAACCGGGAGGTCATGGTTCGATTCCCAGTCAGGGCACATCCCCATTGTGAGGCGTGCAGGAGGCAACTGATCAATGATCAATGATTCTCTCTCTCTTCTCTGAAATTAACAAAAATGATAAAAACAAACACTACATGTGTTCAAAGCTAACTCCATTCAATCCGAAGAATTTTCTGGATCTTTTGAGAATATACGGAGCATTCAAGAAATACCAGTGCGTGCTTCCCCCGCACACCATCTAACAGGCACACGTGAGAAATGAAAGGAAACGCACCTCGGGCAGCTCGCTCAGGTCCCCGTGGCCGATGTCCTCGTTAATGCGGTGGTAGGTCTCCTTCATGTAGGCGCCGACAAAATGGAAGGCATAGGCAGTGGCCAGCAGTGGGAAGAGTTTATATTGTTGGGTTTGAAAATCCAAAATCTGTGGTTCCGGTTCACTAAGATATATAGAAAAAGGGGGGAAATTATACACACATACAGAACAGACTCTGAGCCATATTAACTGATTTCATCCTCATAAAGACCCTGGGAGGGAACACGTGTTACTCCATTTTACAGATGGGCAAGGAGAGGTCCAGGACCAGCTGCACTCACGCAGCTAGTAAGGGGCAGACCCTCGATTTACAGTGAGGCTATGTTTGCCACAGAAGATGCTCTTAACCCCCCATCGTAGGTGGACACACATTCCTAGCTGTGAAGTTCCGATCTTTCTGTCTTTCCAGCATGACTACAGAAACTATCTTACGACAACATACAAAAGCAAAGTTAATTAACTTTGTAGGAGGAAGGCAATGGTAAAGAGATCTAACCTGCTAACTAGATGGCTGAATAAGTTATATTTTGACCACAACTATGGAGGAGACCCAGTGCACAGAATTAACTATTTAAATTCTAAGAAGGTCTGCTCTTATCCATTCCTTTATTCCTTCTTTCGGAGTGAAAGGCAGTAGTAAGGATAAACTACGGGGTTGGACACAATATGGAGCCAAGTTCAATGTCGCTTTCACCATGCCCGATTTGTCATTGTTACTAGCAATTCGAATTTTCAAACTGCCTTCACTGTTTTGAACATTTCCTGAGTAGAGCTCAAGTAACATTATTCCTGTCTTTCTTGGCAGGTTAAGAATAAAGTGGTCCTCTCCTCTTTCCGCTTATGGAAAGGAAATGCAGGTTCTAAGCAGCAGGCCGGCACACTGCCAGCCCAGCTCGGTCTATGGCCACGGCGTCTTCTCTGCACCACATCGGGTGCAGAGAAGGGGGGTTTGGTATCCGAATGGGTCAGTGATGAGCCCATCGGCCCCCCTTACCCCGGCTTGATCTCGGACTGGTGCCTCACGGCGCTGTATCGGATGGCGATGGTGCAGGCCTTGGCCAGGCTCCGGGCGGCTTCGCCCACGAGGAAGGACCTGATGAACACCATGGTGCCGTAGGTCAGCTTGTTGCTCACGGGCTTCACATAGGTGCCATCAGGCTTCACCTGGAAAAGGACAGGGGGCTGAGCTTCCAAGAGGCAGCCTAGGCCAGTGGTTCTAAGTGTGGTCCAGAACGGCCCAGGGGCATTGCCTGTGGACTTGGTTCAAACAGAAAGCCCTGGCCGGTGTGACTCAATGGGTTGGGCCTAGTCCTGGGCTGTGGGCTCGATCCCAGATAGGAGTGTGTAGGAGGCAGCCACTAGATGTTTCTGCTCTCACACTGATGTTCCTCTCTCTCCCCCACTCCCTTCCTCTCTCTCTCAAAATCAATAAAATAAATTTAAAAATCTCATTAAATCAGAAACTCTGGGGGCAGAGCACTGCAGATTTCAGCCGGCCCTCCAGATGGTTCTAATGAGCCCTCGAATTTGAGACCGCTGGTTTAGCGACCAGAATACGCTCTTTAGACCAGCCAATGGCTGCCGGCTTCGCTGCCACAATAACCAGACACAGCACCCCGCGCCCGACACCCTGCTCCTCCTGCATCTCACTCACCTGGGCATACTTCATCAGCATGTTTTCTCTGGGGATCCGGAAATGGTCCATCTTCAGGTAACCGTTATCCATCTCATCATAGCCGAACTTGGGGCCAATGTCGCCAACAGTGATGCCTACCATGAGAGAAAGGAAAGTCACACTGCTGTCCCACGCTCCTTTCGCTGGGTTTTATGCTTTTTGCAGAAGAAAGTGCTCGGTTTAAGTTTTCGTGTCAACATCAGATGAACAACTCTAACCTGGCAGAGGCTTGTGGGTTCCAATCTCACGAAGAGGTACGATGAAGGCATGCAACCCGTAGCATCTCCCCTGGGTGTAGAGCTGGGCTAGCACTATTGCATGGTTTGAAGTCTTTCCAACTGCGACATCAAAAAACAAGAGACACAGTGAGCCGTTCTTACATGATCCGAGGGGCAGAAATGGGAGAGAAAACATGTTAAATGAAATGCTAGCCTCTCAACAGTGTGCCAGAAAGCCTTTCTTATGACAGCGCCACACCGTTTTCAGAAGAAAATCTGTGTAAGATAAGAGTTATTAAAATGTATGGAACTTTGGCAGAGCAATCCTCTATTTCCATAGAAATATATGTGTGTGCACGTGCGCGCACACACACACACACACACACACACACACTAGAGGCATTCCTTTCCCTGGCTGCCGGCACCGGTTTTCCTCTGGCACCCAGGACCTGCAGCAGAGCCAAGCCTTCAGTCTTCAGTGGAGCCAAGCCTTTAGCCTTCAGGCTTCCGGAACCTTCATTCTTCGCTCTGTGCCAGTGTATGTAAATTAACCTGCCATTTTGTTGGGTTAATTTGCATACTCACTCCTAATTGGCTGGTGAGCATCGTGGAGATAGTCAATTTGCATCTTTCTCTTTTATTAGTGTAGATATATACACTAATGGGATAACTGACATATAATACCATCTAAGTTTAAGATGTACAATTCCTTGACAGTATTTTATTTTCAAAGATGACTCAGCTCTCTTTTCTATTTTCTCATTTACATAAACAAAGTAATGCTTTCCAAAGCAGTAGTCGCCAGACACCTGTAGCCATTTGTGTTAATTACAAGGAAGTAAAAGAAAGAAAAGATTCCATTCCTTTGCCAACCAGCGGCCCTCGGGGTGCTCCACTGGGGTGCACGGTAGCAGCCAGCACCTTGAGCAGCAGTGAGAGCTGCCCATCGTACAGAAGGCTCTGAGGGCCAGTGCTGTCAGGAGACTTCTGGTTAGTACTTCCAGAATTTGTGTCTTCTTGTTGCATGCTAGTCTGTTTCTTAGAAAAATATATTAAAATATATAATGTGAATAACAAAATCCTTCAAGCACTAATGCCGTCTGAAATATATATCCTAAGACTCGGAATGGAAGACAATATTAAATAAGTTTTATGTAAAATTTATTTATGATAAAAATCTGAAAATAACTCAAGTGCTTTTCAATATAGAAATGACTAACCACACAGGGAGTGCAGGGCTACCTGAATGATGACGATGTAAACTACGCTCCCACTCAGACACGCTTCGATGGAAGCTGAGCAGAGACAGCTCTCCTGCGCTCTGTGAGGTATAAGATCTGTAACGCTCAGCAGAACGTTAAACAGCTTAGAATAGTTAAGCCTGGAGTTTTTCTATTAAGAAAAAGAAGCTTTTTCTATATTTCAAAACGACATTCTCATATGAGCTCTCCATTCTAACGTGACCTTCAAACATCAGTCACGGTTCCAAAGCTCACTTACGTCCCCCAGGCCACCACTTGATGGAGGTCACAGTCGGACTATTGAGGATGAACTCCTGGGTCGCAGGGTCGTATGTGGCTGTGGTCTCCAGGCCTCGCAGGTGAGTCCCTGGGGAATAGATCACATGCACGTCAGCTACACGAGGGAAAAGAGGCACAGAGCACAATCTCCCGACTAGTCCTCTAAGCTCGAACATCTCAGGATAACATCTCAGGATAATCGGTCCTCTAAGTTCTAACGACTATACAGTGTTTTTAGATGAGCTACCCATGGTTGAAAACCAAGATAGTAACTCCCTGTCCCTAACCAGGTAACAGTACTTAGAGCACCCAAAAGTCAAAGCAAAGGCAGCTTAGGATCCTAGTTTCTGATCCCAGGACATGAATTTCAGTTAACTGCCCTCCTAGGCCCATCTCTAAGTGCGAGTATGCCAATTTCAACGCAGACTATGGTGTTTACCCCCAACTACAGAGTAGGATAACTGACAGCAAGAGACTCTTTAGCTAGATGTCTTGCAAATTGGGCGTTTGTTTCAGAATAACTGCCAGAATGGCAAACAAGATCTGCAAAAGGTGTCACATGTGGGGAGATTAGGCCGCCGCCTGCCTGGCGGCTCTCTGGTGAGCTCCCGGCGCCGTGATTGCTGAAGGGGCGGGAGTCCTGGTTTAAATCCCAATGCAATGTGCTCTTTCCCTCCAAGGCCAGCTCCTCAGAACACAAACAGCTGAGTCAGGCTGGGTGGGTCTAACACGGAAACTCCAACGTTTAGAAACTTGCCAGGAGCACGCAGCCACCGGTTTCCGTGGGACACACGGCCTTCCCCGAGTGGGAACCGAGGAAGCAGACACGGAGACGCCTTTGGCCGAGGCAGCAGCCTTTTAGAGAACGAGTGACACTGAACAGAACGGAGGACGACCAAGTGCTGAAAAAGGCACATTTGAACCAAATGGCATCCACTGTGAGCCTCGCCAGAGCACTCGGCCCCAAAGCCGAGGACAGAGCAGCTGTGACGAGATGAAGTCGCACAGAAATAAGAAATGGCAACCACACAGACCAGCTGTCCCGAGACCTCTGAGGGAAAGAGAAGCCGGAGAGAAGCCAACTGCCCGGGGCGCAGCCGATCTGTTCTTTATTTTGGCTAATCCTCACCCAAGAATATTTCTTCCTATTTTAGAGAGAATGGAAGCGAGGGGGGGTACCAACAGAAAGAGAGAGAGAGAGAGAGAGAGAGAGAGAAACATTGATGTGAGGGACACATCAATTGGCTGCCTCCTGCACACACCCCAGCCAGGACTGGGATCGAACCTGCAGGAACCTACAACCCAGTGTGAGCCCTTGACCTGGAATTGAGCCAGCAACCCTTCCGTGTAAGGGCTGACGCTCCAACCACTGAGCAACATCGGCCAGGGCACAGCCAATCTTATTTTCCTGAACTCTGGCGAAGCCAGCTTTAGAACTTTACCGAATTTACTGGGTCAAGGCATAAGTAACTTCCAGGTATAAAATGCTGCATGTGTTGGTTATATAAGCCACTCACTTCCCGTCAGCAAATCAGAGAGCACGCATACTATAAATCTGTATTTCTTCTGGAATTTCTGCAAGTTCATGATGTATCCATAGCAAGGGTGATCAGATAGTAACGAAGAAAGATGGGTTCAGAGTCTATAATGCATACATTCTATGCAACTCCAGTGACTCCGAAAAACCACTGAGCAAGGCCTGGCTTGTCATTATTGATCTCCTAATGGGGAAGCAATGGAAAGAAAAACCAGCCTGGCCGAGGACGGTTTGGCTCAATGGATAAAGCGTCGGCTTGGGGACTGAAAGGTCCCGGGTTCGATTCCGCTCAAGGGCATGTACCTTGGTTGTGGGCATATCCCCAGTGGGGGGGGGGGGTGCAGGAGGCAGCTGATCGATGACTCTCTCTCCCATCCAAGTACTAACCAGGCCCGACGCTGCTTAGCTTCCGAGATCAGACGAGATCGGGCGCGTATAGGGTGGTATGGCCGTAGACCGATGACTCTCTCTCATCGATGTTTCTAACTATCTCTTTCCCTTTCTCTCTGTACAAAATCAATAAAATATATTTAAAAAAAAAAAAAAGAAGAAAAAAGAAAAAGAAAAACCAGCCGAAACCGGTTTGGCTCAATGGATAGAGCGTCGGCTTGGGGACTGAAAGGTCCCGGGTTTGATTCCGGTGAAGGGCATGTACCTTGGTTGCGGGCATATCCCCAGTAGGGGGTGTGCAAGAGGCAGCTGATCAATGACTTTCTCTCATTGATATTTCTAACTCTCTATCTCTCTCCCTTCCTCTCTGTACAAAAATCAATAAAATATATTAAAAAAAAAAAAAAAAAAAGAAAGAAAAAAGAAAAAGAAAAACCAGCCTGTCTCTGTGATCATGTAGCCTTTCACTTTCACTGACCAAAGCGCTAAGACGTGTACGTTGAAAAACCTGGCTTCTGCAGAAAGGTCACATGTAAGCGGCTCGCGCATGCCATGGCTAGCACGCGGCGGGCACGCCGTCTGCGCTCAGCCTGCAGCGCCCGCCCAACCCAGAACGCAGACCGAATGCAGCGTACCATGGCCCATCTCGGTCTGGGCATAGGTGCCAATGACCTCCAAGTTCCAGGCGGGCATGAAGAAGCGCTCCTGCTGCTCCGCAGTCGCCTGGTGAAGCAAGGTGGGCAGGAACATGCCCAGGTGGAGATCCAGAGGCGAGGGCCCTCGGTGCACAAAGCTTGAAGGCACCCCGGGTGGGCATTGGGAAGAGCCGCCAGGCGGGAGGGAATCAGCAGCGTGCACAGACAGAGGGAGGAAGGGGAGAAAAAACAAACAACTCAGTGAGTACGTTAGTGGGGCCTTCGCCGCGCGCCTCCCAGCTCTCTGCGCGCACCCTCACCTCTGGAGCCACCCCGTTCGGCGGGCCTGACCGCCCACCTCAAGCCTCTCAGCACAAACCGCGGAGCGAGGCTGAGGGGGCCGGGCTTGCCACCAAAGGAGACGAGAAATCAAAGAGGGTACGTGGCATTTGGAATTTAGCTTAAAACAGAAACTGGCAGTGCTCACCTCCCCAGTGCGTTTCAGAAATTAAAAAACACGCGGTTTCTAGTGAAGACCACATAATCAATCACAAGCCACAGATCCATGCGCACAAGCTCTCCATTGGGGTTGATGGGATTGCCACTAATGACAATAAGCATCTTCGCAGTAATTTTAGTTCCACTTACTAACATCTTCCTTTTCTACCTAAACTCTGCCGATGCTTTGGACTTTTGTGTGAATGTATCTTAATAGGAAATAGTTCTATATGCCTTGCACAAGCCCTTGTATTTTATTTATTTATTTAATTTTTAATTTTGAGAGAGAGAGAAACATTGGTTGGAGAGCAACATCAGGAGGCTGCTTCCTGCATGCCCTACTGCTTGTGGGTTTGCTCCCTGGTCAGCACACATGCAAGAATCAAGCAATGGCCGAGACCGGTGTGGCTCAGTGGTAGAGCATCGGTCTGCAGACTGAAAGATCCCGGGTTCGATTCCGGTCAAGGGCATGTACCTTGGTTGCGGGCACATCCTCGGTGGGGGGTGTGCAAGAGGCAGCTGGTCGATGTTTCTCTCCCATTGACATTTCTAGCTCTCTATCTCTCTCTCTTCCTCTCTGTAAAAAGTCAATAAAATATATTAAAAAAAAAAAAAAAGAATCAAGCAATGGATGCATACGTAGGTGAAGCCCTCTCTCCCCTCCTCCTCCCTCCACATAAAGAAAATAAAGACTCCTGTCGCCTAACCATCTCCTGGCCCAGTGGCCCTGGGTTGAGACTGATGAGGACACTTGCCAAAACCAGGGCTGTCCCTGGAAACGCCCAGTAAGATGTGAGCACTGGTGGAAACTGGGTGAAAGGTCCCCGGGACCGCTCTACGCTATTTCTGCAACTTCCTAGGAATGGACAATGCTAGGAGTTTCGAAATGATCAGTTAAAAAACACGCTCCAGCATGAGAGAGGGCCTCTCACTCACAATCGAGATGCCGCTGTCCCGTTTTGAGAAGGACGGCGAGTGGGGAGCAAAATAAATGTCTGCCAGGGACCTGAAAAGGAAAAAGCGCTCCGAACTAGGGCTGACAGCCGTGGCCAGGACCAGGCAGGGCGCCGGGGCTGATCTGCATTACTAGACACCAGAGCTGCGCCTGGGGAGAGGGGGGGGCGGGCGGCAGCGGAGTGCAGCGTACGGAAGAGCACCACACAGCCACGTCAGGACACGGGTAAAGCCACTGCAAGCAGCTGTTCTTGGGCCTGAAGGGTTACCTAGGAGTGGATGGGATTTAGGCATGCTACAAGGAGAAAGTGATTTAGACAATCCTTTGACTTAAATATTTGTTGTAAAAAGTCATGCATAATGAAGATTAAAATGTTTTTTAGAGAGAGGGGGATTGAGGGGTATCACTAGAGGCCCGAAGCATGAAATTCGTGCAAGAGGGGCCTTCCTTCTCCCAGCTGCCGGCACCGGCTTCCCTCTGGCACCGGGCTTCCCTCCAGCCTGGCTTTGTCCGGAAGGATGTCCGGCCTAATTAGCATATTATGCTTTTATTATTATAGATTTTACATTTTACTTGGTGAAGCACTAGAGTTGATTTTTTAAAACCGTAACACTGAAGGCCTTTCCAGTCAATACTGAGGACAAAATGACTGGTTGATGATGTAAGAGAAAGAAGGAATGAAAACACCGGCATTCCTAAAGGATATTGGCAAAGCTGCCAGCCTGGCGGGTAGCTCCGTGGGCTGGAGCACTGTTCCAATACACCAAGGCTGTGGGCTTGGTCCCCGGTCAGAGCACATACCAGAAGCAACCAATGGTACATCAATAAGTGGAACAACAAGTCCATCTCCCTCTCTCTCTCAAATCAATAAATAACAGTTTTTTTTAAAAGAAAGAAAAGCTGTAGGCTATAAAGAAAAAAAACACTGCATTCTTATTGATTAAGACCATTCAAGTAGAAACACCAGAGATTTACAAAATCAACAAAATATTTAAAATGGGTTAAGTAACTTAGCTCATTAAACATTTAATTAGGAAAAAATATATACCTAATAATATGAATAAAAAAGATAAGAACAAAAAGGAAATTGCTAATTCCTGGCTGAAAGGACTAAATAAAGTTAATACTTCCCAATAAATCACAAGGATTTAATGTAATATGGGTTTAAATTCCTGTAGAATTCACTTTACAACTTGATAAATTGCGATCAGAATTCATCTAGAAGAGTAAGTAGTATGCAAAGTACACCAAATACATGTATCTTGAAATGTAACGATAGTTGTAGGCTTAGCCTATCAGGTTTAAAATATTTTACAAAGCAACAACGAGCCCAAGTTTATGATGCTACCCTGTTTTCCCGAAAATAAGACAGTGTCTTATATTAACTTTTTCTCCCAAAGTTGCGCTAGGTCTTATTTTCAGGGGATGTCTTATCTTTCCATGTGCTAGGTCTTATTTTCAGAGGATGTCTTATTTTCAGGGAAACACGGTAGGAGGAAGACAAAGGAAGAAACAAATGACAGTAATATATTTAAGATTCTAGAAGAAAGTTAAAATTATTATAAGATGAATCAGAAAGAACGTAACAATGGTGATGAGCAAAGAGTTAATAAACATAAACACAGTAAGGGATCACTCATCACTCTAGAGCATACATAGGTCAAAGCGCTGAATATGAAGCCAACAAGATTGGGAGAAAACAGAACACTTACACTACTCAGAGAAGGTGCACTGAATACACACGGCCAACCGTGTAATGAAACAGAAGGCAATAGAAAAAATACTGCAAGGGTACCGTGTACTCACATAAAATCAACATGCATATTCCATTTAATTGATACTCAAAGTAGGAAAATTCAGCCTTAACTGGTTTGGCTCAGTGATAGAGCATCGGCCTGAGACTAAGGGTCCCAGGTTTGATTCCGGTCAAGGGCATGTACCTTGGTTGTCGGCACATCCCCAGTAGGGTGTGGGTAGGAGGCAGCTGATGGATGTTTCTCTCTCATTGATGTTTCTAACTCTCTATCTCTCTCCCCTCCTCTCTGTAAGAAAATCAATAAAATATATTTAACAAAAGAAAAAAAGAAAAAGAAAAATTCAGTTTTATACTTGGGAAATGCAGACAGTAAGCCAAAACACATAATAATATCTGGGCACTGGAAAATTAAAACTCTTAACTCAGATACATTTTGATGTAGCAATACAAAGTTACAGTAACTATGCTGATGAGGCTATGGAGATACAAGTTTACTAAAAAGTTGCTAAATACACTGTAAACTGGTTCTATGTTTTAGAAGAAGTATTGAACTATGCAATAAAAGCTAGAAAATGTTCATTTCCTTTAACACGGTAATTTGTTGCTGAGATATTCTAAAGGCACAGCCCAAAGGAGAGAGTTTTTGTACAGAAGCTGACACTTATTTCTGACAGTGGGAAAGGAGACTGGCCCAAACACGTAGGAGCGAGTCTCCTGGGCAGTCCCCAAAGGGAAGAGACTCGCCCAGGAAAAGGACAGAGATGGTTGGGGGACAGCAGTGAGACACAGGGGGATAAAGATCACTGACTTACAAATTCAAGCTCACCATTTTTCAAGTGTCAGAGGGAGAAAGATGCGTTATTAGCGATGGGAATTTGCAAAGATACTGCACCATCTTCAAGGATGTCACTACGTATTGTATAAGCTGCATTTTCCTTAAGAGTAATAACAATAACAGTCAGTAACAGAAACGACATGCAAGAGTCACTAGAGTCAAAACTGGTTTGGCTCAGTGGTTAGAGCGTCAGCCTGCGGACTGAAAGGTTTTAGATTCTATTAAAAAAAAAGTGGTGTCACTGGGTAGTGACCAGCCGTGAAATGACCAGTACCTGTGAAGACCACACGTACTGCCTGCTCTGCAGCCCGGACCAGTGTCTGTAGGATGTTAACGCTGGGCCACACACATTCTGGGTTACCCTCGGGACAGGGTGCTCTCCTGTGTCCAGACCTCCGCCTTAGGCTCACAGACCCACACCCCCAGTGAGTGTCAGAGTCTGTGCCCACGCAGACACATGAGTATTTAGAGGGAAGCTAGTCCCCAGGCAAGAGGGAAAACTGGGGACTGAGACTGCGGCAGTGATGGGTTCTAAGATTCCCGAGGATCCTGGAATGAGCACGAGCAGTACTGACTCTCCCCACTGCTCACGGCCACTCCGCGGTGAAGGCTGGTTCTGTGCGAACACTGGAGCTAACCATTGCTGATCAGTGTCCCAGAGTCTCGGGATGCAGTGAACTAACGGAATGCCTGGCTTCCCTGGGAAAGAACAGCTGTCAGTGAAGCACAACTCACACCAATGGGAACAAATTCCAGCAAGAAACAGGATCTAATCCTGAAATACTGTTCCTAAGCAGTGACTTCCCACCTTTTCCACCGCATGCACCCACAAAGCGATAACTAAAAACCTGCAGCACCCCAAAAATATCTCCTTTCATTTCCTGATCCGACAACAACAAAAAGGTATCGTTTTGATTCATGCACACTGGAATGCCGTTGTTGTGTGGCTGCTGTCGTTTTTTATGTGACAATCTAAGCGAAAAGAGGTCTGTGTCCCTGACCACATAGGTACTGCACGTTTGAAAATTCTTGCAGCCCACCAGTGTCCCTCGGCACAGCAGCTGAAAATCTCTGCTCTAAAGTGAATTTAAAAGATTGAGACAAAGGGGGTTCAAATACAAGAAAATATCTGAAAACCGGAAGCAAAAGGAAAAGAAAACTCTCACATACGCAACACAGGACCTTAGTCCAATTTCTGGGCTCCTGCGACCAGTGAGGGTCAAGTCTTCACTTTGTCCTCTCTTCTTCAAAGTTTCAGGCAAATGTCTATTTGGAATGTACTTTATAAAGAGAGGCAGAGGACTGGACCAATCAGTAAGAGAGAAACACATCAGACCCATTCCGACTCAGGATGGTTTACATCTTATGGCTCCTGAGAGCAGCGTGACTATTTAAAATATATATATTTTATTGATTTTTTTACATAGAGGAAGGGAGAGTGATAGAGAGTTAGAAACATTGACCAGCTGCCTCCTGCATGCCTCCTACTGGGGATGTGCCTGCAACCAAGGTACATGCCCTTGACCGGAATTGAATCTGGGACCCTTCAGTCTGCAGGTCAACGCTCTACCCACTGAGCCAAACCGGTTAGGGCGGGCAACATGACTTAAGTCATACCATTCGCAGTGATAAATACTGAAAGAGAAAAAGGGTTCCGTACCACAACCTCTTTCAAGACTACAAAACACACTGTCTTTCTCCGCTCTCCCCACCCTCCAAGACAGAAAGCCTGGGAATGGGCTTCCCCTCCCTTTCTCCGGCTTGTGTTTGAGGACCGGCCGTCCTGAGCTCAGATCTCAGGCGCTGGACGGGCATTCAGAACACCCCGGAGCCAGAGGCAGAGCCCTCTCCGGGATTAGGATACAAAGCATTTTCTTAAACCGCTAACAAATAAAAATGCACCCAGTCCTCTTCCCCTCTCTTTACTCTCCTTTATTTACATAACCGAAGCAATATGCTACTTAGAAGCAAGACAGGGCGATGCAAATCGAGACACACAGACCTGCCAAGGACCTTGTCCACGAAACAAACTCATTTCACATCCAGATCAAACCCAAAACTTTCCAAGTAGCCAGGCTTTTGTGAACAATTTAACCGAGAATTATCCCCAATGAGGAGAGCATGTGTGGATAAGATGTATAGAGAAACAAGAACCATCGACTTTTTTTCAAACCGCCTTAGCACCCGCTAGTGGCGATGAAATCATGAAGAAAACACCTCACTGCTCTAACCCTCCGCCCCATAAAATCCACATGGACTGAGGCAGACGCAATCTCCAGATGTAGAGGCATTAACCCTCTCAAGAACTTCCAACACTTTAAGCATCAGACGCCAACGCAACGGGGCTCTTTGCCACATTTTCAACCCCATCTTTCCACACTGCTCAGCCCCGTTAAACGGGCATACAGAGCAGAGTGGGTACACGAGTCCTGGGACCAGTGTACGGGAATGACCTAGGAGGAGGGGCGGCTTCCAGTTAACATGTGACAATTGAAAATAAAATCCCGAGTGTTCAGCAGCAGAGGGACCGGAGCCGGGAGTCGGCTGGTCAGTGCAGTCCCGAGGCGGGTTACCCACGGGCCCTCGTCTGTGGACTAACCGTGGCCCAGCTCCGTCTGGGCGTAGGTGCCAATTATCTGGAGTCCTTTGGCGGAAAGCAGCCATTTCTCTTTCTGAGCAGTGGTGCCCTGATTCAGCAAGGTGGGGATAAACATGGAGAAATTGAGGCCCACAGGTTCCACAAAATTGATCATATGTAGTCTACAGGAGAGAAAAGAAAAGCGTCTCAGCCTCTCTGGAAACCGCATCTGCCGCCCTGCCCGCCTGCTGGGCCCCGGGTGCGGGTAGGGGCCCGGAGCCCCTTCCTGTGAGACTGAGGGCAAATTACCACTTACCACCCAACAGCCACCGGCAGAACCTACTGGTGTCTTTTCTGTCCCCTCTCATTGCAGGTCAGATTCCTCTTTAATTCTACACTTAATCCAGGGAGCCAATCTAGCATCGTTTTAGCCTAAAAACATCTTTTGTTTTTTATTTTGTTGGTTTGATTGGTTGAATTTTTTTGGTGTGTCTTTATTTTTGCTTTATTTCAGGTTTTACTTATATGAAAAATCAAAAGAATCCCATACAACACTTATTTGTAGATCTGTTACCAAAAAGTCTTAAAGAATGTAAAGGAGACTTGGCTGGGGTGGTGATCACACAATACAACGTGCAGATGGTGTTATAACTCCACACACCTGACCCGGGAGCCAGTGCAATCTTATTAACCAAGGGCACCCCATAAAACTCAATTTAAAACCCACACACACACACTAAAAAAAAGTATAAGTCAGGAAAGTGAACACCAACTGGATATTTGGTGCGTTAATTTCTGGTAATGTTTTCTGCACGCCAACTATTGTGGCTATGTTAAAGAGAGAATTCTCTTAGCGACGCATAGTGACACTGCAGATGAGAAGAGAAGGATGTAAACCAGCTTCCCTGGATAACGGAAGCAACACCGGGCTGGGAAGTAGCTCTATGTTCAGGAGCGGGGGTGGCTAAGGCCTTCAGTTCACAGATGGGCTAGAAGGTTCTGGGAGCCTGTTCAAACTATGACCAGTGGTCTCTGAAAATTACTCTGGACTAAAGGAATCCTCGCCATAATACAATTCAGTCTCCCACTGTTTTCTCAGAGAACAGAAGCTGTGAAATAATCAGAATACAAACTACACAGCCAGCCTTGGCTACAGTGCATGATGGGTGTTATAGGGGCCGACTTTGTCCGTCTGTCTAAGAAGCTGAAGTTCAAAATAAACAGCTGATGCTCATGACTTCTCAAGGGCTGGAGAGGGGTGTCCCGCCAGGGTCCCGTCTGTACGGGCAGAGCGTGAATGCAGGGACAGGAGGGTAGCTGCCCTTTTCCCTTCTGCAGAGGCTCTGGAATCACCCCACCATCTTTCAGGGGGAAGATCACCCTCCAGAGGTGCTGGGACAGACACACACCCAGTAACACTTGGACTAGCCATCACCCACGGTCTCTGGTTTTTATATCGACGTGACTGAGACTGGAGAGAGGGGACGGGAGTGTGAACAGAAGAGAAGACTGCACTTCACTGCAGGAAGTAACACACCTCACACCTCACCCACACAGGAGCCAAAGTCAATACGCAGCTGAGTGTGGCTGTCATTGTCAATCACAGAGCGAGAATCAGAGCACTTCCTAAAGAGTGTCTTACCAAACAAGGAAATGAGATTTCTGAGAAATACAGTCACTCAGGTGCTAGAAATGGTGCCAAAAAAAAAAAAATGGTGCCAAAAAAAAAACCAAACTCCTACTTTCAAGAGGGAACTGAGGTTGTGGGTTTATAAAATGACAATGGCACACACAAAATTCTAGGGAACTGAGAAGGGAAAATGTGACACAAAATAAAGACTGCATGATATTTATGTTCTTAATAACATACTGAACTGTGTGGGTGTTTTTTGTTTGTTTGTTTATTTTGGAAACCCCTTGAAAATCAACTTAATGCCCAAGCGACGTGGCTCAGTGGTTGAATGTCAACCTATGAATCAGGAGGTCAGTGGTTCGATTCCCAGTCAGGGCACATGCCCGGGCTGCAGGCTTGGTCTCCAGGAAGCAGCTGATCAATGATTCTCTCTCATCATTGATGTTTCTCTCTCTCCCTCTCCCTTCCTCTCTGAAATCAATTAAAAAAAAAAAAAATTTAGCCGAAACCGGTTTGGCTCAGTGGTAGAACATCGGTCTGTGGACTGAAAGGTCCCGGGTTCAATTCTGATCAAGGGCATGTACATTGGTTGCGGGCACATCCCCGGTAGGGGGTGTGCACGAGGCAGCTGGACGATGTTTCTCTCTCATCGACGTTTCTAGCTCTCTCTCTCTCTCCCCCTTCCTCTCTGTAAAAAAATCAATAAAATATATTTAAAATAAATAAATAAATAAAAATTTAAAAAGAGGAAGATCAACTTAAGAACAAAAATCTGAGTACTTGTTTTTTTAATCCTCACCCAGGGATATTTTTCCTATTGATTGATTGATTTTTTTTAGAGAGAATGGAGGGGAAGTAGGGGTGTGGGAGAGAAAGAGAAACATTGATGCGAGAGAGACACACAGACTGGTTGCCAGGATCAAGTCTGCAACCCAAGACCCTTCAGTCCAAAGGCTGACGCTCTAACCACTGAGAAAAAACAATTAGGGCTGAGCACTTGTTTTCAAGTCATGTCCATCTCTCCTGAAGATGCTCCAGGGAACCGGCTTTGAAAGCCGAAGGGCCCCGCCAGGGAGCTCGGTGGTTAGAGCTGGGTTAGAGCGGTCCTGCCCCACCAGGTGCAGTTCCACCCCGGTCAGGGGACAGACGGCGACCAACGAGACATAAACAAGTGCAGCAACGAATCGATGTTCCTCTCTCTCTCAAAACCAATAAAAAATAAATAAAAACCTAAAAAAGAAAACAAAATTCATGGCTGATTCTCATTAGAATTTTAAATTACTCTTAAGAAGGTTTCGTTTTTTCATAGCAAATAGTCTAGCTAACAGACTAAATTACAGGAAAGGAGATTAGAAAAACAGCTTTTATATCCCCCCAACAGCAAGGTCTTAGTTTCCCAAAGACTGAAGAATTCTGTTGTTGCTCAAGTTGAGAAATTTCGAAGTTGTTTTACTAATATTCAGTCACCTTCAAAAGGGGGTTATATTTTGATAGAAGTGGATGTAAAAGACCAGTAAAACGTCCAAAATCGCCAGAGAGAGAAATATTCTAGTTTTCCATTAATTCTAGCACACCCCACCTCAATGTTAGCATTTAAGAAATCTGAAGGACCTCACAATTGAAGCTGTCGGAGTTACCTGTCTCAGTTATATAAGACATTGGGTATCAGTTACGTTCAAAGGAGGCTTAAGACTTGGCACTCAATACTTGCCAAAATTACTTTTTAATCCCCTTCGCTAATATATTGACTCCCTGTCTTATCCTACGGATATTGGGAGAATGTCAAAGGGCATGTTAAAGTTTGTCCTTTAATGCCCAAATAGCAAGGTCTACATCATGAAAATTAATACCAAACTGCCGCCCTAACCGGTTTGGCTCAGTGGATAGAGCGTCGGCCTGCGGACTGAAAGGTTTTGGGTTGGATTCTGGTCAAGGCATAATAATAATATCAAACTGCCTGCTGTCCACTAATCTTTAACCCACATGAAGGACTTTGTCCTATTTCCTCGTGACTTCACTTGATTACCATCACAGATGATGAAATCATCTAACCAACTCCTAACTACGTTGCATCAACCATTTAAAAGCAAAACAAAATAGCCGGGACCGGTTTGGCTCAATGGATAGAGCATCAGCTTGGGGACTGAAGGGTCCCGGGTTCGATTCTGGTCAAGGGCATGTACCTTGGTTGCAAGCATATCCCCAGTAGGGGGTGTGCAAGAGGCAGCTGATCGATGACTCTCTCATCGATGTTTCTAACTCTCTATCTCTCTCCCTTCCTCTCTGTATAAAATCAATAAAATATATTTTTAAAAAAATAAAAGCAAAACAAAATAATAAACCTCTCTTTATGTGTTATCTTAAGGAATAATTAAACCTTAATAATATTATCCATGTTGGGTAATTCAGAAACATGATCTTCCAGGGAGTTGCTCTACCTCAGTGGTTTTCAGCAGGTGTGTGGCAAGATGCGCACGGGTGTGTCACAAGAGTTTTTAAAACATGTGATACCAGCTCTGGTCAGGTAGCACAGTTGGTTAGAGCACTGTCCTGACATGCCAAGATCTGGGGTTTGATCTCCAGTCAGGGCACATACAAAACTCATCAATAAATGCATAAATAAGTGGAACAAATCAATGTTTCTCTCCCTCCCCCTAAAATCAATAAAAAAATTAAAGGAAAACTTAAGAGTCTCTAAAAAAACAACAACATATAATATCTGACCATTTAGTCAGGGGCACTGACCTCTTTTAACTTGCCAAATAAAAAAAATAACAACAGCCAACAGAAGTCATCTGGCGTAAATGAATCAAAGTTATACCTTTTCTTTTTGTCAGATTAGCAAAAAATATAATGTTTTTTGGTGTGCCAAAGAATTTTAGTAACGAGTTAATGTGTGACATGAGAGGAAAAGGGCTGAAAATCACTGCTCCACCTCAGTATCTCCCCAGCTACTAACTTTAAAAATAAAAAAGAGCATTTGGAAGTAAGTCCTCTTAACTTGGGCTACCAAAAGTAAATTGTATTTTTATAACAAAAACGGAAAGAAATTCTGAGGGTAGTGCTAAGGGCCACAGTAAATTATTTTATGTTGACAAGAATAGTGAGGTTAATAAATTAGATACCAGACTGGTCAGGGAGGCTCAGTGGTTGAGTATCAACCTATGAAGCAGGGAGGTCGTGGTTCAATTCCAGGTCAGGGCACATACCCTGGTTGCAGGCTTGATCCCCAGTGGTGGGGAAGGTGGTATGCAGGAGGCAGCCGATCATTAAGTCTCTCTCATCATTGATGTTTCTATCTCTCTCTCCCTTCGACTCTTAAAAAATAAAAATTAGAAAAAAAGTAGATACCAAATGAACTATAGGCAATATTACGGGAGAAATGACTAGCTATATATATAAAAGGCTAATAAACAAAGTGTCCCCTTGGGAGTTGGACCGGGAGTTTGATCACTCTCTATGACATGCGCTGACCACCAGGGGGGCGGTGTGGGATGAAGGAAGGCCCCCCAGCTAGCAGCCAGAGGCCCTGATTGGCCCTAATTGCAGGCCAGGCCTAGGGACTCTACCCCTGCATGAATTTCGTGCACCAGGCCTCTAGATACCATATAAAGGCAAAACTTGTAACGTGATTCATTTTTTTTTTTGGCTTTTGAGTATACGCTACTCATCATATTTCATCTTAATTGATGAAAATAGTGAAGTTCTTCTAAAATATAGAAACCTAAAAGAGGAAATGCCCAGGAAGAAATGAGAAGTGGAAGGGGTGCTACAGGCCAAAAGGAATCTTATATTAATTAGATCATGTAATTATAGACTGTTTGCTTAGATAAAGGCAAAAACAAAGAGCATTTTTTCCCAATTAACAAAAAACAAAAAACAAAACACACACAAACAAAACAAAACACGGATTGTCGCCGAGACTGGTTTGGCTCAATGGATAGAGCGTCGGCTTAGAGACTGAAGGGTCCCGGGTTCGATTCCGGTCAAGGGCATATCCCCAGTAGGGGGTGTGCAAGAGGCAGCTGATCGATGACTCTCTCTCATCGATGTTTCTAACTCTCTATCTCTCTCCCTTCCTCTCTGTACAAAATCAATAAAATATATTAAAAAAATAAATAAAAACAAAACACAGATTGTCTTTTTTTTCCAATTAAAAAAACAAACAAACACGGAAAAAAGGAAGGTGATCTGCTCAGCACCGGACCTCGGAGGCCTCATAGGCACCGGAGAACCAGTTAACACTGCCACCAGACTCACCAACACCAGGTTCTTAGGGGGCTCTCTATTCATTCTGAAGTTTGACTAAAGTTCTTCATCCACCCCCCGTTATCCATTGTTTAAAACTCAAGATCTACACTACCACAGAAAAACACAATGTCACTGCTGTGAAATATTTACTGATGTTTGGTCTCGCTACGGAAAGTTCCCTCAGAATCCAGCACCTACAGGGAGCGAAGGCATTTTGAATGGGAATCACTCAAACGGAGCCTCCAGGCGGCAAGAATCTGTGCGATTCCTGAGAATGAAAACTGCAGGGTCACCAAAGCCTTATCAGCATTCCACAATGTCATTCTTTCCGAAGGCTTGGGTACAAAGGTCAGATTCCCTTCCACACACTCAGCTCCGCAGGGGCGTGCAAACAGGCCCGGCGGGTCTTCCTGCACCGAGGCCCGATGAGCAAGCACCCACAGGCCTCGGATTTAAAGTCTGGGCTTTGGTCACCGGCGAACACGGAATCTGCCCTAAGGCATACCTACTTTTTAAACCACATGATTTCATCAGGGTCCGAGATGCCAAACTCCCTGATCTTCTTCACCAAGGTGGCACTCTTCCTCACAGCCACCTCGTACCGCTGGCTGCGCGTGAGGAAGTTCAAGTCCTCGTGCTTGAAGTCGGGGTCGTTGAGAATCAGGTTCTCTGGAAGGGAGTAAAGGGCATCAAGACGAAGACAGACATTCTGGGCTCCATTACACAGCCCAGAATCACAGCTGGGCTCAGAGTCCCGGCCCCGGTCCCCTCTGCGGATGGGCGATCCCCCCCCACCTCCCAACCCCCGCCACAGGCCGCCCCAGAAATGGGGGTCCCGGCTCCCCTAAAGCTGGGCCAGAGCCCATGTCCTAAGGAGCATCCCCAGACGGTATCGAGGGAGGCCAGGCCCGCAGCCCTCACCGATCTCTCGGCGTCGCCGGGTGTTCTCCGGGCTGCCGTCCAGGATGTGCGTGAGCAGCTCGGGGTTGAAGCTGGCGGAGGCCCGCTCCCGGCGCAGGTCCTGGTTCATGGTGACAGCCATCGGAAGCAGCGGAGGCCGTGGCGGCGTCGACGAAGGATGTCAGACTGTCCGGCGCGGCCCGTGCCCAGGAGATGCCCCGGGACCGCGGGAGTCCCCGCCCCCGGCCCGCCCCCGCCCCTTCCCGCGGCTGCCGGGCGTGCGAGCGGCCTTAGCCGAGGCGGCCGCGGCGCCGGAGGGGCCCCTTCACTCGGGCCGGCCCCCGGGAAGGCGAATCCCCGCCTCTCGGCCCGGGGACCCCCTGAGCCGACCCCCCCAAACCCGGGGAAGAGACCCCGGAAGCTGCTGAGGCAATTGTCCGGAGGGAGGGGGACGTGCGGCGCGCTCGCTACCGCCCCTTGTCGCGCGATCACGCGGGGCGGAAACAGGAAGCAAAAGACGGCCCGGACGCCCAAACAGGTTGGCCGGAGGCTTGGGAAGGGGCGGGACAACGAGGTAGAGGCGGATTGCGCCTGCGCCTTGGGACCTGGCCGCCCTGCCGGCTTCCGGGTCCCGGCGCAGAGGCCTCCCGGGGTAGGAGCGGGGAAGGAGACTCAAGGTCCCGGGGTGGGGAAGCCGTGGGCTTTGCGCAGTTGCTAAGGGAGGTCGCAGGGCTCCCCCAAAGCCGCCCAGATTGGGTCGGAAAAGGACGGGGACAGAAGTAGCGCCGGGAAGAGTCTGGTTGTCCTTTAAGATCGCGGCATCTTGGCTGCCAGGGGCGCAGGCGCCGGGAACCGGGTTTGGGCTGGGGGGCTCGGACTTGGAATGAGACCGAGCTAGCCCTGCACTTAGAGATCTTGGAATCCACCTGATTGTTTTCACAGTTACCATCGTCGTCATGCACGTTGTAAATGCACACGTTTTTTAAAGACCTAGAACAGGAGGGTTTGGAACGAAAAGCAAAGGTCAGTCTCAGAAGCAGCCACTTCTCATCAGTTGTGCTCTTAGTTCTGGTTCCTAAAAAGCTGATAAGCAAAACACTTAGATGCTGTTTTTGCGTTCGTTTTCGTTAGCCTTAATGCCATGATAATGAAGATATAAAGCACACTACACCATCCCCTTTATATCTCCCTAATTTACCTTTATAATGTCATCAACATCCTTAATCCTGTTTTTAAAAATGTAAGAAATGGCCAAACCTGTAGAGGATTTTTATGAGTCTATTTAAGCCAAGTTGATGCCATTTTGGGGGAAGCAATGTCTCAAATGCTCCGGAGAATAACAGTTTTGCAGCTTTTATGTATTTGGAATGAAAGGAGAAGCTGTAAGGGAAATTACATGGAAGTGGAGGGAAAAGCAAGGAGGGATTGGATTACAGGGCCGTTATCAACAGTTATGTGCTCTCTTGAGGGTGACTTTGCTTATTTCAAAGCTGAGTTAACAGCTGCACAGGGACAAAGGACAGGGCTGGCTTAAAACCTTCTGCTACAGAAGTTACAGGCGTGGGAAGTCATTGCCCACCATGATGACCTGCCCATTTAGGGATTTATGATCAGATCACCCTGTGAAGTTAACTTTCCTTAGAACCTTTTATTTTTTTTATCTTTCTGTCCACAAAACTCTAAATTTAATTCTCTGTTCCTTCCAGCACTGGGAATAGAGTACGATGAGTGAATCATTCACCTCCAACACAAAGTGTGAGGAAGTACCAAAAAAATAAGAGGAACGGTGTTTTAATAGGACATTTTTAAAAATCAAAATTAATGCAAGAAAATCCACAGTGAACAAAACAGCAGAATTTTACATAAATACGGGGTTCATGACTACTGATTGTTCTGTGTCAAGCTCTGGTATTTTGGGGGAAGGCACTATTTCTGATGTTCTTAATGTTTAATGTTCCTAGGCATTAAAATATTTATCTTGACTGCTGTGCTTAGATTGTTATCCTCTTGGCAAAAACTGGCTCAGCAGACCAACACAACAAAGCCACATTTATTGCTTCCTCGGGCAAGGAGCGGGCTCCTCGGCAAAACCTGGGCAGTGTCTCTGAGAGGAGGAGGTAAGGCCAGGGCTTCCTGAGAACTGGAAGTTTGGTTTTCGGCCAGTTTTGAGTCTTGATTAGGATTGGAGAAGCCCTTAGAAGTGGGTGCCCCCAGAGAATGGCTGTAAACAGTCCGAACTTGGGGGAAACAGTAAGGGGAGGGAATTCAAAGCGTTGTAGTGTTCCCCCATCTGACAAAGGACGCCTCGAGAAGTCAAATTATGGAGTCATTTATTAAAGGCCGGTGGCATACAAGGGGCTAAAGCTCAAATCTCGCAGCCCCGAACAGCTTGCCACATCCGGCTTATATGGGCAGAATATCACAAAGGTGTCGACTACATCTCAGTCTGGGATGAGGAACCTGTTTCGTGCAAAGCTTTTACAGAAGCGAAATTGAGCAAATTAGTTACTTAAAGTATCTACACATCACTGAATCAACAGAAACACATTCTCTGGGACCACCGGGGCAATTCAGAATAACTGTGCTGTCCAGATTCTGGGGCCACTGAGTCAACAGGAATGCATTGCCTGTAGCCGCTGAGGCCATTTAGGGTCTGTTCCGATCCCGGGACCACTGAGTCACCCGAAACTCCGTTATCTGTAGCCCCTGAGACCATTTAGGATAAGGGCTCTGTCCCGGGTCCCAGAAGAATGTGCTTGGGTGACCAGTGAGATTACAATCAATGGGACGTTCAAACCATCATCCATGGAGTATTGGGACAGCATACATACGTTCAGAAAATCAAAATAACGTTCTATTGTTTTAGCAAACAAGTACAGAACCCAAACAGCAATTTCTACCTGAGATGATTGCTTCCACACTTCAAAGGAATCTCAGCGGGCAAACTGGCTATTGATACTCAAACCATTTGCCGGGCCTGGGCGGTGGAGGAAGAGCAAAGAAATGCCAGTGAGGACAGCAGAGCACAGTCACTTTCATGTAGGCAGTCAGGCGTGGTTGGGTTCTCTGTATCCCAGCTCAGTGCGGGGGTAGGTGGTTTTGGAGTTCACTCTCTTCTGCATCCATTCAATGAATATTGAGCCCTAACCGGTGTGGCTCAGTGGATAGAGCCACTCCCCATCCTCCACCACACACACACACACACACACACACACACGCTTCCCACACACCTTGCCCTGTGCCCTCTTTCATGAGCCTGTTGCCAAGTTATCTCCTTTCATAACAAACATCCACAGACAAAGTTCTTGTTTTTAAGAAACAAAGCCAAAGCTAATAAAAGCTCTGATGAACTTGATTACAGGCCTTCTTTCTCCGACTTTCAGCCCGACCCCACAAATCTTGGCAATTACTTCAGGAGAGATGGAAGAAGTGGTCAGATTGGTTCACCGAACTTATCAGTCCTTAAAAAAATATGATTTCTCTTGTTCCTGCCAGGGGTTTTCTCTCTCTCCCAGAAGTGTCTTGGGAACGAAAAGGACAGGGCCCTCAGTTACAGGGCACCCCTGCTCAGGCTCCTAGGGAGCTTAGTTGAAATCCAGCTGAGTGGAAGAGAAGCCCATCCTGATAGATCTTGGAAACGCTATGGAAAGTGTGATATGTGGCTGGTGATGTATGCAGCCCGATGTGCTTGTCTTAGAAAATGCACAGCAATTTCTGTTTGAAAAGGAAAAGCTGAGTAAGTGTGTAAGTTTGTGCCCCCAAAGAATCAATTCTGCTGTGTGCTACCTTTAAAACTAAAATAAACGCGATGGCGTTGTGACTGGCAGCTTAGCCTACAATAGACATGGCCGTGAGGAGGAAAGTGACCTGGACTCGATGGTTCAGTTGTCTTCTGTGTGTTTTCAATGATTGGCAGGTGTCAGGTTGCCTCCTGCCCCTTGACGGACCCCATCCCCGCCCAGTCCGGGAGGAAGGGAGGGAATGGGTTGCACAGGGGTTGGAGTAGGAACAGGATTTCTCCATGTAGAGCTTTTGTATGTTTTTTGTATGTTGTTTTTTCCAAAGTAAGTGAAGGCGTAACCTATCAAAAAGATTTATTTTATTTTAACCACCGTCCGCTGGTCTGGCTCTCAGGCATCCGTTAATCCCGCCTTGTGCTCTGCTTGGTTTGTCAGGAATCTTCAAAAGCCCACCCCCGCGCCTCGGTGACAGGCGCCATGACTCTGCCCAAGCCGGGAACCTACTCCTTCCCCTGGGAGCTCAGCCAGGCTCCCGACGGGGACGCCCTGCGGACGTTTGGCAGGTGAGAGGCTGGTTTTTCCACAAGGTGGGGGGATGTTTAAGTGGCTGCCTCCCCCCAAAACACAATTAAAATAGTCATCATTCTGTCTGATTAAAAATGATTAAAAACTTAATATGAATTCATTGTAAAAAAAAAATGTAGACAACTTATAAAAGTGTAAAGAAAGCAATCAAGCATCACCTGTGATCCTACTGTCTGAACAATCACTGCTCATGTTTTTGTGTTTTCGTGTGTGCGTGTGTGTATGTATGTATATGTGGGTGGGTATGTATATACACTATGTATATATACACGTATACACATGTATACTACGAGCCACTTATTTTATTGCCATGTAACCAATTACCCCCAAATTTAGTGGCTTAAAAGGAGAGTGAAAGCTTATGATCTCTGCCCTGGCCCGTGTGGCTCAAGCAGCATCTCATGTACCAAAGGGTCTCAGGCAGGTTTTGGGTTCAATCTCTGGTCGGGGCACATAAGGAAGGGAACCGACTCATGGAGGTTTCTCTCTCTCGCATTGATGTTTCTCTTTCTCTCTCCTAAAGAAAACACCACAACCTGGCCAGTTTGGCTCAGTGGATAGAGCATAGGCCTTCGGACCAAAGGGTCCGGGTTCGATTCTGGTCAGGGGAACGTACCTGGGTTGCAGGCTCTTCCCTGGCCGAGGCCCTGGTCAGGACTCATGCGGGAGGCAACCAGCCCATGTGTTTCTCTCACAGCGATGTTCTCTCTGTCTTCCCGTCTCTCAAAACAAAAACAAAAAGGAACAAAACAACACACCACAATCATACAAAACAAAAGCTTATGTTTTATAGTTTTGGTGGGTCAGGAGCTTGGGAGTAGCTGGGCCAACACCTGAAGGCTGGATGGGACCTGGAGGATCTGCTTCCGGGTGACTGGGTCACACGTTTGGCGATAAGACTCGGGGAACGTTGGGGTGATAGACATGTACTGAACCTTGACTGGGGTGGTGGTTACACTAAGTGTGTGTTTTTGTCAAGACTCGTTGGACAAGTGTTTTTTGATGCAGGTAATTTATACCTCAACAGTTTTTCTGATTTGTTGCTGCCATTTTTATTTTGTCTGATCAAAGTACGGCTGGCCGTTTTCCCTCCTAAAACCTGTTCAGCTCCAAGCTCTGTAGCGGTTCTGTCCGAGGAGAAACGATCACACTTTCCCCGCCTTCCAGGTTGAGCCTCTACGACGTGACCGAGTCCCGAGCGACGCTGACAGCTCAGCGGGGCTCGGAGCAGCACCAGGTCCTGGTGTGCACCAAGCTGGTGGAGCCGTTCCAGGCCCAGGCGGGCTCCCTCTACCTGGTGCTCGGGGAGCTGGAGCAGCAGGAGGGTAAGCGGCCTCACGCACGCCTTTGCTCTCGGGGTCCTGAGCGTGACTCGGTTGGCACTGGGCCTGGTTTCTGACCCAACAGTTTCCCTCACGGGGGATAACACCCCTCCCAAATCACCCCACAGTGCAAGGGCTCATGGGAAACGGGATTGGGCTCAGAGCCGATCTGCCGCAGGGCACTGAGTGGAGAAATACCATTCATTTCGGAAGGCCATCCGGTCCCTAGTGCAGGCCGGGACTTAACTCCTCTGGATCTGCCCACCAGCCCTTCTCCTGAGTCCTCTTATTGCGAGTTCATAGGTGAGAAAGCCAGGGCTCAGAGAGGGTGGGGCTGGACTAGCCATCCCAAAGTCAGGGTAAGAGAAATAGGACAGCCCTAGCTGGTGTGGCTCAGTGGATAGAGTGTCGGCCTGTGGACTGAAGGGTCCTGGGTTCAATTCTGGTCAAGGGCATAGTCCTGGGTTGTGGGTTTGATCCCCAGTAAGGGATGTGTAGGAGGCAGCCGATCAATGATTCTCTCTTATCATTGATGTTCCTCTCTCTTTCTCTCTCTTTCTCTTTCTTTCTCTCCCTCCCTCCCTCCTTCCCTCCTCCTCTCCCTTTCTCTCTGAAATCAATAAAAAATATATATTTTTTAAAAAGACAGAAGTAGGACACAGGGGCGGAATAGAAGCAGCCTGAAAGAGCCTTGGCTTCCAGAGGTGCAGGTTTCTCTTTAAAATTCAGGCGCTCCATCCTCTGCCGCCCACGTGGCTGCCCCTGGGCCATTTTTCCTTCACATGTTGGATGTCATACGATGTTGGGCCTGGTTATTTTGGCTTCACATTATATCACAAGTCTTCACATATTCCTAGGTATAGTGTTTAATGGCCATGTAATATTTTATAGATTAGACGCGTGACCTAAATTCGCGTGACCATTGGACATTCATGTTGTTTTAATTCTTTGCTCTTTTTTTTTTTTTTTAATGTAAGCCAAGTCAGCATCTCTTTTTTTTTTTTTTTTAATATATATTTTATTGATTTTGTACAGAGAGGAAGGGAGAGAGATTGAGAGTTAGAAACATCGATGAGAGAGAGTCATCAATCAGCTGCCTCTTGCACACCCCCTACTGGGGATATGCCCGCAACTAAGGTACATGCCCTTGACCGGAATCGAACCAGGGACCTTTCAGTCCCCAAGCCGACGCTCTATCCATTGAGCCAAACCGGTTTCGGCTTAATTCTTTGCTCTTATAAGTACACTGTACACCGGTTATTGGGTAGAGCAAGGCTGGTACATTTGCTCGGTAGAATATGATGCAGCCATCCACGGTGATGTTGTAGCCCTGGTGTGTTTTAAAGCAAACATAGGGGCATGGTCTCATTTGACCCACAAATACCTCAGTATGTCTCTCTCCCACCACCAGTCACACCCAACAAAAACAATAGCCATTCTCCATATACGTAATCTCATACCGCATCCATGTTCACGTGTCGTGTGTCGTGTCCCCCCCTCCCCCTCGCCTCAAAAACAAACAGACAAGCTGACAGCTCACACCAGGCCCCGAAGTTCACGCAGTGCGCTCGGATCACACCCCCCAAGTATCTGTTATCTCTACAGCTCTGTCCTCTGCTTTCCTTTCTTTTTGTGAAAATAATGCCGCTTCCTGGAGAACCAGCCTCTGGTGTGGAATCCGGGAGCCCGGGCCTGGCTGGCTGTTTGCTCCTGGTAGCCTACTCACCCGTGGCCTCCTTCCCTTGCTGTTATCGGCCTTTCTCTGTTTGGACTGTACCTCAGGGAAAACACATGACTGTGAGGGAACGCTCTTTGGGGCCAGTGCGGTGACTAACTGCAGGAGAAAGCACTGCCTCTCCGGAAGCCCTGGTGAGAGAGAATCTGGCCCGAGCCTGCCTCCAGCTGCCAGGCTCCTCAGGTGAAAGCACCTTCGGAATGCGGTAGCGCAGGGGCCAGGCCGCACCTGGGCCTGCCGTCCATCCGCCATTAACGAGGCAGAGCGAGCAATCGATTGCTCAGAAGGCACACGGCCCCCCTCCGAAATGCCCAAAGGGAGGAGCTGAGCCTGGACTGTCAGCCCTCAGCTCAGGCAGCAGTCTTCCCAGCCTGTCGCTAGTTTACCGAGTTACAACCTGTGTTTTTCTTCCCTTGTTTTTAAAGAATTTAAATTATATATATATATATATATATATATGAGAGAAACATCGAATTGTTCCTCTTATGCATTCATTGGTTGATTCTTTTTTTTTTAAAGTATTTTAAACATTTATAATATATTTTATTGATTTTTTTACAGAGAGGAAGGAAGAGCAATAGAGAGCTAGAAACGTCCAATGAGAGAGAAACATCGACCAGCTGCCTCTTGCACACCCCGTACTGGGGATGTGCCCGCAACCAAGGTACATGCCCTTGACCGGAATCGAACCTGGGACCTTTCAGTCCGCAGACCAATGCTCTATCCACTGAGCCACACCGGTTTCGGCTCATTGGTTGATTCTTGCATGTGCCCTGACTAGGGATTGAACCCACAACCTTGGTGTACCTGGGTGATGCTCTGACAGCTGAGCTGCCTGGCCAGGGCCTTTTTCTTAAACACCATTCCCCAAGTTCCTAAGTCATCTGCAGCTGAGGCAGGAAAGAAGCCTGAGGAGGAGGAGGAGGAGGAGGCAGAGGCAGAGGCAGAGGCAGAGTGCAGGCCGAGTGGCTGAGCATGGAAGCGGCCGCCCCACCCCCAGCTGGACAGAGGGGTGCGGCGTGGCTGACCCCGGCCAGGTCCGAAGTTCTGAGGGGACACCAAGGTCACCAGGCACCAGTCGTGCCCCGTGACCAGGTGGGCAGTTCTGAGGGCAGACGAGAGGCTGCCAAAGTCACCTGTCCGACATGTTTACACCGAGAGCTTGCAGAGGCTGTAGGACAGGTTTCAAAACTCGCTCGCTGTGTCATCCTCGTTGGGCGCCATCCAGAGGCCCCCGAGGCTTCCTGTCCCGTTCAGGCGCTAAGGGATTGGGGCGCAGCCTCACCCCACTCAGCTCCAGGGTCCCTAATAGAATCTGCCCTCCTGTCCGGTCCTCCAGGACCCGCCTGGCACCTGGCTGGTTCCCGGGCCGTGTTCCCCACCCCCCCTCCCACGGGGAGGCCTGCTCAGCGCCCCCACCCCACGCCCCGCAGAGGCGGGCCCCCATCCTGCTGGCTCCCCGGGTACCAGTTCTGCCTCCCTGTGACCTGACACCCACGGCTCCTCCTGGCCTGGCGCCACCTCTGCCACCTGAAACAGCCCTTCCCCCTCCGTATCTCTTTTCCTCCCCCGTCCGCCCCGGGACTGTGGACTCCTCCCTTCCTTCCATCTTCCCTCTCCAGCTCGCTCTCCTCCCACCGCACCTCACTCATTGCAGCTCCGTTCCTGGCAGACCTCAGCCCTCGCCTTCCCTCCCTCCCGCCTGGTACAGCCCGGGCCTCCACCCTCTCTGTCCCGCCCACTGTGGACGGGCAAGTCACGCAGCCGGGGGTTCCCAGCACAAAGATTTCGGGGTCCCTCCTCTCATGGGGCCCTCCTCGCTGCCTACAGTCCTCCCACATCCCCCTCAATCCCTGCCCCTCAACCCACACGGCTGTGTCAGGCGGGCAGTGACGCAAGACACCAACTCCATCACCAACCCTGCCCTTTCGGCAAACCCGTCACCTCCTACGTCCCTGAGTCGCTGGGCCACAGCAGCCGCCGTCCCAAACACAGGCGTCCACAGCGTCCGAGGCGCCTCCCCTCCGGGCTGGGCCACCAGGCGCCCGGCCGAGGCGCTGCCCTGCCCGTGGTCCCGGCCTGCCCTCCCGGCCAGCCTCCACCTGCGCCCGCTGGTGCTTCCCGCCTCCACGTTAAAGAAATGGTCCTAATTGGCAGTGATGCCAGGCGGCCGCGGGAGGCCTCAGCCCACCTGTCCTCGTCAGGGCCCGAGAAGGAACTCAAGGCAGGACAGAGAGGTTTAGCGAAGCAGTCAGCGTGGTGAAGCCACGGCGCCCGCCGAGAAGGCAGCAGGTGGCCTCGGAGAACAGCCGCGCCTCCGGGCCTGGGAAGAAGGCTTTTGTTAAGCGTGGGCAAGGGGCAGAGGGCGGCCCTCTGCTTCTGACGTTTGTGGGGCCGCTGCCTGTGGCCCTGGGCCTTGTCCCTCCTCTCCAGACATCAATTTCTTCTTTTCTTTTTTCTTCCTCTCAATGACAGGAAATGGAGGAGGGGGCGGCGGTGGGACAGGTGGCAGTGGAGGTCGTGTCTGTAATGGTCCAGCCGAGGAGAAGGGGAGGGCAGAGCTTGAGGCCTTTGTGCCCAGCTCTGACTTCCCTGCCTCAGTAATAATAATAACAACAACAACAACGTCACTGCCACCTGTCTAGCTGGGACCCTCTCCCTTCACAGTCCAACTTCCTCAAGGAAGGTCTGACCTCCGTACGCCCCTCCCTCATCTCCTGCTCACACCTCAGTCCCTCCTCCTTGCTCTGAGAATCATTGATTGGCTGTCTCCTGCACGCCCCCTACTGGGGGCTCGAGCCCACAACCTGGGCAAATGCCCTTGACTGGAATTGAACCCAGGACCCTTCAGTCCAAAGGCTGATGCTCTATCCACTGAGCCAAACCAGGTAGGGCTAAGATCCTATTTTGAGATTTAAAATTTTTATTGACTGATCTACAGAGGAAGAGAGGGAGGGGAGGGAGAATTTGTTGTTCCACTTATCCATGCTCTCACTGGTGGATTCTTGTAAGCACCCGGAGCCCTGACTGGGGATGAACCCACCACCGTGGCCTATTGCGACGACACTGGTCAACTGAGCTAGCTGGCCGGGGCCCTGTTGGGAGATTTTAACTGAATCAGACTGATTGTCCTCCTCTCCCTGTGTCGCCCCGAACACACGCAGCTGCTCTGGGAAACGATGTAGGGCCACGTGTGTCACCAGAAAGGCCTAGGCCTGTCGGGAGTTCAGGCAGGCGACCTCGTGTCCAAACAAGTTCGCCTGGGCCCGGCACTCTGCCTTCTGCCCGGGCTGTGCCCAGTCAGTCAGGGGGCCTGGGCGGGAGGAAGACTAGCATACATATTGCCTAACCCAGAGCCTCTCTGAACCGCATCCAAGGAAGCAGGAGTGTTCTAGAACATGGAGCGTGCTCACCGATCAGCCGGGAGCAGCGAGGCCCTGAGGGAAAGAAATGAGAACGAAGGAGCAGGCCACCCCAGAGGCCGCTGCTGCCGTCTGAGCAGTGACCAGCCTTCCTGCCAGGCCCCCAGGATCTGCCAGAAGCCCCTCCCCGCCCAGGGTGGGTGGCTCACCCCTGTAAGACCACCCCCCCTTGGGTTTCCTGCATTCGGGGTGCTCGTTGCCCTGATTTCCAATGCCAGGCGGTGCCAGGATGCCCTTTCCTGGTGCAGATGGAACTGGGATGGCAGGAGACCCCTCCTCAGGACTAAGATGACCAGGGAGGGGCTGGGCGGGGGTGGGGGGGGCCGGGCGGACAGCGGGCTGAGCGTGTGCCCCTGCAGGCCGCCCGGTGGTGCGGGCCCGTGTGCTGACGTGCGTGGAGGGGCTGCGCCTCCCGCTGCTGGAGCGGGCCGTCCGGGAGCAGAGGCTGTACCTGCGGGGCCGGAGCGGCCGCCCCTAGGACCGCGGCCCCGCGACCAAGCCGCCCGCCTCGGGGGGCCGCGGCCGGAGCCGGAGCCGGAGCCGCAGCGGGAGCCGCAGCCGCCCAGAGGAGGGGGCGTCCCCGGAGCCTGCGCCGCCGCCTCGGAGTCACGGGCCTCGGAGCCACCGCGCAGACGCCACGCACGTGGTGGGTGCAGGCCGCGGGGAGGCGGGCGGCCTGAGGGTGAGGGTGAGGGTGAGGGTGAGGGTGAGGTGAGGGTGGGGTGGGGGTGAGGGTGAGGTGAGGGTGAGGTGAGGTGAGGGTGAGGGTGAGGGTGAGGGTGAGGGAGAGGGTGGGGTGAGGGTGGGGTGAGGGTGAGGGTGTGGTGAGGGTGGGGTGAGGGAGAGGGTGAGGGTGGGGTGAGGTGAGGGTGAGGGTGGGGTGAGGGTGGGGTGAGGTGAGGGTGAGGGTGGGGTGAGGGTGAGGGAGAGGGTGAGGGTGGGGTGAGGGTGGGGTGAGGTGAGGGTGAGGTGAGGGTGAGGGTGAGGGTGGGGTGAGGGTGGGGTGAGGGTGAGGGTGGGGTGAGGTGAGGGTGAGGTTAGGGTGAGGGTGAGGGTGAGGGTGGGGTGAGGGTGAGGGTGGGGTGAGGGTGAGGGTGAGGTGAGGGTGAGGTGAGGGTGAGGGTGAGGGTGAGGGTGGGGTGAGGGTGGGGTGAGGGTGGGGTGAGGGTGAGGTGAGGGTGAGGTGTGGTGAGGGTGAGGGTGAGTGTGGGGTGAGGGTGGGGTGAGGGTGGGGGGAGGGTGAGGGTGAGGTGAGGGTGAGGTGAGGGTGAGGTGAGGGTGAGGGTGAGGGTGAGGGTGAGGGTGAGGGTGAGGTGAGGTGAGGGTGAGGGTGGGGTGAGGGTGAGGGTGAGGGTGGGGTGAGGGTGGGGTGAGGGTGGGGTGAGGTGAGGGTGAGGGTGAGGGTGGGGTGAGGGTGAGGGTGAGGGTGAGGTGAGGGTGAGGGTGAGGGTGAGGTGAGGTGAGGGTGAGGGTGAGGGTGGGGTGAGGGTGGGGTGAGGGTGGGGTGAGGTGAGGGTGAGGTGAGGTGAGGGTGAGGGAGAGGGTGAGGGTGGGGTGAGGGTGGGGTGAGGGTGAGGGTGGGGTGAGGTGAGGGTGAGGGTGAGGGTGAGGGTGAGGGTGAGGGTGAGGGTGAGGGTGGGGTGAGGTGAGGGTGAGGGTGAGGGGAGGGTGAGGGTGGGGTGAGGGTGAGGGTGAGGGTGAGGGTGAGGGTGAGGGTGGGGTGAGGGTGGGGTGAGGGTGGGGTGAGGGTGAGGGTGGGGTGAGGGTGGGGTGAGGTGAGGGTGAGGTGAGGTGAGGGTGAGGGTGGGGTGAGGGTGAGGGTGAGGGAGGGGTGAGGGTGAGGGAGAGGGTTGAGGGTGAGGTGAGGGTGAGGGTGAGGGTGGGGGTGAGAGGGTGAGGGTGAGGGTGGGTGAGGTGAGGTGTTGAGGGTGAGGGTGGGGTGGGTGAGGGTGGGGTGAGGGTGAGGTGAGGGTGAGGGTGAGGGTGAGGGTGGGGTGAGGGTGGGGTGAGGTGAGGGTGAGGGTGAGGGTGGGGTGAGGGTGAGGTGAGGGTGAGGGTGAGGGTGGGGTGAGGGTGAGGTGAGGTGAGGGTGAGGGTGAGGGTGAGGGTGTGAGGGTGGGGTGAGGGTGAGGGTGAGGGTGAGGGTGAGGGTGAGGAGTGTGAGGGTGGGGTGAGGGTGAGGTGAGGTGAGGGTGAGGTGAGGGTGAGGGTGAGGGTGGGGTGAGGGTGGGGTGAGGGTGGTGGGGTGAGGGTGAGGGTGAGGGTGAGGTGAGGGTGAGGGTGAGGGTGAGGGTGGGGGTGAGGGTGGGGTGAGGGTGAGGTGAGGTGGTGAGGGAGGTTGAGGGTGGGGTGAGGGTGGGGTGAGGGTGGGGGTGAGGGTTGGGGTGAGGGTGAGGGTGGGGTGAGGGTGGGGTGAGGTGAGGGTGAGGGTGAGGGTGGGGTGAGGGTGAGGGTGGGGTGAGGTGAGGGTGAGGTGTGAGGGTGAGGGTGAGGGTGAGGGTGGGGTGAGGGTGGGGTGAGGTGAGGGTGAGGGTGAGGGTGAGGGTGAGGGTGAGGGTGTGAGGGTGAGGGGTGAGGGAGAGGGTGAGGGTGGGGTGAGGGTGGGGTGAGGGTGGGGGTGAGGGTGAGGGTTGGGGTGAGGGTGGGGTGAGGTGAGGGTGGAGGTGAGGTGAGGGTGAGGGTGGGGTGAGGTGAGGGTGGGGTGAGGTGAGGGTGAGGGTGTGGGAGGGGAGGGTGAGGTGAGGTGAGGGTGAGGGTGAGGGTGAGGGTGAGGTGAGGGTGAGGGTGAGGTGAGGGTGAGGGTGAGGGTGAGGGTGAGGTGAGGGTGGGGTGAGGGTGGGGTGAGGGTGGGGTGAGGGTGGGGTGAGGGTTGAGGGTGAGGTGAGGTTGAGGGTGAGGGGTGAGGGTGAGGGTGAGGTGAGGGTGTGAGGTGAGGGTGAGGGTGAGGGTGAGGGTGAGGTGAGGTGAGGGTGAGGGTTGAGGGTGGGGTGAGGGTGGGGTGAGGGTGGGTGAGGGAGTGAGGGTGAGGTGAGGTGAGGGTGAGGGAGTGGGTGAGGGTGGGGTGAGGGTGGGGTGAGGGCTGAGGGCTCCGCCCAGCTGGGGGTCCAGCACGCGGGGGTCCGACCCGCCAAGCTTCTGCCCTCGGAGGAGGCCGAGCCCCGGGCCCTCACCCCTGCGGGGCGGCCTCGGGCGGGGCTGCTGCTCCCGGAACCTCGGACCCCTGACGCTGCCCCGAGCTGCCCCCCCCATCTCTGCCCCCCCCTCCCCACCGCCCGGCCGCGCTGCGACGGAGGTTTGGGCCCCGCGGCGCCCCGTAGCGCGCCCTCCGGGGGCACTTCCCGCGGCACCGCTGGCTGAGGGCGCCAGGCGTCCGGGGAAGGGCCTGTGGCCGGCGCCGGGGCGTGACCGCGGCGGCATGGACGTGTTCCAGAAGGTGGAGAAGATCGGCGAGGGCACCTACGGCGTGGTCTACAAGGCCCGGCGCCGCGACTCCGGCCAGCTTGTGGCCCTCAAGAAGATCCGGCTGGACCTGTGAGTGCGGCCCCGGCTCCCTCAGGGCGGCCCCGCGTCCGCCCGCCGCCCCCGGCTCTGCCCGCCGCCCCCGGGGTCCGCCCTCCGCCCCGGGCTCTGCCCGCCGCCCCCGGGGTCCGCCCTCCGCCCCGGGCTCTGCCCTCCGCCCCGGGCTCTGCCCGCCACCCCGAGTCCGCCCGCCGCCCCCGGGGGTCCGCCCGCCACCCCGGGCTCCGGCCGCCGGGCCATCAGGGCGTCCCGGAGCACAGGCCCGGCCGCTGAGGGCGCCATCCTTCCGGAGTGAGGAGCCCCTGCTGGCGCCCCCAGGGCAGGAGCCTCCACAGCCGCCCTCCTCTCCCTTCCCGCAGGGAGGCCGAGGGCGTCCCGAGCACCGCCATCCGGGAGATCTCCCTGCTCAAAGAGCTGAAGCACCCCAACATCGTCAGGTGAGGGCAGGAGGCGAGCTGGGCCTGTCCCCCCGGGAGCCTGTCCTGACCCCGCCCCGCCCCCAGGCTGCTGGACGTGGTGCACTGCGAGAAGAAGCTGTACCTGGTGTTCGAGTTCCTCAGCCAGGACCTGAAGAAGTTCATGGACGCCACCCCGGTGGCCGAGCTCCCCCTGCACTTGGTCAAGGTAGCTGGGGAGTCCGGGGCGCCCCCTCCCTTCCCCTCTCAGCCAGGCCGCTCCCGCTCAGCCAGCTCTGCCTCCCTGTTGCAGAGCTACCTCTTCCAGCTGCTGCAGGGAGTGAACTTCTGCCACTCGCATCGGGTCATCCACCGGGACCTGAAGCCCCAGAACCTGCTCATCAACGAGCTGGGCGCCATCAAGCTGGCGGACTTCGGGCTGGCGCGGGCCTTCGGGGTGCCCCTGCGCACCTACACCCACGAGGTCCCCTGGGCGGGAGAGAGACGGGCAGAGAGGGGAAGTCCCCGGTGCCCTCAGCCGCCCTGACCCCACTGCCCCGTCCCCCAGGTGGTGACGCTCTGGTATCGCGCCCCCGAGATCCTCCTGGGCTGCAAGTTCTACTCGACGGCCGTGGACATCTGGAGCATCGGCTGCATCTTCGCCGAGATGGTAGAGAGGGCAGCCCCGGCCGCAGGGGGGGCGGAGGGGGGAAGGGGCTGAGTCACCTGTAGAGGTGCATTAAGGGACTGGCTAGGGAGGGGGCCTTACCCCAGAGAGGCCAGGGCTTTAGCACAGCTGGCCTGGCCTCTTATCTGGCACTGGGTTCCGAGTAATAAGGGGGTGGACCCCACACCTCGCCCCTTCCCGCCTCAGGTGACCTGCAAAGCTCTGTTTCCCGGAGACTCGGAGATCGACCAGCTCTTCCGCATCTTTCGGACCCTGGGGACGCCCAGCGAAGCCACATGGCCAGGGGTCAGCCAGCTGCCCGACTATAAGGACAGCTTCCCCCAGTGGGCCAGGAAGGGGCTGGAGGACGTGGTGCCCAACCTGGAGCCGGAGGGCAAGGACCTGCTCCAGGTGGGTGCAGGGAGGCGGCCTCCTGCTGCGGCTGCTGCCCCCACCGCCCGCGTCCGTCCCCTTTGTGTGCCGCTGCCTCAGGCAGCCCTGCTGCCCCCACCGCCCGCGTCCGTCCCCTTTGTGTGCCGCTGCCTCAGGCAGCCCTGCTGCTCCCGGCCCGGCTGGCCGCCTTCCTGACCCTGCCCGCCCTGCCCGCCCTGGCCCTGGCCTGTGCGTAGGGACTGTTCCACCTGGAGACACCTCGCCCAGGAAAGGTCCGGTGTTGACCGTTCCTTTAAGCCGTCTCTCCTAGCTGGCCTTGCGGGCCCTGCAGCGATCCTGGCCCTTTGCCCTGAGTTACCTTGTGTTCTTGGCCGTTTTCCCATCTGAGCCGTGAGCCTTTCCAGGCAGCGGCCACCCCTCCTGCGTCAGCGTTCCCCACAGCGCCTCCCACGGTGGTCACTCCACGCCAGGCTGCTCCTGCTGCACCATCCTGATCCTCGGGCTGGCCAGGCCAGACTGCCCGGGGCCTCGGCAGGGCCGGCCGTTCTCGCCCACAAGGGCTCAGAGGCACCTTTTCCTTCCACCCGTGTTGGGCCGGAGGCAGGCGGGGCCGTTTCCATCGTCCGGCCTCGTGTCCCACTTTCCAGAGCGTGTGCTCCCCAGCCCCGTGCCGGCTGCCCGCACAGCCTGCCGCCCAGCTCTCCCCACGCCGCCCTGGCTGCCCTGCTCCCAGGCAGTGGGTGCTCCCAGCCTGGCCGGGAAGAGGGTCTGGGTTCCTGCCCACCGGGTGGGGTTGGCCCCCACTTGCTGGTGCACAGAGCGACGTCTGTCCGGGCCACACAGGCGGGCCTGGGCACCGCAGCACGGAGGCCGGCTCCGTGGCTGGACCAGCACTGCCTTGGCCTCCACACCCAGGAGTGCCCAGAGCTGGCCCGGGAGCTGGGAGGCGGTGGCTTTGTGCCGTTCTGGGTCTGAAGGCGGCCCTCGGGGGCTTGGGGCCCGCCCGGCTGGGGGTGGTAATTCCTCTCCCACCCTGGCACACCCAGGCCCAGTCTCCTCCTCCTCCGCCCTCCACAGCAACTCCTGCAGTACGACCCCAGCCAGCGCATCTCCGCCAAGGGCGCCCTCGCCCATCCGTACTTCTCGTCCGCCGAGCCCTCCCGGGCCCCCCACCAGTGTGTGCTGGAGCGCGTCTGCCGCTGAGGACGAGGCCGCCGCCCCCTCCCGGCTCCCCAGCAGGGCCGTCCGGGAGAGGGCAGAGCTGAGGAATCTGCATCAGCCGCCCGAGGGCTGAGTGTGGGTTCGTCCTGCCAACCAGTTAGCGAGTTCCTGTGTTGTTTGTTGGGTTCGACGGTGCCGTTTCAAGACGGGGGCACAGAAGCTCCGGGTGCGAGGGGCGTGTTAGGCCCTGGCTCTCCTGGCACTGGGCAGCAGGTCAGGGAAAGCAGGAAGCCTGTGCCGCCCGCCCAAGCTGCTGGGGCCAGGCCCTCCTCCGCCTTGCCCGCCCTCGGCTGCAGGGCCGATCCTGCGGGGAAGGCTGCCCTCTGCTGGTCTTTCGGGATTTAAAATGTTTGGGGGAAGAGTTGAATCCCAAGTTACACTGGGAGGAGGGTGTCAGGGAGGGGCAGGTTCCTGGCCCCAGTGTGTGTGGCTGTTCTGAGTAGTTGTCACCTAGGATGTGTGTGCTTTTGTTCGATTCTGGACTGAAGAGCAGGAAATAAAAGTGATGCTCTGAGTGTCCCGTGCTTCTCTGCTGGGGGGCGCCCTCCTTCCACAGCCGCCAGCACTTCCCTCCAGAGTCCGCCCCCGCCCCCCGCCACCACCACCCCGTCCTAGGACCCAGTGGGAAGGACCCATCCCCAGACAGGCCCACTCGATGAGACGCTGGGAGGATTGGTTTATTGCAAGTACTGGGTGGGGGAACAGGTCTGCTGATGGGGCCTGGGGATGGATTGGGCACCAAGTCTGGGGAGGGAGCCCGACACCGCGAACCTGAGGGACAGAACAGGGACCAGCCAGGGAAGGCCACCCACCCCCCCACCCACATGCGCCCCGTGACTCGGCCGTGTCAGCGCCCGGAGGGGGAGGCGGCGCGGCAGCAGCGGTACCCCTCCAGCGCCGCGGGCAGGAGCAGCAGGCCGCTCAGGGGGTCCTTCCGGCAGCGCCCCATGGCCTCCTTGTAGCTCAGCCGCTCCTTGGAGATGGGGTCGGTGAGATCCTTCTCGTAGCCGGCCTCGTCCTGCAGGAGCTGGGCCAGCTCCTCGCTGATCATGCCGGACTGCACGGCCTGCGGGACGGGGATGCGGCCCGTCCGCTTGGGGTCGATGAGCCCCCCGGTCAGGTGCTGCACCAGCAGGTGCGGGAACACGCTCTCCCGGGGCATCCAGCCCTTCTGCACGGCCTCGCCCACCGACAGCCGCTTCTTGGTGACCGGGTCCTCGATGCCGGTGAAGGCCTTCTGGGCGTTGAGCAGCCGCTGTGTCGAGGTGTTCTCCACCAGCCCCCGCTCCATGGCCTTGTGCACCGAGTAGCGCTCGCGGCTGAGGAGGTCCACGATGCCGCCCGTGGCCGCCTGCGCCTCCAGCAGCTTCTGCCCGGTGATGGGGTCCAGCATGCTCTTGGCCATGGCCGTCTTGATGGTGCACTTGTTGTCGGTGGTGGTGTCGTAGACGCCGGCGATGGGGAAGCTGTCGTCGCCGAGGCAGAGGGGGAAGCCGGGGGAGAAGAAGCCGGAGCTCTGGGGGCCGGGGGAGGCGAGCGGGGACTTGGAGATGATGGAGCCGATGGAGAGCGAGGGGCAGGGCTTGGTCTCGCCGGCCACAAGCAGGGCGAACTCGGAGATGGGGAGGCTGCCGTCCCGGTACAGGTGGTACTCCTCCTTGGAGATGCGCCGGCACCGCAGGGCCGTCTCGATGGAGTACTGCTTCCCGCTCTTCCGGTCCAGGAGCACCGACTCCTCCCCGCAGGGGCCCGTCGTGGTGACCTCCTCCCAGTCGCACTCGAGCTCCTGCAGCTGCAGGTACTGGCCGCGGTCGATGATGCCCCTCTTGTAGGCCTCGTACGGGGACAGGTCCTTGCCCGTCTCGGGCTCCAAGATGCAGATCTTGGTGGAAAGGTTGGTCTCCCGCGTCTGGGTCTCCTGGCTGAGCTCCTCGCGGCTCACCCTGCCGTGGAGGTCCCGGAGGGTCCTCTCCTTCGCGTAGATCTGGTCCTTCTCCTGGAGGATGGCCGCCTTGAGCTGCGCGAGCTCCTGGCCCTGCTGGGCGGCCCGCTGCCGCTCGCCCTCCGACCGCTGGCTCAGCAGCTTCGCCTCCTCCTGCAGCTGCTGCACCTTCTGCTGCTTCTGCCGCTCCAGCTCCCGCAGCTCCTGCTGCAGCTGCCGGCAGCCCTGGCTCGCCTGGGCCCGGGCCTTCTGCAGCTCGGCCTCCTCCCGGGCCCAGGTCCTGCTCAGCTCCTCGGCCCGGTCCATCCGCTCCCGGAGGCGCTGCAGCGCCTCCTCCCGGCCCTTCCGGCCCGCGCGCTCCCTGCCGAGCATCTCCCACACGCGGGCCCGCTCGCCCTCCAGCACCCGGTCCTTCTCCACCCGGATCACCTCCTTGTAGACGGTCTTCTCCTGCGGCTTGGTCTTCTGCAGGACGTCGATCTGCACCTGCAGGTTCTTGCACTCGCGGTGCCGCTCGGCCACACGGGCCTTCTCCCGGTCCAGCTCCTGCCGCAGGGCGCCCGCCGACTCCTCCAGGGCCGGGTCCTTCTCCAGCTGCACCACCTCCTCCATGATGATCTTCTCCTGCACGGCGGGCGGCCGCCGCTCCAGCTCCTGGATGCGCAGGCTCAGCTGCCGCAGCTCGCTCTCGGCGGCCAGCTTCCTGTGGCGGTCCTCCCGGAAGCTGAGCAGGCCCTCCTGCTCCTCCACGCCCGCCCGCAGCTGCTGCACCTCCCGCTCCAGCTGCCGCCGCCGGCCTGCCTCCTCGTCCAGGCTCCGGCTCAGCCGGCTGTGGTCCTCGTGGAGCTTGGGGTCCTTCTGGGTGACCACCACCTCCTGCACCACCACCACCTCCTCGGGCCGCCGCCTCTCCAGCAGCAGGTACTTGTTCTGCAGCTCATAGACCAGGTCCTCGGCCGCCCGCCGCCTCTGCGCCGCCTCCCGCACCTCCTGGCGGAGCCGTTCCGCCTCCTTCTCCAGCACCGGGTCCTTCTCCCGCCGCACCACCTCCTTGCTCACCGTCTTGGTCTCCACCTTGGCCCGCTCCCGCCGCCACTCGTCGCGCTCGCCCTGCAGCCGGATGCGCTGCTCCTGGGCCCGCCCGCTGGCGTTGACCAGCTCGTTGAGCTGCGCCTTCAGGCGGTCCACCTCCCGCAGCACCTCGGGGTTCCGCTCGTGCTTGACCACCTCCTGCGTCACCTCCTTGTACTCCACCCGGGGCTTCTGGGCCCGCAGCGCGGCCAGCTCGGGCAGCAGCCGCTCCACCTCCCCCTCCACGCCGCTCCTCCGGCCCGCCGTCTCCCGCAGCTCGGCCCGCAGCCGCGCGATCTCCTGCTCCGTCCGCGGGTCCACCTGGAAGGTCTCCCGCACGTGCTCCTGGAGCTCCACCTTGGGCTTCTGCCTCTCGGCCTCGCGGTACTTGCCCTGCAGCTCCTGCAGCTCCTTGGCCAGCGCCGCGTTCTTGCCCCGCTCGCCCTCCAGGAGGCCCCGCAGCCTGGCCGCCTCCTTGACGAGGCCCGGGTCCTGCTCCACCCGCTTGGCCTCCTTCACGATCACCTTGGGCTGCACGCTGCTGATGGCCCGCTCCAGCTCCCCGATGCGCGCCTGCAGCTCGGCCACGGCCTGCTCCGCCCTCTTCCTCTGCGCGGCGTCCTCCTCCATCTGCAGCCGCAGGGCCCGCGCCGCCTTGACCATCTCCAGGTCCTTCTCCACCTTGACCACCTCCTTCACCACCACCTTCTCCGTCACGGGCGCCTCCTGCCGCTCCAGGGCCAGCAGCTCGCCCCTGAGCTTCTCCAGCCGCGCGGAGACCGCCGCGTTCTGGGCCCCCAGGTGCTGGATCTCGCCGCTCAGCTGGGCCGCCTGGCTGTCCAGGCCCGGGTCCTTCTCGATCTGGGTCACCTCCTTGGTCAGCAGGTGAGGCTGCGCGGCCTTCCGCTGGCTCTCCAGCTGGACGACCCTCTGGGCCGCCGCCTCCAGGTCTGCCTGCAGGCCGGCCCGCTTCCTGCCCTCGTCCTCCACCTGGGCCTTCAGCCGGGCCAGGCCGCTCTCCAGCTGGGGGTCGCGGTAAACCTCCACCACCTCCTTCTCCTCCAGCCGCTCCGGGGGCCGCTGGGTCCGCAGCTGCAGCAGCCGGTCCCGCTGGCCCTGCAGCTCGCGCTGCGCCTGGGCCACCCGCCTGCGCTCCGCCTCCAGCTGCGCCTTCAGGGCCTCTGCCTCCCCGCCCGCCTGGGCTGGGGCCTCAGAGCCCTGCCGCGCACGGTGGGCCGCCCGGATGTCCTCGCTCAGCTCCTTCTGCGGGGAGGAAAGAAGGAGGGAGGGCGCTGAGGAGGGTCAGACCCTCCCGCTTCCTCAGACATCCTCCCCATCGGGCCTGGGAGGCGGAGCTGAGACTGAGGCGCCTGGGTGCTGGGTGCAGAGAGGACCTGTCCAGCCCAGGCGGCGGGATGCGAGGTGGGGTCTGAGCCAAGTTTGCACGGAAACGTGTTCCCTCCCAACCTTTCCCCGTTCTCCTTCCAACCGGGCTCCCAGAAATGGGTCCACACCCTCGGGGGATGCTGGGTTACCCCTCTGGGTAGGAAAAGCTGGCGAGTCCCTCAGCCAGTCCCCAGGAGCGACAGAGGGGAGACCAGGGGGGCTCTTGCCCACGACCGGGACCTGAGGCTGAGGACCGGGGGCATTCTCTCCGGTTCCCACAGGGGGCTGCCCAGCGGCTGAGCTGCGAGCCCCTCAGTGACGCCTTAGGACCTTCCTCTGAGGCGGAGCCCAGCCTGGAGGAGCTGCTGGGGGAGGCCGGGGGGGCGGAACCCCAGCCCGAGGAGGCGGGCGAGGGGAGAGGAAGACGCTGGCCCCGTACCTTCTCCAGCATCCTCCGGGCGAACTCCAGCTGGTGCAGCCGCTCCTGGTGCACGGCCACGGCCTCCGCGTAGGCCTCCGCCAGCTGCTTCTCCTGCAGGCCGAGGGAGGGCAGAGGCCGGTCAGCACCCGCCCGAGGCCACGGAGCTGGTCCCCCTGGGCCCCGCCTCACCTGGGCCTGGACGCTCTCCTGCAGGGGCGCCACTCGGGGCCTCTTGGGGGCCGGCCCTGCCTGGGTGGGCTCCAGGGAGCAGCAGTAGGTGTCCGCCTGCAGCGCGTAGTCCTGAGCAGGGAGGGGCCACAGGCCGCGGTCAGTGAGGGAATGGGGTGGGCCGGCGGGGGCGGGCGGGGGAGGGGAGGGGCGGCTGGATAACGAGGGGCCCACGGGAGGAAGCTCACCTGGAGCGCCTCCTGCAGGTCCTGGGAGAGGCGGGACGCCGCGGCCCTGTCCCGCTCCCGGCCCCGGATCTCCCGCAGCAGCCTCTGCTCGGAACGGGGGAGGGCCCGGGGTCAGAGCGCCGGGCACAGAACTCCCCTCAGCCAGGCGCCTCCAGGCCCGAGCAGGGCAGGAGGGTTCTGCAGGGAACTGCCCTGTCCCTCCCGGACCCACCGTGGCCTCAGCTTGGACATCTCACCACCACCCCCCTCCCCCCGCCTGTCCCACCGGCCTCCAGGGCACTGGCTTCTCCACCGAGCGCTACAGCACCGTGGCCTGTGGCACACCTCCCACCGCCCTGGCTGCCCAGGGCCGGGCTGTTCCTCCCCAGCCCCGGTCTGTCCCCCCCCAGCCCCGGTCTGTCCCCCCCAGTCCCGGTCTGTCCCCCCCAGCCCCGGTCTGTTCCCCCCCCAGCCCCGGTCTGTCCCCCCCAGCCCCGGTCTGTTCCCCCCCCAGCCCCGGTCTGTTCCCCCCCAGCCCCGGTCTGTCCCCCCCAGCCCCGGTCTGTCCCCCTCAGCCCCGGTCTGTCCCCCCCAGCCCCGGTCTGTCCCCCCCCAGCCCCGGTCTGTCCCCCCCAGCCCCGGTCTGTCCCCCCCAGCCCCGGCCTGTCCCCCCCAGCCCCGGTCTGTCCCCCCCCAGCCCCGGTCTGTCCCCCCCAGCCCCGGTCTGTCCCCCCCAGCCCCGGTCTGTCCCCACCCCCAGCCCCGGTCTGTCCCCCCCCAGCCCCGGTCTGTCCCCCCCAGCCCCGGTCTGTCCCCCCCCAGCCCCGGTCTGTCCCCCCCAGCCCCAGTCTGTCCCCCCAGCCACAGTCTGTCCCCCCAGCTACAGTCTGTCCCCCCCAGCCCTAGTCTGTCCCCCCAGCAGTGGGCTGTCCCCCTGAACCCCAGGCAGTGGGAGAGGCTGCCAGGGAGGTGGAGGTGCTTGAGGCCCCAGCTCTGGGCAGGGGTCTGTCCTGCCCCAGGCCCCCTGCAGCCCGCCCCTCACCTTCTGCTCCTGCAGCTTGTAGGCGATCTGGCTGGGCCCGTCGCCGGGCCGCACCTGGCTGGGGGGCAGGTGCTCCAGCCAGGAGCTCAGGTTGTCCCTGCAGTTTCTAAACTGCTGGTAGGTGAGGCCTGCGTCCTGCAGCATCTTCTCCCTGCGAGGAAGAGGCCGGAGCGGTGAGAGCGCCCTCCGGGGACAGGAAGGGGGCAGGAGGAGGCCCGAGTGACCGCCAGGCTGACCCCCCGGCGCTGGCCCTGTGCTGGAGCTGGGCCCGCAGAGACAGACCCCGCAGCCAGGCACCCCCTGCGGGGGGAGAGGATAGGGGCTGCTATTACCCCATTTTCCAGGTGAAGGAACTGAGCCTCAGAGAGGTGAGGTCACCAGCCAGCGCCCGGCAGCAGCTGCTGCGCGTTGTGGGGGCGGCCGGCCACTCACCGCAGGTCCAGCTGGTCGCCCACGGCGTGGTAGCGGTCGGTGAGGGCCCGCACCTGGCGCTGCTGGCGCGGCAGGTCCTGGCAGAACTCGTGGCAGGTGTTCTGCAGCGCCCCGCACGCATGCTCCGCGGCCTTCAGCGCGCGGTGCAGGCCCAGCACGCAGGCCTGCTGCTCCAGCAGCTCCCTCCGCCGGCGCTGGGGGGACACGGCGGTGGACCGTCACAACCGCCCTCACCCCCACCACCCCCCCCGAGCGCGCTCAGGCCGCCCTCACCTGCAGCTCCTCACCCCCCATCCCCCGAGCACGCTCAGGCCGCCCCTCACCTGCAGCTCCTCACACCCCCCCCCCCCAGCGCGCTCAGGCCGCCCCTCACCTGCAGCTCCTCACACCCCCCATCCCCCGAGCACGCTCAGGCCGCCCCTCACCTGCAGCTCCTCACACCCCCCCCCCCCCAGCGCGCTCAGGCCCCCCCTCACCTGCAGCTCCTCCCCCCCCATCCCCCCAGCACGCTCAGGCCGCCCCTCACCTGCAGCTCCTCACACCCCCCCCCCCAGCGCGCTCAGGCCGCCCCTCACCTGCAGCTCCCCCCCCACCCCGCGCGCTCAGGCCACCCTTCACCTGCAGCTCCCCCCCCCCCAGCGCGCTCAGGCCGCCCCTCACCTGCAGCTCCTCACACCCCCATCCCCCCAGCACGCTCAGGCCGCCCCTCACCTGCAGCCCCCCCCCCCCAGCGCGCTCAGGCCGCCCTTCACCTGCAGCTCCAACCACCACCCCCCCCCCAGCCCGCCCAGGCCGCCCCTCACCTGCAGCTCCAACCACCACCCCCCCGCCCCAGCGCGCTCAGGCCGCCCCTCACCTGCAGCTCGCCGGCCCGCTCCTGCAGGACGCCCGGGCCCGCGGGCAGGGGGGCCTCCTGCGCCAGCGCCGCCTCGAAGCCCCGGATCACCCCGTCCGCCTCCCGGATCTGCCGCTCCAGGTCCAGGGCCGCCCTGGCTCTGCGAGGGGAGACGGGGTCAGGCTCCCCGCGGGCCCCCCCGCACCCCCCCGCCCGGCCGCGGGGACCCCCGCCCCCCGGAGCACGCACTTCTCCCCGTAGAGGCCGCAGAGCGCCTGCACGTCGCTGAACTTGTTCTTGACGTTGTTGAGGGCCACGGGCAGGTGCAGGGCGGCGGGGCCCAGGGGCCGCGCCGACAGGAAGGCCTCGCACTCCCGCTGCGCCGCCTCCTTCTCGGCTCCCAGGCTCTGCAGCTGCTGGGCCGTGCCCTGGGGGCGGGGCGGGGCTGTGCTGGGCGGTCCACCCACCCTCCTGGCAGGCGGAGCGGCCGTGGGGGCCCACTCCCCTCACTCCCCCCCCCCACGCTGTTCACCGTGCAGCCAGGTCCCCGCTCACACAGCCCTGGGGTTCCAACCCCCAGACGCTGTGTGAAAGGCTGTAACCGCACTGCTCCCCTCCGCCCCGCCCCGCCACCCCCCCGGGGGGTGAGGACAGACTCCCTGCAAGCCCTTCCAAGCAGCTCTTTTGTTTTTCTATACATTTTTATTGATTGCAGAGAGGAAGCGAGAGACAGAAACATCCATGAGAGAGAACCATTGGTCGGCTGCCTCCTGCACGCCCCCTACTGGGGATGGAGTCCACAACTCAGGCACGTGCCTTTGACCAGCATCGAACCCGGGACCCTTCAGTCCCCAGGCCGAGGCCCTATCCACAGGAACGAGGGCCAGAGCAGTTCTCTTGTCCACAGACTCTGCCCCCTCCACCCCACCTCCCAGGAGACAGCACCCCGAGATGCTCCAGGCTTTCTCACTGCCCCTCCCACGGCCTTTCCTCCGGGCCCTGCCCTCTAGAACCTTCCCCGGGCCTTCCTACGCCCCATCTTCCCCACAGCCAGACGAGCTGCCGGCCACTGCGCCTTCAGGGCGGAGGGGGCCATGCCCGGAGGGTGAGGGAATTGCCGGTCACAGAGCGGGTCAGTGAGAGCCGCGGGCCCAGTCTGTGATCTTCCTCACCCTCCATCCCTTCCTCTCCCTCGGTCCCTGGCCGCCCCGCACTGTGCCTGAGTCCGTGCAGCCCGGGCAGGGCACCCCCAGCCCCCGCCTGCTCACCCACCTGCTGGCTCCGCAGGCGGCCCTCCAGGTCGTCCAGGGGGCCCTCGGGGCTCAGCGGGGCCCGGGCCCGGGCCAGCACCTGCTGCTCCATCCGCCTCAGCTCCCCGTCCAGCCGGGTCATCTGCGTCAGCAGCTTCTGGGCCTGCGGGTCAGCCTCGGCCGGGCCGGGCGGAGCTGGGGGCACGGGGGCTGTGAGGGTCCGGGGCCGCCTTGCCGCTGCCCGTCTGCCCCAGGGGCTCCCCCACTGGGTGCCCGCCGGGCCGTGCGGGGAGGGCGGGCGGGAAGGGGTGGGCAGGGCCTCCCTGAGGGAGGGATCGCCCCAGGGACTTGCCAACCAGGAGGTGGGCTCCCAGAGCAGACCTCCCTAACCCAGGGCTGCAGGGACCCCGGCCCCGCCCCCACCCCGCACCCCGTACCCCACCCCGCCTCGCCCCCCGCCCCATGCCCCTGCCCCGCCCCGCTAGCCCCAGTACCCTGCGGGCCGGCCGGGGAGGGCTCTGTGGCGCTGGCCCTCAGGCGGCTCTGGGCCGCGGCCAGCTTCTGCTTCAGGGCCTGCAGCTCCTCCGCCAGCCTGGAGGGAGGAGGGGTCAGCGGGTGCGTCCTCCCTGGATCCCCCAACCCCACCCAGATGCCAGGCGAAGGCCTCAAACCCCACAGCAGCCTGCGCCTGCCCCCGCCCTGCCCCTGCCCTGCCCCTGCCCTCACCCTGCCCCTGCCCCTGCCCTGCCCCTGCCCTGCCCCTGCCCCTACCCCTAACCTGCCCCTGCCCTGTCCCTGCCCTGCCCCTGCCCTACCCCTGCCCTGCCCCTGCCCTGCCCCTGCCCCTGCCCTGCCCCTGCCCTACCCCTGCCCTGCCCCTGCCCCTGCCCTACTGCTGCCCTGTCCCTGCCCCTGCCCCTACCCCTACCCCTAATCTGCCCCTGCCCCTGCCCCTGCCCCCGCCCTGCCCCTGCCCCTGCCCTGCCCCTGCCCCTGCCCCTACCCCTACCCCTAATCTGCCCCTGCCCCTGCTCCTGCCCTGCCCTGCCCCTGCCCTGCCCCTGCCCCTGCCCCTACCCCTACCCCTAACCTGCCCCTGCCCCTGTCCCTGCCCTGCCCCTGCCCCTGCCCCTACCCCTACCCCTAATCTGCCCCTGCCCCTGCTCCTGCCCTGCCCCTGCCCCCGCCCTGCCCTGCCCCTGCCCTGCCCCTGCCCCTACCCCTAACCTGCCCCTACCCCTAACCTGCCCCTGCCCCCGCCCTGCCCCCGCCCTACCCCTGCCCCTGCCCCTGCCCCTGCCCTGCCCCTGCCCTGCCCCTGCCCCTGCCCCTGCCCTGCCCCTGCCCCTGCCCCTACCCCTACCCTTAATCTGCCCCTGCCCCTGCCCCTGCCCCCGCCCTGCCCCTGCCCCTGCCCTGCCCTGCCCCTGCCCCTGCCCCTGCCCCTGCCCCTAACCTGCCCCTGCCCCCGCCCCCGCCCTGCGTCTCCCGGGCAGACCCACTTGGAGGCCCTGGCCACGGCCGCAGGGTCCGGAGCGGGGATGCAGAAGCAGGCGGCGGGGACACGCTGGGTCTCCCCGCCCGCGCCCTGCACCAGCCAGGTGTGCGGGTCCGTGTTGTCCAGCAGTGAGTACCGCTCACCCCGCAGCAGCTGCGCCTGGAGCAGGGGGAGGGGCTCCATTAGGGCCCAGGAGGGATCAAGGCCAACATGGGGCAGGTGCGGGGCCAGGAGCTGGGGCAGGGCAGGGTAGAGGTGGTGGTGGGAATGGGGATGGGTAGAGGGGGCGGGGCAGGAGTGGTGGTGGGAACGGGGAGGGCGGCGGTGGGAACGGGCGGGGGGCGGCGGGGACGGGCAGGGGTGGGGATGGGCAGGGACGGTGGGGACGGGGGTGGCGATGGGAACGGGCGGGGGCGGCGGGCGGGCCGGTACCTCCCCGGAGTCCCAGTCGCAGATGCTGTCCACGGGCACGGGCTGCTGGGGCGGGACCCGGCGCTGGGGCAGGGGGGCCACCTCCCGGCTCCGCCGCTGCAGGTCCCCGACGGTCTTCTCGGCCGCGGCCAGCTGCTTCTCCTCCGCCTGGGGCCGAGCAGGGGGTCAGGCCGGGCCCCGAGCCCGCCCCCAAGAGAGCCGGGACCTGCCTTCATGAAGAGGGTCTCCAGGCAGCAAATAAAGGGGCCGCCCTGGCTGCACCCGGGGGTCGCTGGGCGGAGTGGGGGCTGCCCAGAGCGGGGGGGGATTTAGGGGGGCTCGGCAGTCCTGGAGGCCTGTCAGTTACAGGGAGGAAGCGGAGGCCCGGGGAAGGAGGAGTTTGCTGGTGACAGGAGCACCCCCTCCTCCTGCCCCAGACGGGCTCCGGCAGGGGAGGCGCCGGGAGGGGTGAGGTCCCAGGAGGGGTGAGGCCCGGACACCGCAGGCCGTGCTCCCAGGAGGGGGTGCCGGGCTGGGGGGCTGTCTCACCTCCAGCTGGCGCAGCAGCTCTGTGGGGGCGCCTGGGGCCCCCCCAGGGGCAGCGCCGTACTGGGAGTCCAGGCTGGAGCTGAGCTTTGCCAGGGTCTGGCTGACGGAGTCGGCCTCTTCCTGGAACTGAGGTCGGTGGGTGTGAAGCAGAGCCCAGGGCACCCGCTGCCCACAACCTCACCAACCTCCCAAACCGCCACATGCCGCCCGGCTCCCGGCTCATCCCCCCGCCCGAACCGCCTCGGTCCCCGCCGCCGGCCCTTGTCCCGGCCGCCGGCCCTTGTAACAGGCTCTGCCCACGGCCCGCGGCCCCTGAGCCCATCTCCTCCCTGAGCCCGGCTTTGCCGGAATCCCCGCCTCCCTCCAGCCCGGGTGCTGGCTGCCACCTGGGCTGGGACCCGGGGTGGGTGCTCAGGATGGAGAAGCTGGGGACATGCTTTGATGATTTATTTTTGGTGCTTTTTAAAAAATATACATATATTATTGATTTTTTAGAGTGGAAGGGAGAGGGATAGAGAGTTAGAAACATCGATGAGAGAGAAACATCGACCAGCTGCCTCCTGCACACCCCCTACCGGGGATGTGCCCGCAACCCAGGCACGCGCCCTTGACCGGAATCGAACCCGGGACCTTTCAGTCCGCAGGCCGACGCTCTAGCCACTGAGCCACACGGTTTCAGCTGGTGCCTGTTTTTTTCAATTGGCTTGAGAGAAACACGGGTTGTGTTCCACGTTCGGATGCAGCCCTGGGCGGGCTCTCGCGTGGGCCCTGACCGCGGACCCAGCCCACAGCCTCGGTGTGTCGGCGAGGCTCTCACCAGCTGAGCTGCCCGGCCGGGGCCTGGGGATGCGCTTCATTTTTAAAAATACATATTTTATTGGTTTTTTTTACGGAGAGGAAGGGAGAGGGACAGAGAGCTGAAACATCGATGAGAGAGACATCGACCAGCCGCCCTTGTCCGGAGCTGCCTTGCCCCCCACCATGCCAGGGTCCCGTCTCCCCCGGGCCCCGGCGTGCCCCAGCCGGGCCCTGTGGCGGCCCCCGCGGCTCCCGGCCGCCCGCCGGCCCGGCCCCCGCCGGCTCACCCAGCGGTAGTCCTCCACGTGCCGCAGCTGGCTCTCCTGGCAGATGCACAGGTTCAGGAAGTTCTGCCACTCCATCTTCAGGGCCTCCTGGTGGACCTGGCAGAGCACCATGGAGCCCTCGGACCCTGTCGCTCCGCCGCCCACCGCCCGCCCCGCCGGCCCCGCCTGTGGTCCTCAGCCCGGCCGTGCTCCGCACCCGCCCCCCCAGCTTCCCCGGGGCCCTGGGCGGAGGGCTCGGCCTGGCACCTGGATGGGCCCCACGGCCGGGTGCCCGAGCTCCACCATGCGCTCCCCGTCGTCCTCCAGCTGGTTCACGCTCTGCTCCTGGCTCAGCAGCTCGTGCTGCTTGAAGTGCTGGGGGAGGGGGGGCGGTGAGCCCGAGGACGCCCTTGCCCGCCCCCTGCCCTGCCCCTCTCCCCCCGCTGACCTCGTACTCCCGCCGCACGCCCGCGGGGTCGGCCATGAGGTCGCTCCAGTCCTGCTGCAGGATGCGCTGCTGCTGCTGGGCCAGGGCGCTCAGCTGGCGGGTGCAGCCCTGCAGGTGCGTGTACAGGCTGCCCAGGCTCTGCCCGCGCCACGCTGCCAGCTTCTGTGCTCGGAGAGGGCGGGCATCGTCAGGCCACACCCACACCCAGGGCCCATCCAGGGTGCAGGAGAGGGCGGGCACCGTCAGGCCGCACCCACACCCAGGGCCCATCCAGGGTGCAGGAGAGGGCGGGCACCGTCAGGCCGCACCCACACCCAGGGCCCATCCAGGGTGCAGGAGAGGGCGGGCACCGTCAGGCCGCACCCACACCCAGGGCCCATCCAGGGTGCAGGAGAGGGCGGGCACCGTCAGGCCGCACCCACACCCAGGGCCCACCGAGGGTGCAGGAGAAGGGTGGGCACAATCAGGCCGCACCCACACCCAGGGCCCACCGAGGGTGCAGGAGAGGGCGGGCACCGTCAGGCTGCACCCACACCCAGGGGCCCGTCCAGGCAGCCGGGTGCCCACGCCGGCCCGCCCGCCCGGCCCTCCCTGTGCTCACCAAGAGGTCTCGGTACTGGCTCCGGATGGAGTTCGCGTCCTGCCTCAGCCGAGGGGGGAAATGCGGGTCAGTGAGAGGGGTGGAGGGGGATCACACCCCCGCCCCGGCCCACGGCGGGCGGGGGGGCCCCCCTCTCCTTCCCGCACCCCGGGGCTCACGCACCGGCCCCACGAGGCTCCGCAGCTGCTGCCCGTAGGCGTCGATCTCCTTCTGCAGGATGTTGTGCTCGGCGACCTGCTGCTCCAGCTCCGCCATGCCCGGCCCGTAGGGCCCCTCGCGCACCTGCTTCTGCGGAGGAACCGGCCGCTCAGCTCCAACGCCTGCATTCCCGCGCCCCGCCAGCAGGTGGCGCCGCAGACGGCGGGCGAGCCAGGAGGCTGTTCTGAGTGCACAGCGGGCGGCTCGCCCTCAGGGACGTGCCTTTCTCCAGCGGCCCAAGCTGAGGCCTTGGCATCCCCATGACTGTGGCCCCCGAATCCCACTGGCCCCCAGGGTTTGGGCTCAGCCTCTGAGAAGTCCCGGCTCTGCCCTGCCTCCTCCGGGGACCCCGGCTCAGCGCCTCCGGCCTGCACACCTCCATCCGTGCACAGCCCCCCCCCCGCTGTCCCTCACTGTCGTCACGGCACCCTTCTGTGGTGGCACCAGAGCACAGCTCCTCACTCGGGGCGAGGGGGTGGAGGGTTCCCGTGACCTGGCCCTGCCTGCCTGCCTGCGAAACCCCACTTCCTCACACGCCCAGGGTCCTCTCCTCACCCCCCCACCCCCGCCCAGCCATGCCTGTCCGCCTCCCTGAGGCCTCTGCGCCTCCTCTTGCAGGAAGTCCGCCCTGATTGCACCGTCTCCCTGTTCCCTCCCTCCCCAGACCCCGCACGGCCTCCAGGTCCGAGCACACGGCGGGGCCCCTGACGACCCTCCGATCGCCGCTGGGTGAGCCTCCCAGCACCGGGGCGCCCCCTACCTGCTTCTGCTCCAGCACCCGCGCCCAGTCCACCCGGGGCCCCACGCCGGGCGGCAGCACCATCTTCTCGTACAGCGCGCGGTACTCGGCGCACTCCTGCGTCACCCGCTCGTGCAGCTGCTTGATGCTGCCGTGGAGACGGGGGTCAGGCCGGGCCGGGGACTCCGGGGACAACCACCCCCCCCCCCCCCGCCTCCGCCCGAGCCCGGCCGCGCGCACTCGTTCTCGATCTCCTCGGCCTGCGGGTGCTTCAGCCGCCGCGCCTTGTCCACGTCCAGGAAGAGGTCCTTCAGCAGCACCTCGGCCTCCTTCAGGCTGCGGCCCGCCTCCTGCCGGTGCTGCAGCGCCTGGCTCTGCTCGCTGTGCAGCCGGTCCTGCGGGCGGGGGCACGGAGGGGGGCGGATGGCATCCTCCTGCCGGCCTGCCCCACCGGGCAGAGGGACGGCGGGCATCGTGGGGCGCTGAGGACACAGTGGAGGCCTGCGCCCGCCCCCCAGTCCCCGCCCCACTGAGGGGAGCGGCCGGTCTCATCTTCACCAGGACCGGGCCCTCCCGTGCCCCGCCCGCCCTCTGCCCCCGGCCCACCTGCTGCAGCCGCTTCTGCGTCTCCAGGATGTCCCGCTCCACCTGGTCCGCGTTGGCCTGCATGCGGGAGATGAGCACGGCCAGCTCCTGCGTGGCGGCCCTGGGGGAGGGCAGAGGCAGCAGGTGGAGGAGGTCCCGGCCCTGTGGGCAGAGAGTACCCCCCGGGGGGGGGGTCCCCGCCTCTCTGGCCCGTCCTACAGCCCGTCCTACAGCCGGAGGGAGGAGCCGGACCCGGCGCTCTGGGGGAGAGCCGCCCCGTTAGGGGCCAGAAGGTGCGGGGGTGGGGGGGCAGGGGGAGCGCCCAGCAGTGAGTCCCGCCTGCCCAGCTCCCTGCCTGCGGGCGGTGGCTGGGCGTGAATCACCAGCTCAGGCCGAGGCCTGGGACAGGCCGGCTGGGCCCTGGGGAGGGCAGCACGTCCTCACCCCAACTTCCTCCCACCAGCCCTGTCTCCCCCCGAGCCCCAGGCTCCCTCCAGAGGAGCCACACCGCACTGGGGCTGGTGGGGGCCAAGGGATTTCCAGGGCGCCCCAACATTTTCAAGATTGGGGACTCAGAGCCCAAATTGGGACTGGCTTGTTCCTGGTCACACAGACTATGAGCTTGAACCCAGTTCTCCAGTCTTTTCCATGCACGCATCGTCCAGCCTCTGAGGGCGCCACCTGCATACACTCATCCTCCAGCCTCTGTGGGCGCCACCTGTGTGCACTCATCCTCCAGCCTCTGTGGGCGCCACCTGCATACACTCATCCTCCAGCCTCTGTGGGCGCCACCTGTGTGCACTCATCCTCCAGCCTCTGTGGGCGCCACCTGTGTGCACTCATCTTCCAGCCTCTGTGGGCGCCACCTGTGTGCACTCATCCTCCAGCCTCTGTGGGCGCCACCTGTGTGCACTCATCCTCCAGCCTCTGTAGAGCACCTGCTGTATGCCTGAGCTCACTCTCTGGGGCTGAGGGGTCAAGCAGAGCTAATAAAAGGAGGAGTGGCCCACGCTCAGGAGCACGGGACCCTGTAAGGTCACAGCCTCGGGAAGGGAGACCTCCACCGAGCTGGGCTTTGGCCAGGGGTCAAAGGACAAGCCCCGGGCAGGGGGTGCAGCAGAGACCAGTCTGAAAGGCCAGACGGTGTTTGATCCTTCGCATCCCTCTGCTGAGGCCTTGGGCAAGTTACTAACCTCTCTGCGCCTGAGGCCGCCCTCTGTACAGCGGGGCGCCCACAGGTCTGCCCGGCTGTTATGTTAGAGGAGGGGCCGTGTGGGGTGCCCAGCACAGCGCCTGCGCAGCCGTCAGCCCGGGAGGTGCTGGCTCCCATGCCACTGGGATGTAAGCTCTGTGGCGGGCTGTCTCCCAGAACAGGCTCGGCTCACAGTGGGTGCACAAGCACACGCTGAACAAGGACTGCACAGCGGGGTGGGGGGCTGCAGGCAGAGGACAGGCCGAGCCCTGGGCACCCCGTCCTCAGCCCGGCCTCCCCGGCCAGGAGGGCGCCCCCGCCCTGGGCAGGGCTCAGAGCCCCCGGGGGGCACAGTCACCCCAATGAGAGGCTTCGGTGCCGTCTTTCCCGTCCACCCAGAAGCCAGGCTCCCTGCTGCCGGGGCCCTGATCTCTATCGGGATAATAGCTCTTCTGTCTCCATCCTCTCTGCACGCCCAGGACCCAGGCCCACCCGCCCCGCCCCGCAGGGGGCTGAGGCAGAGCAGGCAGCACCCAGCACCGCGGGCCCCGGGAGCCTGGCTGGCCCTGCAGAGCGGGAGGCCCCGGCGGCTCTGAGGAGGTCTGAGGCCTCGGGCCCCTCCCCTTCCCCACAGCACCCCTCCACACGCCGTAAGGAATCACCCATGGGGAACGCTGCACCCCACCCCCAGCTCCCTCCCGGCTTCTCTGGCCTCAGGCCTCTGCCACCCTGTGCCAGGTCCCAAGGGTCATCCTGGCCCAAGCAGAGCCTTGAGGGCAGAGCCATGAACTGGAGCTGGGCACTCCCTCCTCCCACCTCCCTTTTCCCAGTCTCCCACTTTCAGCCTCCAGCCTCCACCTCCAGCCTCCATCTCTAGCCTCCCAGCCTCCCAGCCTCCAGCCCCCCAGCCTCCAGCCTCCCAGCCTCCAGCCCCCCAGCCTCCAGCCTCCCAGCCTCCAGCCTCCCAGCCTCCAGCCCCCCAGCCTCCCAGTCTCCCAGCCTCCCAGCCTCCCAGCCTCCCAGTCTCCCAGCCTCCCAGCCTCCCAGCCTCCCAGTCTCCCAGTCTCCCAGCCTCCAGCCCCCCAGCCTCCAGCCCCCCAGCCTCCAGCCTCCCAGCCTCCCAGCCTCCCAGCCTCCCAGCCTCCCAGTCTCCCAGTCTCCCAGCCTCCAGCCCCCCAGCCTCCAGCCTCCCAGCCTCCAGCCCCCCAGCCTCCAGCCTCCCAGCCTCCAGCCCCCCAGCCTCCCAGCCTCCCAGCCTCCAGCCTCCAGCCTCCCAGCCTCCCAGCCTCCAGACCCCCAGCCTCCAGCCCCCCAGCCTCCCAGCCTCCCAGCCTCCAGCCTCCAGCCTCCCAGCCTCCCAGCCTCCAGACCCCCAGCCTCCAGCCTCCCAGCCTCCAGCCCCCCAGCCTCCAGCCTCCAGCCTCCAGCCTCCAGCCCCCCAGCCTCCAGCCCCCCAGCCTCCAGCCTCCCAGCCTCCAGCCTCCCAGCCTTGAGCCTCCCAGCCTCCCAGTCTCCCAGCCTCCCAGCCTCCAGCCTCCAGCGTCCCAGCCTCCAGCCTCCAGCCTCCCAGCCTCCAGCCTCCAGCCTCCCAGCCTCCGGTCCTCCCAGCCTCCCAGCAGGGAAGGCAGCTGCTCAGGCTCCGCGTATCTGAGCAGCCTCAACTCCTGGCCCCCAGGCCCTCCTCCCCCATCCCCCGCCCCGGAGAATGCGGGAGCCCAGGCCGTCACTAGCCTCTCGCTAGGGCTCAGCCCCAGGCGGAAGGGAGTCCTCCTGGGCCCTCGGCCGTGGACACGCAGTGCCGGCTCCGGCTGGCCCTGGCTCCGGCTGCAGCTCCCGGTGGCCGGCGCCCGGCCCGGCCCCTCACTCACCGGCTGTGCTTGGTGGGGGAGCCCTTGGCCGGGGAGCCCTTGGGGGAGCCCTTGGGGGACCCCTTCCCCTGGGCGCCTTTGCTCAGCCCCTTGAACATGGTGGCGCAGTGCCGGCTGGGCGGGCGGCGGGCAGTGGCGGCGGCTGGCGGCTCTGCGGGCGGGAGGACGGCAGTTTCTGGGAGGCTCGGAGGCCCTCTCGCAGGTGAGGCCTGGCTGCGCACGCACCCACCGCGCCCACACTCACCCGCTCCTGCACAACCAGTTCGGGAGGAAAGGGCAGAGCCAGAGGCGGGGCCGGGCCTGCCCAGCTGCCAGAGAAGGTGTCACACCCACAGCCCGAGGCGCCGGCAGTCACGCCCAGCGAGGAAACAGCTGGCACAGGAGGGCAGGACGCTGGACAGACGGACACACAGACAGAGGGGGCCTCAGAGCGGCCTCGGGCGCATGGACACCTCGGGCAGCACAGCCATCGCCCGGCCCGGGCTCGCTCTGTGGTCTCTCGGACACGATGGGGAGCAGGGGCATTCACCCAGACGGGGGCACAGGGACCCCTAAAGCGGGCACCGCCCAGCAGTCCTGCCCCCGGCTGTCCGTGGTCTGGGGCAGGAGGACATGCATGACCGGGACCCTCAGTCTCAGACGAGCTCCAGAGGGACAAGCACTCCCCTGGGCCTCCCCCGAGGACCCGTGTCAGCCCCCAGAACCCACTGCACTCGGTCTTCCTGCCGCTCCCCCCCCCACCCCCCGCCCCCGGGAGCGGCCCTGGCGGCTTTGGGGTCGGATGGGGTGGCCGATGGCCGGCTTATGGGCTCTCCCTCCCCCCCGCCGAGTGCCAGGAGGCCACCCGGGAGCTGCCTTCCGCGGTGCCGTCTTCACGAAGGAGTGGCCCGTTTGCAGGCCTCATGCCCTGGCCCAGCTTTTGGGGGAAGGAGGGGTCCAGGGCAGCCACCCTGGCTTGGCGCTGGGCCGGCCGGGTGGGCCTCCGGGGGCAGGGAACTCGGAGAAGAGAGCAGGTCCTAGCGGACTGGAGAGACGGGCCGAGGCCTGACCCTGGCACGTGCCCCAGGGGGACAGAGCAGGCCCGAGGCTGCCCCTCGTGGACTAGCCGTGTGGCCGGGGGGTGGGGGAAGGCGGAGTCACCCGCCCTGGGGGGGGGTGAGTGGCAGGGGTGGGGGCGGAGGCAGGGACGGGGGGGAGGGGGGCCTGCACAGCACAGGGGCAGCAGGGAAGGGGGTGGTGTCCGTGTTCCATTTGGGGGGGAAGATGCCTCGGGCCAGGCGCCTCCACCCTGTTCCTGGGTGACAATTTCCTTACGCCACTAGCAGCCCGCCCGCCGCAGCCGCCGCAGCAGGGAGGGCCCTGTGCTTGCACTGCATGATTGCAGGGCCCGGGCGCAGCCTAAGCACAGCCTCATCCCACACCAGTCAGCACACGTCCTTATCTGCGAGATTAGGCGGCGCCCGGCGGGAGAGCCAGACTGGGGAGGCCGTCAGCCCCCCGGTCCGCCTCCCTCCCCTCCCCAGGGCGCCGGCCCCTCCCTCCGAGGCGGTGGTCACTGAGGTGAGGGCCGGCAGGGGGGAGGGTGTCCGCTCTCCAGCCCCACGAGTGGGAGCGGCCAGGGGAGGCCCTCTGAGCTGGGCAGGGGGAGGCGCGGCCCACGGAGGCGGGAGGGGAGGCAGCCAGGCTGAGATGGGAACGTGGGTCTTGGCCTCCCGTCTGCAGAACCTCCTGGGTGTCAGTGCCCCGGCCTCACACGCCCGGGACCGGGGCTGATTCACGGCGAAACGAGCTGGGTGCCTGGTGGGACTGACGCCCCAGCAGACCGAGCCCAGCTCCCGACAGGCCCGCCGGCAGCCACCGGCAGGCGCCGCGGGTCTGAGTGCCCTGCTCTCCGAGGGACGCTCCTGCCCGGGCGGCCGGCCCCAGGGCCAGAGAGAGACGAGGGTTAAACAGTGAGGGGCACACGCAGCAGCCGCGAGCCCGGCTCCCGGGCACGTGGAAAGCCGCCCGTGCGCGTGGAGGGCGCTGGCCGTGGCTTCACTCGGATTTCAGACTTCCTGGGAAGAGGTGCGAAACACCTCACGGTTTTATATCAAATGCACATCAAAAACACGTTCTGGCTAGAGCGTTACATGAAAAGTATTATTTAATAATTCTTTATTGTTGAAAACATTATAAGGGGACATATATAAACATTATATATGTCCCCCTTCCCCCCTATTTACCCCCTCCAGCCCTCCCCTCCCCCACCCCACCCCCACTCCCACCCCGGCCCTCACCCCCCACCGCCTGTGCCCCTGGAGCACCCATATGTGCACACAAGGTCCTCCCCGCCTTCTGAAATGTCCTTTTAAAAACTGATTTCACCTGCATCACTTTTCCATGTTTGGGAAGTTTGAGACGGCAGCTGTGGCCGGCATGGTGCCCACGTTGGTCTGTCTGACGGCGCTGGCCTGGTCGCTGGGCAGGGCCCCCACCTCAGCCTTCCCGGGTCTCCCCCTGGCACGGCTCCTCCCCTCGAACCCGGCAGGAGCCCAGCCCCACGGCCTTCGCTCGCCTGGCACTCGCTTCCCCTGTGGATGGAGGGGGTTGAGGTCACTGAGCCCGTCTCCCTCCCGCCCTGTGCCGGCCACGGCTCCAGTGGCAGCTGCTGGCATCCTGGCTGGAGCTGCAGGCTGCGCGGCTCTGAGCCCGGGGCCATCGCAGCGGGAGCCGCGCAGCTCCGGGGCGGCAGGCAGGCAGGCTCGCACCCATGCAGCGAGGCAGCAGGGCGGAGGCGTGGCGGGTCCAGGGCGTGAGCGCCCCGCTCTCTCCGCCAGCTCCGGGCCCCCCTGCTGAAGCACATGTGGCCATTGCTGCCAGGCCCCGGGCACCCTGGCCGGGACAAGCTTTGCCGTCTCAGGAAGTGGCTGTTTGCTAGGGCTCTGTCCCAGAACCGTGGGGCCCGCTGCTGACCGCCCCCCCCCTTCCTGGGCTCCCCGAGGACAAAGGCCCTCCACCAGCTGGAGGAGAGGGCGGGGCTGTGGGCAAGGGAGCCAGGAGGTGAGCCGCCTTCAGGGCCCGGGGAAGCAGGGGGCAGCCCAGGGGCCCACAGGGCAGCCGGAGGAGACCCTTGGCTGCCAGTCTACCCAGCGGGTCTGATGAGAGTGCTGACCGTGACCTCAGCCCGCTCCGAGCGGCTTCCCCGCGCGCCTTCTGGGGGAAGGGTTTGGAGGAAGCACCTCCACAAACAACTCTGCCTGTGCTGCGGGAACAGGCCCCCATCTCGGTGCCAAGACAGAGAACACGGGGGCCTCAGGGTCAGGCTGCCTTGAGTCCGTCCCTCCCAGGGAATGTTCCCTCTCTGTAGCCTTGGGCGACCGTGATCACCCCGTTCCTCCTGAACCCCAGCCCTGCAGCCCGCCCCCTGAGAGCAAGCAGGGGCTCTGGTCACGCTGCCACCTTGAATTGGGGTGTGTGTGCCTGGGTGTGTGTGTGGGGGGCGCTTAATAGCTAGGCCTGGGGACTGGCCATCGTGCAGTTGGGTCTGGTGGAGGCAGCTAGCCAACCGCGCCCCTCCCACGCCAGCTAGCAGCAGGCGTGCAGCCGAGAGCGAGAGGCACAGGGGCCGGGGGGTGGGAGGGAGGGGGTAGCCGTCGGTAAGTGGCACTGAGCCGTTCACTGAGGACAAACGTTTATAAAATGAACAAACAGAAAGAAAATACAATAGTCTTCACAGACTGACTGCTAATTAGCCTCATTGCCCGGAAATTGGAAAGCAAACGAGGGCAGTGCCTCCACCTGCTGCCCTGGTCCTGGCCCAGCCCGGGCGGCAGGAAGGGGGCCCAGCAGCCCCCCTCACCAGCCCTGGGCTCCGACGGGCCGGGACCGCCTCCGGCACGGCTGCGGTGAGGAAGAGGAGGGCCTTGTCCAGACCCAGCCTGGCGGGGCAGGCTCCCCACGGCCCGGGGCGGAGCCAGGGCAGGGCTCAGGGGCGAGCAGACGTGCGGGCAGCGGGGGAGGGAAGGAAATCAGAGAAAGATGCCTGTCTTATGGGCGATGACCCCGAGCCCCCTCTACCCCCGGGTCACACAGAGCTAACGTCACAGGCCCGGTCCCCGCCTGTCCTCCCGCCCGAGGACTGCAGTTCACAGAGGTGAACAAGACCACCTGCCAAAAGGGGGTCACAGCAGCACAAGGAACGTGGCTGCGGTGGCAGAACGGAGGGCAGGACCCTGGGCCGCCTCTGCGGGCTCCCAGCAGCCGGCCGCCGGGGCTGTGGCCACCCACCCTGCCCCCAACGCAAAAGCAGCACACACCGCGGTCCTCAGACCAGTCTCACCGGCAGGGAAGGTCAGACAGAGTGTTCCATCCGTGTTAGTCATCTGCGGGCCTTCCTCTTTTTAAGGAGGAGACTTGGATACTCTGGTTTTTTGTTCGTTTTTAACATATTTTTATTGATTTCAGAGAGGAAGGGAGAGGGAGGTAGAGGAACATCAGTGATGAATCAATGACTGGCTACCTCCTGCCCAGGCCCTCCTGGGGCTCGAGCCGGCACCCCAGGCCTGTGCTCTTGACCGGAAGCGAAACTGAGACCCTTCAGTCTGCAGCTGATGCTCTATCCACTGAGCCAAACGGCTAGGGAAACGATTCTGTTTTTCTTTTAACTGTACCAACTGCGGACACGGCTGGCTAAGCACTGGCCATCACCGCGCCGGGCGGGGGGGGGGAAGGGGTGTGTGCCGGACACTGGCGTCTCCTGCCGGCCCCACCCCACGCGCTCGGCTCTGACATCCACGCCATCGAGCTAGATTCTTCCAGGCGGTGATGTCAGGATGCGGGCAGCTTCCAATTTATCTTGGCTTGGGGCAGCGATAAATTTTACAGCTACACCTGGTTTCCATCTCCTCTGTAGCAACAAGGATCTTCAAAACAAAAGTTTAGAACCAACACATATTTCTGCTATCTTTGGACATTTTCCTGGCCTCTGACGGTTCCAGGCTCCTGAGGCCCAGAGCCACGTGCTGTTCGGATTCTGTGAGCGGGGAGCTCGGTGGGAGCAGGTGATGGTGGGTGTGAAGTCAGCCGCGGTGACGGGCAGAGGGAGCCAGCCTCGCTCCCGGGGGGCGCCATCGGCCATTGCCTCGGCCTCGGCCCCGCGGGGAGGGGCCCCGCCCCCAGGCTGCCACCGGTAGCCAGTGCAAGGCGCCGGGTGCCAGCGGGCGAAGGGGGCGGAACCAAGGCTGGGAGGGTTTCATTTTCCAACAGGGAGTCCAGGATCCTACGTGGTTGAATGTAAAACTGGGGACAAGACAGTACGTTGGAACCTCACATGTGAGAGAGACAGTCCCAGCTGCTCACCATCTCCTAAACAGAACCCACAGGGTGGGTGAGGGCAGAGAAACGGGGCCAGACCGTGTCTCTCAGCCCCAGGCCGAGCATTATCCCCAGAAAGCTCTCATGGCAATGCTCCTGCAGATCACGCTCGCACGCGGTAGGCGGGAGATAATCATGGGCACAGCTGCCCACAGGGAGCCCTAAAAACAGGAATGGAGCTTCCTCCTTCATCTGGGGAGACACAGACCCTACAGCACCCAACTGCTGCCGAACCACAGCCCATCCTGGGGGAGGGACGTGCACCCCAACAGGAAAGACCCCTGGAAACGAAGCGGCACCCACACCCGCTCCGCACACCTGGACGCACTGGGCCACCTGCTCTGGGAGGGCAGACCGCGGGCACCGCTTTCGCTCTCCGGCCAGGGCCTGAGCCTGATCTGTGGGGGGGTGGGGAGCCGCCTCCTGGGCCTGCGGACAGGACGGGCCCTGCTTCTGGCACCCCGTCCCCCACCACTCGGCCTGTCTAGTATCCTTGGAGCCTGCACAAAGGACGTGTGAGCTCACCAGCGACCCAGGCCCTGCCAGCTGTCCCCACGCGAATACATCCTGTAACACCAAGAGGTCTTTCCCGGCATCGCTGTGAGCACGGCCGTGCTGGTCAGAGCAGCCGGCAGGGAGGAGGAGGGAGGACTTCCTATGTGGCCGCGAGGCAGAAAGGGCTCCGGAGAGCTGCGGCCAGGAGCCCGGTGCCGGCCTCTGCAATGGAGGCCCCAGAGGGCCCCGAGCAGAGATGGGGATACCGCTGCCGGAGGCGAGGACGGCTTCTCCAGCCCGTCCCACCGCAGTGCCGCCGATGCCGCACGGCCCGGCCGGCCAGAGGGCTCCTGGGGTGGAGCACGGCCTGGCTGTGACCAGTCCGTTCAAGGCGGCGAGGGGGACACGGGCCCTGGACCACAGCCCCCTGCGGAGCAGGAGGGAGGCGAGGGGGGATGAAGCTCCCAGCTTCCCTCAGCTCCATAAGCCCCGCGTTTCAGGACCAAAAACCAAGACCACAACCTACGATCACTGTTTGTATTTCAGGAGGGAGGACACCCCTAAGCTGTGTGGCAGAGACCATGGAACTTCAATTACAAAATAAAGAATCCTCCTGACCCAAAGCAAATCCTGGGAGGAGGGACCGCGTGTGAGCACCTGTCTGCAGTCCTGAGGAGCGGCCTGGCGTCTCCCCACCGCGGTCCGGCTCCTGCATCCCCTGGGAGGCGAGGCCCATCGCCCAGGCGGGCGTCCGTCTGCAAGAACGCTCTCAGGTCCTGCGGCCGTCGGCCGCCTCTGCCGCCGCGCGTCAGCGCCTGGTCCCGACCACCTCGGCCGCAGTCCCCGTTCCCTCTGGGATGTGCCCACTTCCACAGGGACTGAGGCTCAGGTCCACCTCAGGCTGAGGTCCCTTTCCCCTAGCTTCCTCACCGCTTTGTGTCTCACAGCGATGCGATGACAGAAATAATAAATGACTGGCACAACATAACGGGGTACGAGGGAAACTGGTTAAACTGTAGTGGCAGCTACAATGACAGCCCGGGAGATGCAGGAGCGGACACTCTATCTCACAGCAGACATGCCCGCCCGCCCGCCCGGATCAGGGTCCACCTGACACAGCGGGCCGGGCCGGGCCGGGCCGAGGGCGGGCACGTGAAAAAACGGCAGTCTCCAGCGCCCTTTGCCTTTTAATATAAGATTTGCTTTCGTCATTTGAGTGCAACACATTTCTTCTAAAAATAGAGCTCTCTGCTTGTTCTGAATCAGCTTCCACGTGGGGGGGAGGGGTGAGGCCACTGCAACTCGGGAGGCAGAGCCAGTGCGTCCGTCACAGACACGCTTCTCAGGGGGTCCTGGCTGCTCGCACGAGCTCGTCTCTGACCCGCGGCACTGAGGGGGCAACACTGCACCCCTTCCCCGCCTGGTGAGCTCCTCCCGAACACGCTGCCCCCAAGAGCCGGGCGGAGGGCCCCGCAGGCACGCACCAGAGCCCACGGTGCCCGCCCTCCCGCACGTGGTAGGGGTGTGAGGGCACAGACAGGACACAGGACGCTGGGGCTGCACTCCCGCCCCGGGCCAGTGCGGACCGGCGTCCACCCCCACGGAGGCCGGTTAGCTCCGGAACCCAAAGATGCCCTTGATGTAGCCGGTGAGGCCGCTCTTGGCCTTCTGCTCCAGCTTGTCCTCCAGGGGCGGAAAGGCCACGTGGTTGAGGGCCAGGTCGAAGAAGAGGGGCTTGCAGGGGATGGGCTGGAAGCCGGGCGGGAAGTGCACCAGGTTGGCTTGCTTGGTGACGAGGGAGGGGTCCAGGCAGAATGTCTCAAACCGTTCCACCAGGGGCTGGAAGGAAGCCGCAGGGAGGGATGGGGTGAGCCACAGCCCGCAGGGGGCCCGCCGTGTGGAGCGCCCAGGTCAGGGCCTGTAGGTGCGACCTCACTTGGTCCCACGAATCTCCTGTGCTCCCCTTAACAGCTGAGCCAGAGGGGCCGGCTGGGACTGCGGTACACACGAGCCTCCCAGCGGGGTGCTCCTGGCACCCCAGTCCTCGTACAGCAGCTTCGGGGTTCCGGGGAGAAGGGAGAGCAGGGGAGCCCTTAGGGTTAGGGTCCCTCCACCAATGCGCACACGTTCCCGGGAGCCCGCCAGGCTCACCTTGTTGTCCTTGACCTGGGAGGCGGTCTCTGGTTGCTGGGAGTCACTCGCATCTGAAAGGTCACGGAGTCAGTAAGGACGGGGACTTGGCAAATGGTCACAGACGACACCTCGCACGCGCAGAGGCCGCCAACCTGTGGGCGAGGGAGCCCTCCCCCTCTGGGCCCCACTCTGCCGAGGAGCCCGCACACTGCGGAGACACGGCTGGGCGGAGGGACGCCTGACAGTCCCCGAGGGATGGTGGGAAAATGAGACTCGTACAGGTTAACCAGGACCACCCGTCCCTCCTCAGAGCAGTGGGGGGTGGGGGGGGAGGAGCAGCGCGGGAGGGGCTGGGGAAGGCTCACCCAGGATGGCCGCCGCCTGCAGAGAGCACTTCTCCGACCTCACCTGCGTGATGAGCTCCTGCACGTCGGGCAGGTCCTGCAACGAATCAGAAACCAGACTCAGGAGCGGGCGGCGGGCGCACCCAACCCCCTGAGCGAGGCGACGCCGCTGGTCTTTCCAGGATCTGACTGAGCACTTCCCTACTGACACACCAGCCGGGTTCTCACAGGGAGCTGAGCCTTGGTAAGTAACAATGCGTGGGAATAACGAGACTAACGGCAGTATTAATAAGCTAATTACACACTAAATGCACCGTGCCGTTTTACAGGGAAGCCTGAAGCGCAGAGGGGCCAAGTCCCGTGCCAGCCACACCTCAGGGGCTGGACGTGGGACCCACCCAGCCGTCTCGCCTCGGCTCTCACTGGGCAGTGCTCTCAGACCCCACACGGGGATCCCTGGCACTTCTATTCCGGACACGCCCACACCCCGGGCACGTCGGGGAGGATGGCGTTTGTGAAACGCTTCTCTCCTGGGACAAGCCATTGTCCTGGTCGCCTCACACCTGGACGCCACCGCACGTGACGCTGCTACTGTCACCCTCCTCCGCCCGCACCGTCCGCCCCCCAGGGCCCCGTGCTCCAGGACCCGCCCCTCCGCATCACAGACGGCTCCCACCACGGTCCGGGGAGGCGACCAGCGCACCGGATCCCTGACGGCAGAAGCCTGGTTTAACCGCAGCCCCTGCCGAGGGCGGTGAGCACACAGCCAGGCTCCGTGTGAGACCGGTGCTTCTGTTAGAAACCCCCGCTCGCCGTGCTAACGGTCTCTGCTCATAAACACACACGGCACCTTGGGACCTGCATCACCGGAGTCCGGGCTCCGGCAGCCAGTTCTCACAGCGGCGGGAATGGGAAACCACACCGCCCACCCCAGGCCAGCCGCTCGCTCTGACGGCACCGCCGGCTGCGGGCCGCGCTAAACCAACTTCCGCGCAGAGGCGGGCGAGTCCGCACTGCCAGCAGCCCGGCGCCGCCGGCCCCAGCCCCTGTCCCGCGCTGGCCACCTGTGACCATCACTTTAAAAGCCACGGCTCAGCCCAGACCCCACCTGTGAGAGTCAGAACCTCTGGGGGTGCAGCCCACACACCCATTCTTTCCCCCAAAGGCCGTAAACCAAGAGAAATCCTGTCGTGTGTGGGGCCGGAGAGGGATGCGAATCCAGACATCCGTGTGTTTTTAAAGACCTTTCCTGGCGAGTCCAGCGTGCAGCCGGCTCTGAGGTCTATCTCATCCGGAGGAATGGCTTCGCTTCTCGGACCTGGTGCTCCTCAGGCCCGGAGCCAGCCGCGCCGTGCTGACCAGGCGGCGCCCCGGGACCCACCTTCAGGCTGCTCCGGAAGGCGCCCGCATCGGCGCTCACCTCGCCTGCGTACTTCAGGACGCGGCCGTACAGCACGAGGGCCTCGCTCCACTTCTTCACCAGCACGTAGGACTGTGCGATGAAGAAGCACCTGCGGAGGAAGGGCAGGGCCGCTAGAGCGCAGATGCCAGGGCAGGCTCTCCTTGCATTTAGGCTGAAAGTAAATTTTCTCAAGGGAGAGGGCGGGGGAGGGAAAGGAATGGAAACATCGGCTGGTTCTTGCATTAACTTACACATTCACGGGCGGCTGATTCTTGTATGTGCCCTGACAGATCAAACCCACAACCATGGCCTATCAGGACGAGGCTCTAACCACTGAGCAGCCCGGCAGGGCTAAGTGTTAAATTTGGAAACAGGTTTCTTAACCTCAGGATCATGCCAGGAGACCCCGCGCTCTCACTGTCCCGCTCTGCGGGGCCACCGCATCCTCCCCGCAATCGGAGGGCCAGTGAGGGCCAGTGTGAACCCAGCCAGCACCGCCCACTCGGGGTCACATCCCTCGTCTCTGCTCATCTGTTTCAAAACCAAATCCCAACCCTTCCGAACCCGGAGCAGAGCTGAGGCTGCCAGCCCGACAGGACAGAAGGGCCCAGGGGCCAGGAGGGGCACCTGAGGAGCCAGAGGGTGGGGGTGTGAGGGCCAGAAAGGGCTCCAGGCAGCCATTTTGTCCAGACCCCTCTTGCTACACAGCCCGCATCCAAGTTCAAATAACAAGTCATTTAGAAAAGTGAGAAGCCTGCCTTCTCTCAGCTTCAGCTCAGGCTCCACCTGGCTCTGCTGGCTGACCCTTTTCCAGCACCGTCCCTTGTCCATGGATGGAGGGGGAGGGGGGAAGGAGGGGGAAGAGGGAGAGGAGGGGGAGGAGGGAGAGGAGGGGGAGCAGGGGGAGAAGGGAAAGGAGGGTTAACATGCGGGCTCCCTGGCTGCCCCGACCCACCCAAGAGCAAACAAGGACCCGGGGCCCTGAGACTTGGCTCGAACCCGCTGGCCGCCGGCCTCTGGGCAGGCACGCTCCCCGCAGCCAGCACCCAGTCTCCCGGACAGAGGCCGCCCGTCCTCACCTGTAGGCCTTGTACACCAGGGTCCGGAGGCCGATCTCTTTCTGGAAGGCTTTGTCATCCTCCAAGCCAGGGAGCTGGAGCAGCTCCACCAGATTCTGCACGAGGCGCACAAAGAAAGCTCATGAAGCGGTGGCTGGGACCAGAGCAGACCGACCAGGTACGTGAAAGCCTGGGCTTCGACCCGGGCAAGCCTGAGTGCGGGGACGGTGACCTGCAACAGCCAGACCTGGGCCACCTCCCGCGTCTCTGACCCGAGGGCCCGCTGCCCTTTCGGACCCAGTGCAGACCGACCCGAGCGCCGTCCCGGAGCAGCCTGGCCAGAGGGGCGGCCCGCTGGGCTCGGCGCCTTCCTTCCGGCGCGCCCGCTCTGTCTGTGCCTGTTGCTCCCTGGCAAGCGCCCAGTGTGGCCTTGGTCTCAGGACGCGCCACAGCACGTGGGCGAGGACCACGCGCAGGTCAAGGGCTGAGCTAACCCTTGTGCTCCCTGGTCTCTCTCTGCACGTCAACACGCTGAGCATCAGGGTCACAGGCCTGGCCGGGTGCTCGGCTGGTTGGAGCGTTTGTCCTGGACACCGAGAGGCGGCGGGTTCCATTCCCGGCGGGGGCACAGCAGGAGGCAGCTGACTGGTGTTTTTCTCTCACGTTGACATTCCTCTCTCTGTATACCCCCTTCCTGTCTTGAAATCAATTTAAAAAAAACAGTAATAAAATACATACATAAATAAATGTGGGGTCAGTCACTGAAGGGACAAGGACAAGACCTCTCTGGCTTTTACCAGGACCCCAACAGCGGCCGTGTCACCACCCGCACTATGGGAGCGGAGTCACGCGGGCCCCGGCCCCAGGCACCTGCAGGATGATGTCATAGAGCCGGATCAGGTCCTGCGGCCGGGCCGAGCGCTTGCTGTCGTCCTCCGGCTGCGGCTGCAGCAGGGCCCGCTGCAGCCCCTTTGCCATGTTCTCGTTGCGCTTGATGGCCGTGGACAGCTTGATGTACGTCAGGTAGCTGGAAGGGAGCACATTCGGTTCAGGTCACGCTCAGGCCCTGACGCACTGAGAGGAACCTCAGGTCCGGGCTGACCTCGGGGAGCGTGGGGTGAGGGTTGTCCAGAGCCGTTCAGCCTGGCCAAGCCCGCCATGCCGGCCGCTGCTCAGGGCAAATACGCAGGGACCAGCCCGGGACCGCCTGCCAGGACTTATATTTCAGTTGGAGTTACAGGCTGTTTCTTCTTTTAGGAGCGCAGAGCCACTGCCCGGAGGGAGGCCTTACGAAGACACGGGGAGCACACCACGCCCACACCCACACTCCAGCAGGCATGGCCAACGAGGCATGCAGCCCGCCGCCACGAGTGCGACATGCCTGCGCCACAGGGAGGCACGCTCCGTGACGGCTCCCCGGGGGGCGTCGCTCCGGACGGCTGTGCGGGCGGCATGTCCCGGAGGCTGTGCCCGGCGCCTGCTCGCTGTAACGGAACCCCCGGGAGGCTGTTTGGCATCTGGGCCGCAGGTGACCACTGAGAAACCCGTAAGGAGGCGCTCAAGCCTCCAGGTTCCCATCGCCTCTGGGGGAAGACGGGAGGCCGCCTGGGAGAGGACACAGAGGCCTGGGCCGGGGACAGGGACTCCGGAACGAACCAGGGACCAAAGGACGGCAGTCTGAGTGCTGACTGGCCTCCCAGCCTTCTGCGCCTGCTCAGCTTCCAGAGCACAGCAGTCAGGGGTGTTGTGGGAACCCGACCTGCCCAACAAGACCCTGCGAGCCTGGAGCGGGCCATGAGGAGGCAGAGCAGAGGCCACAGTGAAGCCAGAGCTGACGAGCCCGAGCAGCTGCCGCCAGACAACCACCCGCCCGCTCCACTGAGCGCGAAGCGGACAGTTACTCCCCCAGACAGCGAGGTCCGAACCAACAGGAAAACGAGCAACTTAGAAGAACCAGGCTTTGCAGGGAGCAGAAAGCCTAAAATCACGAGGATTAATCCCCGAGAGACAGAGGAAGACTTCCCGACCACAAAGTTAGAATGAGACGCTGACTTTTAAAAACAACACTCCGAGAACACACAGTCCTCAGAAAGGCCTTGAGAGCAGAAGTGAGAGCACCCGGGAGTCGGAGGGGAGGAGGGGGCACACACAGGTCACACTCCGGGCCAAGGCTGTGCTCACCGCTCTTACACGCAGCATCACGCCTCACCTGTGCAGGTACTGGAGGTTGGAGACCTTCCCCGCCTCCCCGTCCAGGGCGAACTCCCGCTGCTTCTGCGGGAAGAGGAGAGGCACAGTCACACGCTGACCTCCCCCGCTCCGGACCGCCCCCATGTGTGGTCCCAGCGCCCCTGGAGGCTCCCCCAGCCTCAGAGCTACTGGCCATGTTCCAGAACGGTCACTCACTGGCCACGGGCGCCTGGAAACTGGACGTGAGGGAGAGGGGAGAATTCAGAGTTAACACCAGCGAGGCTTCTGTCCGCGGCTCCGAGCCGGACCCACGGCACTGACGGAGGGCAGACAGCCCACATCCACGGCGCCAGCCAGGGTCAGTGCCTGCCTTCTGTGGCTGCCGAATGATAACCCCTAAGATGTCCATCCCCACCCCGGAACCTGAGCAGCTGCTCTCTCCCACGGCGAGAGGCCCGAAGAGGGGGTGAGGCTGAGCCTTTGGATTGGCCTGGAATACCCGGGGCCAATGCAATCTAGGCCCTTATAAGTGGGAGGCAGAGAGCGGTGACAGTGAGGCGGAGGCAGAGGTCAGAGAGGAGCCTGAGGAGGCAGGAAGGCACCGTGAGCCGAGGAATGCAGTGGCTTCCAGAGCCAGGAAGCACGTTCTCCCCGAGGTCCCCGGGCTTCCAGGAGCCCAGGCCGGCGTCCAGCTCCGGAGCCGCTGGGACCATCAGTGCTGCTGAAGCGCCGCGTGTGGTGACGCTGCAGCGGCCCGGGCACCAGGCCAGGCCCTGCTGTCGCCGCGTCCCTGTCCGGGAGGAGGCCCTCTCTGCTGTGAGCTCCCGTGAGTGATGGAGCTGGGCTGTGCCTGTTTTGTTTTGTTTAAATACATTTTGTTGATTTCTCACAGAGCGGAAGGGAGGGGGACAGGGAGCTAGAAACATCGATGAGAGAGAAACATCGATCAGCTGCCTCCCGCACACCTCCCACTGAGGATGTGCCCGCAACCAATGTAGGTGCCCTTGACCAGAATCGAACCCGGGACCCTTCAGTCCGCAGGCTGACGCTCTAGCCACTGAGCCAAACCTCTTTTGGCTGTATGTGCCTGTTAGTGGAGGAAGGGAAGGGTCACGTGCAAAAGCAGCTTCATGGGAACGGAGACGGGTGGCTGCAGCCTGACAAATATTTACTGAACGTTTATCCCCAGCGTACTGAGACATACGCTGAAGGAAACATACTGCTGCTTTTAAGATGCTTACAATCTTGAGGAAAGGAAATCAAAAGGGTGACTATAAAACGATACACCAGATGCTGAATGGCAGTTCCTGATTAACTATGGCCATGTGGGTGCTGGAAGAGGGGGTGCCTGTGGGGAGGACGGAGCAGCAGGCGGGGAGGGGAGCTGTGGTCCGGCCCTGGAAGCCGGCTGGTGTGGGAGTGAGCGGAAGGAGGAGCGGGTGGAGGAGGGAAGGAGCAGGGGGAAGGCCTGTGTGTGATGTGAAGACGACGGTGAGCAGACAGCGGAGGCGGAGGGCACAGGGCAGCAGCACGGCTCGGGGCGGGTCGCACTGGGCCTGCCGGGCCCTGGCTCTCACGTGCGCTGCACACACCCTCAGAATGTGGCTCTAAGGAGAAAACTAGATCTTCTCTTTTTAACTTAATTTAAAAACTTTTTCAATGCGTTTTATGTATTACAGACCAGCTGACTAATGAGGCGTGTAACTCACAGACAGACACATCCGAGGTAAATGCTCAGGGTGACGATGGGCGGGCACGGGCGCACACCGGGGGCCCCTGCTCCAGCCCGGGGCTCACTGGCCCAACGAGACAGAGGAGCGGTGTTTGGTGACACGGAAGAGAGCACAGTGCCGTGCAGAGGAGCGGTGTTTGGTGACATGGAAGAGAGCACAGTGCCGTGCAGAGGAGCGGTGTTTGGTGACACGGAAGAGAGCACAGTGCCGTGCAGAGGAGCGGTGTTTGGTGACAGGGAAGAGAGCACAGTGCCGTGCAGAGGAGCGGTGTTTGGTGACAGGGAAGAGAGCACAGTGCCGTGCAGAGGAGCGGTGTTTGGTGACAGGGAAGAGAGCACAGTGCCGTGCAGAGGAGCGGTGTTTGGTGACAGGGAAGAGAGCACAGTGCCGTGAGGCTCCCCGAGGCGAGTGAGCCGTGTGGTCAAAGGAGCACCAGAGAGGCCTTGTGGAGAGGAACGAGACCAAGGCCTGGCGGCACAGAGGAAACCGCAGAAGCAGGAGAGGGAACTCCTCACCTGGCGGAGCCCAGAGGCTTCTGTTGCCTGTAAGCCAAGCGCCCCAAACAGCAGTGGCGGAGACCCCAGGCACTGTCCCGGGACCCCACCGGGGAATGGGCCCCGAGGAGGAGGCCCCAGCCAGAGCAGGAGCCCGCCCTCAGCCGATGGCCTACCTGATCCGGCTTCAGCTCCTCCCGAACGGCCTGGATGGCGTCCCGACACTCGCTGAGCATGGACTCAAACAGCCGCTCCTTGGTCTCCTCGCTCTCCGCCTGGACAGAGGGGAAGGAGGTGCGGACCCGCTGAGTGAGGCACGCGCTTTACCCCCCATCGCACCCCAATAACGAGGGCCCCACAGAGAGGATGCACACTGAGCCCTTCCTGGGGCCGTATTCACGCTGCAGGGGGGACAGGAATTCAGTACCAAAGTGACTCTGAAAAGGCCTGTCCAACCGCTGACACCGTCCGTTTCCACCAGAACTCTGCTCCCCCCCAGGGCCTGCTCCGGCCTCCCTTGAGGGGCCTCGCGGCCAGACCGGGCGCTGCTGCTTCTCCCGAAGCCGCCAGAGGCTGCTTTCCCTGTTCCTTCCAGAACAATCGGCCTGCACCCCACGGGGGCCAGCAGGGCTATCCCTCCGGTAACCCAGCAGACGTGCGGGCATGGACGGCACTGAGTCTGAGCACGGCACCCACAGGCACCGTGCCCCGTCGCAGGCCCCAGCACCAGGTGCCGCCCTGGGACACCGCAGGCTCTGGAGGGCCTCGGGCTGCACCGTGACAGTCGCACAGCGCAGGGCGTCCCCGCTGCTCGCCGGCTGGAAAGGGGAGGGAAAGCGACTCATTAACCAGGTGAACACCGGCCGCCCCACATCACTGCCCCGAGAATCCCACCGAGCGGGAGGGGGGGCGGCGGCAGAAAGGCGGTGACTGTTACGGCAGATCCACTGCGCCATGAACACACCAACATGCCGTTCTCACGTTCGATTCCCACAGAAATGAGAGCCGCCGCCTCTCAGACGCCCAGGATCCCAGCGCTGCCCCCCGGGAGGGGGCTGGAGGCTTAAAGAAAACCTTTCTCTGAAGAGCGCTCAGCTGTTCCCAGTTCTCAGGGGGGAACTGCCTGGGATTACCAACGCAGACCAAACACCCTTTCTATTTATGTCATTGACTCCCCGCTGCTCCCTGATGAGGGGCCAGTCGGGGACCGGCCTTCTATAAATCTGTAAGGCTGCCCGGCCACCGGCAACTCCGAGACCCGGAGCAGCCGTCCATGGCGCTGTCACCATGACAACGCTCGGTACGGGCGTCCGCACGCAGGCGTAGCCCCGTGACCTCTGAGCGCCTGAAGCTTCCATCCACTTCCATCAGCCACGTGCCCGCGGCCGCTGTGTGCCCAGGGCTGAGGAGCAGTCACACAGCCCGGCCGGCGCCTCGGGGACGGGCCTGTGTGACCGTGTGATCGCACTGAGGCCCCCCAGGAAAGGCCAGGGGCCGGGCAGCAGTTTCAGGGGCGTCGGGTGTGTGAGCGGCTGGCAGCACCGCTCAGCCAGAGCCCCTCCCGGCAGGCGCGCCGCCCCGGCCGATACTGCCACCGGCGATCACCGCCCCCTCCCTCCGAGCAGGGTTCGCTGCCGGGACATGGGAGTGGAGTCAGAGGGAAACCGCTTTACCGGCTCCACAGGATCCGCCCCGCCCGCAGGGAGGGCCCGTAAGGAAAGGAAACGCTGCTGAACCCCTTCACCGCCGAGGGAGGAGGACACTGCATCAGACGCTGAGCAAGCGAAACCGGACTGTCAGGAGGGACTGACCATGGTGGGGCCAGCGGGAGGGAGGACGCCGGGCAGCGGGCAGTCACTCAGAGACCGCGCTCTGCCCTCCCACAGGAAGCTTCCGTGGCTCACGTTTCACTTTTACCCATGAGCCTACCGGGAGGCCACATCAGCGAAAGGACAAGGACAGGAAGACTGCATGGAGGGCGGGCCCCCAGTCTGCGCTGGGCCACAGGGCTCCCAGAACGCCACCCCCGCAGGAAGGAGGGGCCGGACCTGTCCCCGGTGCCCGCAGGTCCAGGCGGGCCCCTCACTGGCCCAAAACACATTCCAGATCGACTTCACACGTCCCGGGTGTGGCCTGAGGTCACCGCTCAGGCTCCCGCTCCCCATACAGAGCAGAACCGGCTGCTGTGGGTCCTGAACCAGTGACACCCCCGCCCCCGCCATGAAAACACCGTTTTCACTCGCTGACAGAAATTGCTGGAAGGTGGTGGTGTGACTAAGAGACAAACAAGGCAGGTCTGACCACATTCCCCACCACACCCACGGGAGAGCCAGGGATGGGCACACCTCACCCAGCCACTGACTCCAGAAAAAACTATGGTGTCTGGTCAAGGGGTACAACCTCCCCAAAGGACAGATTTTTTAAAAGAGAACAAAGGGTCTCCTTCCCACGCAAACATTGGGGCATTAACCACAGCTGAGAAGCATCACCTGAGCTGTTAACCGCCCCCTCCCCAGCGCTGCTCAGGCTACCCCGGGCCTGCTGCGGCCACACCGGACGGGACTGAATAGCAGGGAGCTAGGAGGCGAGATGGCATTAACACACGGAGACGTAAGCGTGGCTGAGACTCAGGGTTTTGCAACGGGAGCTTGGCAGCGGATTCATTCCCAGCTCGTCTCTCAGCCCACGTCCGTCTCCCTGAGTTACTCCTTCCTCCCGCCTCCGGTGACTCGGTTTCAGTGCCGAGGCCATGGAGCCTCGCCGAGCGGCAGTGACGGGGACGGCATTCTGCACCCGCTCCTGAGCTTGCCAACACCAGTGCGGGCAGGCGGGAGCCATGGGACGAAGAGCTCATCCCCAAGGTGAGAGAGTCCTCACTTGGCCTAAGTAGCCGAAGCTGAATTGTGATACAAACAAGGCCAAAGAGCTCCCCAACCACCGGTGTTAGCCTCTCATTAGTGTGAGAGAGAGAAAGATAAAGTCTCCGCGCGGGAGACCCGCCTGCCCCGCTGACCGGCTGCATGGACGGTCCCTTTGCCGAGGGGCTGTTCCACTCCAGGCCGTGCCTAGTCGAGCCTCCCCAGCCTTCATAAATGTCAGCTTTTCTTGTCCTTTATCCGATACCTGTCTGCCCAGTCCTAGGCGCCCCATGGAATCTGCCCCGGGCCTCCCCCATTCTGCCGGAACTCCTGCCTGGCTGTCACCGACGGCAGTTCCTTCCTCCCAGCAAGTGCCCCTTAAATCACAGCCATTAACCCGACCACACAGCCAAGCGGCGGCTGCTGCCAGGGCCCCCGTCCAGGAGAGAGGCTGCCACGCTCCAGTGCAACGGAACGCTCCCCAGTGAGTGAGGGCCCGCTGCTGCGGCGCTCCGGAGAAGCCCAGGCCCGGGGAGGTGGCGGCGCGCCGAGGGCCGGCCGTTCTCCTTTAAGATGCTCTTCGCTGCACACGGAGGAGGAGGAGGAGGAGGAGGAGGAGGAGGAGGAGGAGGAGGAGGAGAGGGAGGAGGAGGAGAGGGAGGAGGAGGAGGAGGAGAGGGAGGAGGAGGAGAGGGAGGAGGAGGAGAGGGAGGAGGAGGAGAGGGAGGAGGAGGAGGAGGAGGAGAGGGAGGAGGAGGAGGAGGAGAGGGAGGAGAGGGAGGAGGAGGAGAGGGAGGAGGAGGAGGAAGAGGGGGAGGAGAGGGAGGAGGAGGAGAGAGAGAGAGGGAGGAGGAGGAGAGGGAGGAGGAGGAGGAGGAGGAGGAGAGGGAGGAGGAGGAGGAGGAGAGGGAGGAGAGGGAGGAGGAGGAGAGGGAGGAGGAGGAGGAGGAGAGGGAGGAGAGGGAGGAGGAGGAGGAGGACTAAAAAGTGCTGATCGCTTGCTTGCACAAGCCGAGAGTCCCGGATCTCATTTTCTGAAACTCACTTGGTTGTTTACACCCACAAACAGGCCACACTATGTCAGCAAGCAGCTCTGCATGAGAATTACACAGACCGCACATCAAACCAGATTCTCCGGTTCAGCCAGGCTGTCCTTAGAAAGCCCGGCCAGCAGGCCGGCCCTCCAGGCGGGCGGCCGGTGAGAGGTCGGAGAGAAGGAAACAGACAGCGAAGCTGCTGCTCCACCTGCTGGCCCCAAGCCACCCCTACCTGGGCCAGCTCTCCAGTGCTCCCAGGTTACACAGAGTATCTCCTCTGTAAACTTAATATCTTAGCTTTTAAAATAATTTTATTCAACAGAGTGCATCTTGAGACCGTTATCAAATACGCAACAGCATTAAGGTTTTTGTTTTGTGACTTTAAACACACACACACACACACACACACACACACCCCTCTTCAGAACCAGAGAGAGGGTGGGACTGCCTCCTTACCTGAGCAATGGCCGCCTCGTTGTCAGCCAGTCCCAGTAAAAAGATCCGCACTTTGTCGATCTTGACGGGGACCGTCCTCCCTCTCCATTCCACTTCGCTCATGGTGGCCGCCTGTTTGGCTCGAGTCTGAGTGATCAATGCCTAGAAAGCAGCATCGGGAAGTTAAAGCCTTAACTGATGGATGTGAGCGGCCGCGGTGAAATAAACAGAAACCAGCATGTGTCTCTTTCCACAGCCAACATGTTATTCCTTAGGGAGGACACACATTTGTATTTGAGCTCCTCCTGGGCATAATGTCTTGGCTCACAGGAACGCAAATTTTAAAAAGACACCACAGAAGGCTAAAAGGACCATCACTGAGTGCTGAGAAGGGCGTAGGAGAAAAGCATATCTGTCATTCACCACACCAGAAATGTCAATTAGCAGAAACTTAAAATATTTATCAGTATGTATCAAAAGCTTCCAAAATATTTAATTACACTTTTAGAAATTTGTCCAAAGGAAAGAGTTAAGAGTATGTACGAAAACTGGGGCCAGCCGAAACCGGTTTGGCTCAGTGGATAGAGCATCAGCCTGCAGTCTGAGGGGTCCCGGGTTCAATTCTGGTCAGGGGCATGTGCCTTGGCTGCGGGCATATCCCCAGTGGGGGGTGTGCAAGAGGCAGCTAATCGATGACTCTCTCTCATCAATGTTTCTAACTCTCTATCTCTCTCACTTCCTCTCTGTAAAAAATAAATAAAATATATAGTTTTTAAAAAATTAACAAAAACTGGGGCCATAGATATTCACAGTACTTCTGTTCAGCACTTAGTAGAAGTGAAGAAATGGTCAAATAAACCAGACCTAAAGGAGTACTGGGTGGCCATCAAAAGATGATGATGTAGAGATGTACTTACTGAGGGAAACCACATGGGACATATTTTAAAAGAACGTTACAGAACTGCACACTGAGATCCCGTTTTTAAATATATGCCTTTTCCCCTACACACACAGAGGTCTCTGTGTGGCAACACATGTGATCCTGTGCCCCCATCTTTTTATCTCCCACTTCGCCTATGAGCCTATATTGCTTAGAAAGTAAGTGTAACATGGCAAAGAACTTGAATACTTAAAAATACTAAGTGAAAAGGTTTTTGCTAAAAAATATATAGAAATATGCAATATTAATAGCAATTATATTGGGTCATGGGATTATAGATTACTTCTTTTTTCTGGACTTTTTAAAACCAAAGACTTTTGCCGAAACCAGTTTGGCTCAGCGGATAGAGCGTCAGCCTCTGGACTGAAAGGTCCCAGGTTCGATTCCGGTCAAGGGCATGTATCGTGGTTGCGGGAACATCCCCAGTAGAGGGTGTGCAAGAGGCAGCTGATCGATGATTCTCATCGATGTTTCTAACTCTCTATCCCTCTCTTTTCCTCTCTGTAAAAAAATCAATAAAAATGTATTTTAAAAAAACCAAAGACTTTTCACAAAGAACATACATACTAGATTACCTCCAATTTCTCAGCCAGGAGACCCTCGGTGCCCCCAGACCTCAGTCTCATCTGCATGAGTTCATTGATAGCTGACTGGTCCCCTGCGAACGAGAGGAAATGGTCAAGGGACTGGTCTGTTCTCTCCAAAACCACGAGGTTCAGCTCTCCCGGGAAGGAGTGCTCCCCGCAAGCACGCGCAGTGACTCCAGTGCTTGCCCGGAGCCCGTGGGGCACAGCAGACGGCAGGGCGGAAGTCAAGCAAGGCCCTGCCTTCTGCGCTCCTGAGAACTGACCGACAGTCCTGCCTTTTCCGGAGACGGACCCCACCCCCCAGGCTCGCCGCGGCCGCTCACCGATGTTGTAGGCGCAGTAGCGGATATTGGGCGAGATCTCCTCCACACGCTGGTTGTACAGCACGGCCTGCTCCTCGGTGAAAGCGCTGGCGAGCTTCTCGTAGATGGTCCTGCGGGGGAAGAAGCGCCGGGGTCAGCCTCGTTTTAAGAAAATGAGCGCACAAGGACCATGCTGGCTAAAAACAAGACACGCACTCTGAGGCCCTTCACCAGCTGCCAGAGCTGGCAGGACATGAGGATGAAAGAGATTAAGTAGCAGAAACCGGTGTGGCTCAGTGGATAGATTATTGGCCTGTGGACTCAAGGGTCCCAGCCTCGATTCCGGTCAGACACATGTACCTTGGTTGTGGGCACATCCCCGGGTCCCCGGTAGGGGGTGCGCAGGAGGCAACTGGTCAATGTTTCTCTCTCATGATGTTTCTAGCTCTCTATCCCTCACCCTTCCTCTGTGGGAAATCAATAAAATCTATTTTTTTTTTAAAAAGAAAAGAGAATAAGTAACATCTTAAAGGGAAGAAAAACAAACTGGACTAACTTGCACAGAAACAATCACCACCTGAGCTGCGGCTTGAAGGCCCGGGACGACCTAGGGTGGAACGGGCTGGAGCCTGGAGCGGAGGACTTACTTGCATTTGTTAAAAGCCTCAATGGCCGCTTTCCATTCCTGATGCTCAAACCGCAGCATTCCTGCGAGGTACGCCGTGTAGGCCTGGGGGCGGCAGGGAAAGAGAGACGGCGTCAGCGCCCGAGCACCAATAACCATGTCCTCAGGTGAGGGTTGAAAAAAGAGACACCCACTTCGCCTTGAAAAACCAGACCCGGCTTCCCCTCCCCTGACTCAGCGTATGCCCAGCTCTGCCCGTGTGCCTGCAGGTTTGGCGTCGCGCCTCCCGCCGCACCATCAGCGGGGCCGCCTGAGGACACTCACCTGGGCCTCCAACTTGGTCTTGGCATCCACGCGGCTGCTCTCACACAAGCGCTCCAGCTCCTCCGCGTGTTTGACGGCTTTGCGCAGGCGGGACAGCAAGTGGAAGCGTTTTCGGGGCTCAGTGTTGGCTTCCTGTTTGAGCTGCATGGCGTAGCTCCAGGCTCTCTCCGCATCCATCAGCACCAGCAGCAAATACCTAAGCCAGAGACAGGCGAGCTGACGGGAAGGGCCAGGAGCGGGCTCAGGCGTTCTCCGAGGCGCAACCCGCGGCCTCGCAACTCGCTCCTCGCTCCCGGCTCTCCTGGCTGCTCTTCCCACAGCAGCCCCGACTTCAAACCGGCTTCTTGGCCGAGGCTCCCTGACTCAGGCGTATCCTCAGGTTTGTTTGTGTGTGTGTCTGTGTTTTTCTTTTGCTAAATATATTTTTATTGCTTTCAGGGTGGAATAGAGAGGGAGATAAAAACATCAGTAATGAAAATCACTGATGGGCTGCCTCCTGCACGCCCTCTAGTGGGGATCAAGCCTGCAACCCGGGCACGTGCCCTTGACCAGAATCCAACCTGGGACCCTTCAGCCCACAGGCCGACGCTCTATCCACTGAGCCACACCAGCCAGGGATACCTCAGGTTTCTAACCAACACCAGATACATCTCACTGAAAAGCCTGCTCCCCTCAATGGCAAACCTAGACTGACCGCTCCCAAATTTTAGCAAATAGAGACTGTCCAAGCACACACTCTGGCCTCACCTTTGAACCCACACCTCTCTTATCCCAACCCTGTTAGAAACCTAAGCATTAGGAGGCGCTACAGTGAGCCGGGTGGGTATGACTCGGTGAACTGACATCATCCTGTTCACAGCAAACTTCTCTTGTCGAGGGCCCAGTATTTTAGACTCCGTAGACCATATGGTCTCTGTCACAATTACTGTTATGGTAGCACAAAGCAGCTGGAAACAATACTGAGCAAATGGCGTGGCTGTGTTCCAATAAAACTTTATTTATACGGACAGGTGGCAGGAGGACCAATCTGGCCCACAAGCTGCAGTTTGAGGAACTGACAAGCGGCCTTCAGCACCTGTGCCTGGCAGGTTCCTCCTCAGAGTCATGAAGCCTGGTGCGCGCAGCACTGAACACAGGACTCATCTGTAGTAGCCTGCACCCGGCCAGGTTCCATCTAAATCTCCTGACTGAACAGGCACTTCCAGACACTGACATCTGCGCTCAGAAACCTTTCCCAGCACTGTTAGATTCTAATCCCCGACGTGAACATTGCATTCCACCACAGCTTTTGAACAAGTTCTTGAACCTTATTATAACACAGCAATAGTAAAACGCCCACTCCACAGAGCTGCTAAAAGATCACATGAGCCCACTGGTTTGGCTCAGTGGAAGAGCGTTGGCCTGCAGATTGAAGGGTCCCAGGTTCGATTCTGGTCTGGGCACACACCCATGTTGTGGGCTCAGTCCTATACGGGAGGCAGCCAATCAATGGTTCTCCCTCATCATTGATGTTTCTATCTTCCTCTCCCTCTCCCTTCCTATCTGAAATGAATAAATATATCTTTTACAAATCACATGAGACAATGAAAGAGTTTGGCAAAATGTCTGGCACACTGTAAAAAGTACTTAGCATCCAGCACTGAGCCGTCAGTACCTGCTATCAGTCAGAAGCTCTTCCGTCACCTTTTTCCCAGTGAACTTGTGCCTGTTCCCCATCTTGAAGTTGAGAGTTTTCCGCAGACGCCTTTGTCTACGGGAACAGTAGCCCCTGTGAGAAACCACAAACAACCATCACTCAGACCACCTGACAGGACATTCGACAGTGAATTCTGTAATAAGGCAGCTCAAAGGTTTAACATGTTCTACGTATGGTTACTACAAACACCACACACCGTCTTGCAAACACTCACTGAAGTAAAACAAGCCGGGCAGTCTGTCTGGCATCACGGAAAACAGAGCGAGACTGAGGACACATTCTCAAAGAACCTGTCCTCTAGTTGGGAGGATCATGCAGATAAAACGGCAACCAAGAAAACGAGGCAAATAGCAAACTGAATGTCAAGTTCACGAGTAATCATCCTCTTCTTGCTGACACTTCACGGGAGTGGGCTGATGGGTTTTAAAAGAAAGGGCAGGATGCCTGTCTCACTAATATGAACTCCGTTAGTGCAAAGGTGATTTTATTTTCAAATTTCTAAGCACAGTGCCTACCATATTGGTACTCAGTATTTTGACTAAATTGGTGTAAAAAAAAAAATTTTACCAACCCTGAATCAAATAACATAGCGCATAATTTACAATACAGAATAATATTTAAATGCTACTGTAGTATCTTAGTCCTAAAGCTACCAAGGTATAGATTGTTAAAAAGAAAAATAACAGTCTAGTTGAATCTAAAAACTAGATCTTCTCCCTCGATTCATAATTTTTGCTTTAATTATCACTTATCCTTTTACATAAAAATCAAATGGAACACTCATACTTTATGGGGAGAAATATAAATTGCTAAGAATTTTCTGGCAATTTGGATACATTTATCACAATCCTTAAAAATGTTCATACTTCCTGAACCAACAGTCTATTTCTATACTATTCTATATTCAAGAAATAATAATAATGATAATAAAAGAAATAACCAACAAGGTTTCACGGAAACAGATTCATGGGAACAAAAATTTTAAACCTAAAAAACTGGCTATCATATACATAACCAACTCCAAGGAAAAGGTAAATAAATCATGTATACATATAATAACACTGGTTAATAGTGCAACTCATAAGAATCATGTGTGTAAAACATTTTTATAGGCAAGGAGAAATACATACAATATAATATTTAGCCAAAAAGCAGGACACACATTTGTATATACAATATGAGCAAGCTTATGAAAAAGTGCATAGAAAAGAACTAGAAAACCAAAAACACTATTTTGTGGGCACACATATACAATATATTTATGTATTTAAAGACATAAAAATGACTGAAAGGTACACACTGATGTCAATTTTATGTTATGTATATTTTTACCACCAAAAAGCCAATTAAAATGCAATATTGGCCTGGCCAGTATTGGCTCAGTGGTTGAGCATCGATCTATGAACCAAGAGGTAACCAGTTTGATTCCCAGTCAAGGCACATGCCTGGATTGTGGCTCAATCCCTAGTAGGGGGTGTGCAGGAGGCAGCCGATCAATGTTTCTCTCTCATCGATGTTTCTCTCTCTATATCCCTCTCCCTTACCCTCGCTACAATAAATAAAAACATTCTTTTTAAAAACGCAATATTGAATAAAATCATTAACTAGAAAAAACACACAAATTGGAACAGAGCAGAAAGTTTTTCACTGTAATAAACGTGTGATGAGTTCATTATACCATCAACTCTACAATTTGTTTTTGGACATTTTCTTAATTTTTAAAAGCAAATCAAGTGATAAAAAGCTGCTGTTTAACTCTTCAGTGGCTTCCCCCGCCCCTAGATGAACACCTGAAGGAGTTTAGCCTCCAGGGCCCTCCAATCTCTGGTCCTGCCACTCCCCCCTGCTCCCTCTGCCCAGCCCCCTGACCTTCACCTTAAAGCCGATTCCTTAGGAGCTGAGATTAGAGTGTTTCGGTAGCACTTTTAAAAACCAGGTAGCCAAAGCCCATATCTACAATACCGAAAAAGTTAGATATTTCTGCTTTCAAAGTACTGAACTCTATTACACATTAGGCATTTATTGTATTTTTTAGACTCGTATTAAATGTTTTTCAACGTACAGGCTGTCATAAAAGTTTCCCAATAAATGTAATGCCAGAAATCCCCCTTCTATGTTTAAAATACTGTAAAGATTTGCATTTAACCAACACTAGGCCATATGACTCGCCATATGACTAAGTTAGAAAAATGATTAGCATTAACTGCTTATTAATTTCAGCAGAAGCCTCCCATGTATCTGCAATATTGAGGCAAAATGGATTAAAAAAAAATTGGCTCTTTTTATTGATTATAAAACTTTACATTTGAAAATTAAGTCTCTTTTGAGGATCCAATATAAGTTCAGAGCTAGACTTTCTAGGTAGACTTTCTGATAGCACAAAGTAGGATATTAACAGAGGCAAACTAAGCTGAAAATTCCACAGTGAGTGGCCCGTGATACTAACCTGTACCTCTGGAAGTCTCCATGCCGCAAGCCGTGCTGCTGCTGGGACTCCTTAATGATCTGGAGAACTAGAGCCACGATTAAGGAAACGCTTACAATGGCAAGAACCCCAGGAAGTCATAACACGTCCCCATCAGCCTATGTTTGTAACCAAGCACATCATATCAGACATTCCTGGAATGCTCATTAGCCCGTTAACTAGTGAAACCATTTTCAATAGCCAGCTTACCCTAGGACAGGGCGAAGCGCATAGAAAAGCGGATTGCCTCAACCATCTCTGCCTTCACACTAAAAAAGGAGGCCATTGCTAGCCATTGAGGATTACTGAAACCAACAGCTTAGATAAGGCTGCTGGCTGTGAGTGGGCCTGACACCTGGACCCGGTAACGCTCTCCTCAGGCAGGTTCCGGCTATCAACCACGTGTGTCCCTCCTCCCTTCGCACAAGCGCCTGCACCTGCCAAATCCAAATCCCTCACCAGCTGCGATGCCGCAGGCGCCTATGCTGAGCGCACGCCAACCGAACCAGGCCGCCGTTTGCATAAAGATACCGAAGTTTTCCATTTAAAAGAGCAAGCCCTGCCTAAACTCCCCCTTTTAAGAATCTTAAAATAGTTTAAGATCATGTACCAGCCTTTAAAACAGTCCAATGACCTGATCTACAACTTTAGTTCCCTTTTCCCCCGTTTCCTCAATGCTTCCCTGCGGGTGTAATTTTCAATACTAACCAATAAAAGGAGAATTTTCAGAACTCAAAAGGGACAAGGCGGTCGAAGGTCCGCGGTACAATCAAGGCGTCCTAACATCCTTGGCATTCTATCACCATCACATGCCGCCAGTCCAAAAACCCCAACCCGCTGGGAACTTCACTCTATTGAGGTGTCAGGGGAAACGTGTCATTTCAGAAGCTCAGCTACAGGTTCTCCACCTGTGCCTTCATTTCACAAAAGCCACCAGCTGGTGCCACCAGCCCGCACTGGTGGTCACGCGCGACGTGCCCTGGAAATCTCCTCCTCCGGCGCCTCTGAGCACAGGACATGAGATGCCCACCGACCTATCAAGAAAGCTTCGCAGGCGGGGCTGGAGAGCTGCGAGGACTCGCATTCAAAGCGGCCACAAGCTCTGCCTTCGCCTCCGGAGCCCCAAGCTGTGATTTCCACAGCCCGCGCCCCGACGCCCGCCGAGGGACACGTAGTCACCCCGAGTGCGGCCCGGCCGCGCCAGGATACTCTCCAAGCTCAGGCTGTCCCCGAACTCTCTGTTTGCCTTCGACCCGGCCGAAGGCCGCTCGTTTTCCTTGTTTTCTTCTCCTCCGGCACCGCGTCCGCCGCCGCTGCCGCCGCTGCCCCCGCCGCCGCCGCCGCCAGGTACCTGTTTCTCCGCAGCCATCTTGCCCCGGTGCCGCAGAGCACGACGGGACGGAGGAGGCGTGGCGAGCGCGGCGGGAGAGAGCGGCCCCGCCGGGCGGTGGCTGATGGGATAGCGGCGGACTCCGCTGCCCGGCCCGGCCCTCTGGAGGCGGCCACTTCTCGGAGGGCGTCTCCGGGTGGGCTCGGATGAGTCTTTAAAATATGCTAGCTGAAAAAGAAAGTAAAATAAATAAAAATAAAATAAAATAGAATAGAATATGCTAACTGAAAGAAGCCCCACAGGAGGCTGCATATTGCATAGGTCCATTGATATGCAATGTCCCGAATAGGCGATTCTATAGAGACAGAAAGTAGCGGTTGCCTCCGGCTGAGAATGGCTGTAGAGATGGGAGACTTATGGCTAAAAGGGTAGAGGTTTCTTTGCGGGGAAAGAAGACTGTTCCAAAATGGATTGTGGTGGTTGAAGAATTCTGTATATAATAATTAAACAAATACACACTTTAAATGGGTATAGTGCATGGTATGTGAAATGCATTTCAATAAAAAAATTTTTTGAAGTCAGTCAGATTGGGTTAGTCAAAGCTTTGCAGTGGCTCCTCATCTTTCTCAGCCTAGAGCTACAAGCAACCGTCCTCACCGTGGAAAAAAGCCCGACATGCTGTGCCTCTTCCCTCCTCTCCTGCCGATCTCCTTCCGGTCCGTTCAGCAGTCATTCCAGCCTCCTTGCTCAGGGACCCAGGCAGGTGCCTGCTGTGGGGCCGGCACTGGCTTCATCTGCTCTCTCCTAGATATCTACTAATCTAGCTCCCTCATTTTTTTAAATGTATATTTTATTGATATTTTACAGAGAGGAATGGAGAGAGATAGTTAGAAACATCGATGAGAGAGAAACATTGATCAGCTGCCTCTTGCACAGCCCCTACTGGGGAGTGCCCACAACCAAGGTACATACCCTTGACTGGAATTGAACCTGGGACCTTTCAGTCTTCAGGCTGATGCTCTATCCACTGAGCCAAACCGGTTTTGGCCAAGTTTCTCTTTTTAATACAGAGTTATTTATTTATTTATTTATTTCTGATTTCAGATGAAGGAAGAGGGAGAGAGAAATAGAAACATCATTGATGGGAGACCATCGTTGATCGGCTGCCTCCTGCATGCTCCACACTGGGGATTGAGCCCCAAACCCTGGCATGTGCCCTGACTGGGAATCGAACCATGACCTCCTAGGAGACAATCATTGAACCCACAACCCAGGCATGTGCCTTGACCAGGAATGGAACTGTGCCCTTCTGGTTCCTAGGTTGATGCTCAACCACTGAGCCATACGGGCCAGCTCTGCTACTTTATATTAACGTGTTCCCTGTTTGGGTACCTGACTAGGATCAGAAGAAAGGAAGACTTTGATTCATTCGGATTCAGCCACTGGCTCCAGGTCTCGCAGACACACCTCATTCTCCCCAGAGCCCTCTGCGAAGGTGCTATGTTCCCATTTCACAGCTGAGGAAACTGAGGCATGGCGCCAAGGGCAGGGCTGACCGGCAGGAGATGCTCAGTAAACACTGTTCATTGGATTGAAGCGGAGGGCGAAACGTTCAATGAGCAAACCCCTCACCCGCCCAGGCTCTCTGGGGCCTCAGCTCTCCGGTGAGGTCAGTGGAATTAAGACTGGGAAGAGGCATGGAGTACCCCACAGGGCAGGCCCACCCGCCAAAACCCGAGGGGCCCCCCACCTGCCCCCCCCTCACCTCCCCACCACCTCCTCTGAGCTGAGGAGCCTGGGGCCGGGGAGGTCCGGCGCCCCCACCAGGCTTCAGGGAAGCACAGGCGCCACATACACACTCACACACACACACACACTCATACACACACTCACACTCATACTCACACACGCACACACACTCATACACACACTCACACTCATACTCACACACACACACACTCATACACACACTCACACTCATACTCACACACGCACACACACTCATACACACTCATACACTCACACACACACACACTCACATACACACTCATACACACACACACTCATACACACACACACTCATACACACTCACACACACACACACTCATACACACACTCACACTCATACACACACACTCATACTCACACACGCACACACACTCATACACACTCATACACTCACACACACACACACTCACATACACACTCATACACACACACACACTCACACACACACACACTCATACACACTCACACACACACACTCATATACACTCACACACACACACACTCATACACACACACTCATACACACTCACACACACACTCATACACACTCACATACACACTCATACACACTCACACACACACACTCATGCACACTCACATACACACTCATACACACTCACACACACACACTCATACACACACACTCATACACACACACACACTCATACACACTCGCATACACACTCATACACACTCACACACACACACTCATACACACACACTCATACATGCACACACACACTCATACACACACACACTCACACACACACTCACACACACACACTCATACACACTCACATACACACTCATACACACACACACACTCATACACACACTCATACACACACTCATACACACTCACACACACACACTCATACACACACTCATACACTCATACACACACACACACTCATACACACACACTCATACACACACACACACACACATGCACACGCACACGCACACGCACACACGCGGGGCCCGCGATCGCTCCTCCACTCGTGTGTGCGGGAGGTCGGGTCGCCGCTCAGCCCGCACAGCGGACGGGGATGGGCTGCCCGCGCCGCCGCAGGGACCGCCTGGGCCGCCGACAGCCCTGCCCCCGCCCCCGGCTGCTCGCTCCTCCCCGGCCGGCCCCGCGCCCTCTCCGCTCCCGCCGCCCCGAGCTCACCCCCCCGGGCCCCTGGCACCCCCGCCGTCACTGTGGCGGGCCGGGCCGAGGGTCGAGGAGAGAGGCACCGGAGTAGAAAAGGACTCCGTCCGCCAGGGCAGAGGGGCCGGGAGGAGGGAAGACCAGCCGGCGTGTTGGCCAGAGGGGGTGTATGCAGGGTTCCTCCATCAGCCGCGTCCCTGGCGCCGCAGGCGGAGCCCGCAGCCCGCAGCGCGCGGCGTTTGGGGCGCAGGGTTTTCTCGTGCTGGGCTTGGTCTGGCTGGAGGCTCCAGGCCCCGGTGAGACGGGGGTGGCGGGGGCACTGTGCCCGCTGCACAGACAGGGCGGCCGAGGGGTTCATCGGTGCCTGCCAGGAACTGAGTGCGGGAAGCCAGCGCTCCCGGCCTCCGACTCAGCCTCGACGCCACGGTGTGCTCGGCGCACTGGACTCGGGTCCCACCCCTTCTGCACCCCCTCCAGACCCAGGGCAAGCGGGGGGGACGGAACGCGCAGAACTCGCTCACCCCCCCTCCCCAGCCAGAACTCGGAAGGACACCTGGGGGGGGGGGAGATGCGGGTCTGACCATGGCATCTCCCCGCCCCCCTGGGTCCCCGCGCGCTGCACTCTCCCCGGGAAGAGCGGGGCGAGCCCACATTCCACGTCTGCCTCCCAGGCCCACGGAGGGAGCCGGGGCGGTGGGTTCCGGAGCGCGGGCTTCCCCAGGAGACGGCTCGCCTGGCGCTTCCAGCTGTCTCCTCCGGGCGCCGGGCCCTCCCTCCCCGGCGGCGTCCTGGTGGGCAGCAGTCCCGGAGGAAAGAGCAGACGGGTGAGTGGCCTCTATGTGCGCCTTCCCTGCTGCCGGGTCTCCCCACATGCAGACGCTGCCCTCGGGGGTGCGCCGTGACCGGGCACGGAGGACCGCCCCGGAGAGGCGTGCGGGGCCGGCGGTGCAGAGGTCCGGGCCGGAGGCGCACATCATCCTTTCCCGGGGGTCCGGCCCGCAGGCACCTGGCATCCGTCCCCGCTGCGCCCCCTGCGGCGCGGGGCGGCCGGCGCCAGGCGAGGAGGGCACGGCGGCGGCGGCGGCGGCGGCGGTGGCGGCGCTGTCCGGCCTGTGCTGCCCGCGCCCCGCGCTCGTCCTCCGCGTGCGGGCCGGCCGCCTCCCGCTCACGTTGCCACCTTCGCGCCGCGCGTCCCCTCGCACCTGCTCGCCGGCGCCCACTCCTGCCTCCACCCGGCGTCTCCGCGCTGGTCTCCGGGCGCTTCCGCCGGGGCCTCCGCGCCCCCGCTCCGGCCGCCCGCCCCGCGGGGCAGCGCGCTGGGCGCCGTCCACCGACCTGACCCACGCGAGCGAGGCGGCCGGGCCTCCCGCCCCCGCGCTCCCCTCACATCCCCCCCCCACCCCCCGCGGCCCTGCCTCGCTTCAGGTTCCCGGCCCGCCCTGGCGGGACCAGAAGGTCCCCGACAGCAGCCCAGCAGTTAATGGGACTTAGCAGGCACGCGTGTGGGTTCAAGGACTGGAGACTGGAGTTCAAGGACTGGAGCCAGAGGGCGGGGAGCGGGTGGATGGTTTCCTCTGTTAATGAAATGCGCGAACCATTTCACGCGCAGTGGCGCGCTGGCTTGAGGTTCTGTGGTAAGGAGTCTCCCGCGCCCTGCCAAAACCGGTGTGGCTCAGTGGATAGAGCATGGGCCTGCAGACTGATGGGTCCCAGGTTCGATTCCGGTCAAGGGCATGTACCTTGGTTGTGGGCACATCCCCAGTGGGGGGTGTGCAGGAGGCAGCTGATGGATGTTTCTCTCATGGATGTTTCTATAGCTCTCTGTCCCTCTCCCTTCCTCTCTGTATAAAAAAAAAAATCAATAAAGTAAACTAAAATAAAAACAAGTCTCTGGGTCTTCACAGGGCAGCTTTGGCTGATTGGGTGCGGGGATGCGCACTGAAGAAGGCGCAGTTAGAAACCTGCGTGGAAATCCCCGAACGGCGAGGCTGGGGAGGGCGCCAGGCGAAGGCTCTGTGCACGCGGCCCTCTGGAAGCGCCGGGGGCAAAGGGATCGGCAAACCCTCGGCCGCCGCTGCGCGTGGCCTAGGCAGACAGGTGGCCACGCCCTCCGTACAGGGGGATGGGTGACGGACGCAGACACTGTGTTCCTAGTAGCGTTCGTGCGCCCGTGCGTGGCGGGCCCTGGGCTGCTCCCAGCTCCCTGGGCCTTTGGGGTCCCAGCAGCCCTCTCCGTCCTGCAGACTGTACGCCTCGGCGTGTCCTCCCTGAGCTGCAGCTGCCTGAGCCCAGGTCTCCAACAGCTGGGTTCTTCTTTGGGACAGGAAAGTCGTCCCCCCCTCGGGTTCTGGTCGGGGACACACCGGTGGCTCTGAGGCCCTGCTGCCTGGCTCAGGCTGAGGATCTGGTCCAAGAACAGGACCGCCCCGGCGCTTTGCTCCTGAACTAGCCCCGCCTGTCCCCGTTCCCGCTCCTGGAGTCCTTGGGCCCCGGCTTTCCACAGGAGGCCGGTGCAGTGTGGAAGGAGAGGCAAGGCACTCTCAGAGGCCGTGCCATCTCACGACGTGGGGTGCCGGGCACTGGGAGTTTTCAGCCAGGCGGGCACCACCATGGAAGGCAGCTGCCTAGACCGGAGGGACCAAGGCAGGGTGCGGACGGGGCGGCTCTGTGCTGGCCGGGCCTACTTTGCTGGCCGTGAACTGGCAAGCGGTTCCAGGTGGTGGAAGTGGAGCGGGACAGACGGGGAGGGCCAGGCAGGTGCAGGGTGGGCGGGCTGGGCCCTGGGCTTTGTCTCCGGTGTTTGCAGAGCCCGGGGTGGGGTGGGGGTGCCAGGCCCAGAGCTCCAGGGTCATTGCGCAGAGCAGCTGCCTTGACCAACGGCTCAGTCCCGAGAAGAGCCTGAGACAGAGGTGCGGCCTCACCTCCCCCGCAGCCCCGATGGCGGCCCCGCGGCTCCTGCTCCCTCTCGCCTTGCTCGGACTTGGCGCCACGAGGCCCTCGGTCCCGGGCCGCAGCCTCCGCGCACCAGCGGTTGGTAGGTGAAGGGCGCAAGGTCACGAGTTTTGGGATTTGGGCCCCAACGCGCCCAGGTGACCTTGACCTCCACCCCTCAGCCTGGCCGCCCTCCGGCCTCAGCTCCCCCCTGGAGGTTCACGAAGGTACCCAGATCCCCAGCAACGGGAGCGCGCCCCTGCTCGTGGCCGTGCAGGTGTTCGTGACAAACGTGTTCAACGTGGTGAGTGTCCTCCGGCCAAGGAGGGCGGGCCGTGCTGAGCGGGCCTGGGACGGGACCCAGACGCCGGGGTGCTGCGCCTCCTGCCCTCCCGTGTCACGTGGCAGCGGCCCTCGGGTGACGCCTGCCCCCTCCCCAGGACATCCTTCGGTACACGGTGTCCTCCACGCTGCTGCTTCGCCTGGTGAGCGCCCGGGGGGTGGGGCAGAACCCGCTCTGAGCCCAGCTCAGAAGTACCGCCTTCACCCGGCCGAGCCGAGAGGCAGGTACAGAGCCTGGGCCTTAGCGGGTCCTTGTGTCCCCAGTCCTGGCTGGACGCGCGCCTGGCCTGGAACGCGAGTGTGCACCCGCGGCCCGTGCTCACCCTGCCCTGGGGCTCCCTGTGGACGCCGGGCCTCACCGTCCAGGAGGCGTGAGTCCCGCCCCAGGAACCCTGCCCGTCCCGGCCTCCGCCCCGCCCCGCCCCGCCAGGCCCTCAGTGAAGGCCCCTCCTGGTGGCCCTGACACGCCGCCTCCACTGCCCCGTGCTCCCCTCCTTTGGAACTCTGAGGGCAGGGGCGGCAGGGGCGCTGGGCTCCGGCTGTGGTGCCTCTTCCCGCAGGCTCTGGGTGGACTGGCAGGACCCGAGTCCACGGGCCCAAGTGGACCCAGATGGCCACGTGGAGCTCTACCTGACCCTCACCACAGAGACCAACTGTGACTTCGAGCTCCTCCACTTCCCCCGAGACCAGAGCAACTGCACCCTCAGCTTCTACGCCTTCAGCAACACCGGTGCCGACCTCGGGGGCGGGCGGATAGCGGGCCCGTATCCACACCACTGCCCCGGCCCAGGGGAGCTGGACGGACCCAGGAGCCGGACATGCTTCCCACCCTCACCTCCCACTCAGGCAGCAGCCCGTGGCCCGTGCTCCCTGCGGCCCCACTTCAGCCTCCCGCTCCGCCTCAGCGAGAGAAGCAATTGCCTACAGCCGGGCCAAGCTGCAGCGGCCTCGCCCCTGGAGACATCCTGAAAGTGTAGCCACAGGCAATACCCACAGACCCACCGGGTGATGCCCAGCATGGCAGAAGGCCCACCTTCTCCTGACACCCCCCTTTCCCCCCCCGGAAATGCCACAGCGGCCGCCCGGGAACCCTAGCATTTCAGGTGTGAGATAAGACACTGGTGGTTGAGTTTGCAACGGCGCCCCCTTCAGGAAGTGGCGCAAAGTGCATTTATTTTTACAATGAAAATCCGTCTATGAGTGAAAAGCCCTTCCCCTGGAGAACACTGGAAGGGTTTGTGGGGGGAATAAGGCTGGGAAAGCCCTTGCATGGACCAGTGCCACCTCCAAGTCTGCCCAGCAGCCATCGAAGTCCCCATCACCCCGGGCACCGGCTCGTGCCTGCCCCTGCTCCCAGGAGATTGGGGGCGGCCGTAGTCCTCAGCTCACTGCTCTCCCCTCCCTCCCCCAGCGACGGAGCTGGAGTTCCGGCCCCACGTGGTGAATGAGATCGTGAGCGTCAAGAGGGAGTATGTAGTTCGGGGTCTGAAAAGCCAAGTCCCGCCCCGGCAGCTGGTCCCCTGCTTCCAGGTGTCGGTGAGTCCGCAGGTGCTGGTGAGGGCGGCAGGGGATAAAGGATGCAGAGCCAGAGGCATGACAGCGCCCTCTAGTGCCCACTCCTGTACATGCCCCAAAGCCCCGCCTATCCTTCCAGCTGCACCTCCAGAACACAGCGCTGAAGGCCATCCTGGCGCTGCTGGTCCCGGGGGAGGCGCTGCTGCTGGCGGACCTGTGCGGGGGGCTGCTGCCCCTGCAGGCCGCCGAGCGCACGGCCTTCAAGGTGACGCTGCTGCTGGGCTACCTCGTCTTCCACTCCTCCCTGGTGCAGGCCCTGCCCAGCTCCTCCTCCTGCAACCCGCTGCTCAGTAAGCCGGTGGCCCCTGGCCTCTGCCCGCTCCCTGGGCACTGCAGGCACAGGCTGGCCCCTGACTGGCCCCGCCCCTCCCCAGTTCACTACTTCACCGTCCAGCTGCTGCTGCTCTTCGCCAGCACCATGGAGACGGTGCTGCTGGCCGCGCTGCTGGCCCGGGACCACCGGAGGGCCAAGCGCAGCCCCGGCCCAGCCCCGAGAGGGGAGCAGCGAGCTCCTGAGGACGCAGGGCCTAGTCCCGAAGGTGGGTGAGGGAGGCAGCCGGGAGCAGGTTCGATGGGGCTGAGCTGGCAAGCTGCACCGCAGGGGGTGGGGTCGGGGTCGCTGGACTAGAGGCCCTGGCACTCACTCTGCCGGCCCGTCTGAGCTCACGAGGCGAGCTTCCCTGAAGGCCTGGTGACTGCGCCCCGCGAGGTGACCCTGAGCCAGAGCCTCTCTACAAGGGTCAACTCGAGGGGCCTGGAGTGGCCAGCCACCCCCCTGGGCATCTATGGGAGGGAGAGGCCTGCTGCCAGCGCCTGGGCTCCTACCCGGAGGGGTGGGGCGAGCCCTGGAGTGCAGCCCCTGGCCCTGCCTCTCCACAGGGGCCACCGGAGGAGCGGGGTCATGGAGGAGCAGGGCCGAGGCTGCCGACCACGCCTTCTTCCTGCTCTACATGGCGGGGGTGGTGTGCAGCCAGTTCGTCTTCATTGGGCTCTGGATGTGGGCGACGTGCAAATCTGACCCAGCCCCTGGCGAGGCCGTACCCCACGGGGGGCAGCCGCGGCTGTATCAGGGCAGGGCCAGGGGTGCAGACCTGGGGTGGGCCTGACAGGGCGTCTGGAGACAGGAGGGAGGCCACCTCTTCCCTCCCCCTGTGAGCACAGTGAGTGTGAAATAAACCCATCACCCAAGTGCAAGTGCCCCCAAGGGTCTGCTTCCATTGAGCTCGGTGTCCGCTCTTGTCCTATGTGGGTGGCCCCACTCCATTCCTGAGCTTCTCACCAGTGGCCACCAGTCACCCCGCCCCCGCCCCCCCCCCTGCTCCTTCTGTGACTCCCGCTGCTTGGCTTGGCCAGGAGGCTGGGGGCCGGGAAGCAGGGCTCTGAGGGTCAGGCGCCTGGGGTGGTCAGAACTCCTGAGTGCGGAGGTGAGCTGGGCCCAGAGGGCCTGGGAAGAGGGCAGCCCTCGGACGTGGGCAATGGTGCATGTGTTGGCACGGATTCTGAGCAGGTGAGGCTTGCTGGGTTTGCTCGAGGCCTCTGCGGCCACGTGGCCGGTGCCTCTTCACCCACATGCCCGAGCTGAAGGGGGAGCACCCTCCCTCCCCCGCTGAGAACGGGCTGCGGGGTGGTTCTGCCTCCTGCTCATGCTCACAAGGAGCGTGGGCAAGGCCTCTGCCTCCCTGTCCTCTCCCGTCTCGAAGCCCTCACAGGCCCTGCAGGCTGCGGGCAGGCACACAGCCAGGTGCCGGTTTGGTGGAGGATGGGGGTGGTGGGGAGGGCGTGGGGAGAGGCACACACCAGGGCTCCCGGCCGGGCAGTGAAGCAGCGTCCGTCCCAAAGGACAGCACTCGTCGGCCGGGGCAGGTTCATACGGTTTATGCCCAGCACACGCGGCCGGCGGGCGGGCGCAGGTCAGGCCGAGGTGTCGAAGAGGCGGTCGATCATGTCGCCCACCTGCTCCACGTGGTACTTGATGTACTTCTCAGGGTTCTTGGTGAAGGGCACGTTGGCGTACCTGCCGGGCACCGAGGTCAGCGGGAGGCCTGCCCTCCTCCTGTCCTCCCCGTGGGGCGTCCCTGGGCGCCTTCCTGAGGCGGAGCCTGGCCGCCCTTCTGTGGCGCGGGGCTCACCTGTGCAGAAAGGCCCCGTAGGTCTCCTTGACGATGCGCTTCTGAGCCTGGCGGATCTTGTCCCTCTGCTCTGTGTCCGGGATGGCCCAGGCCTTCTGGATCTTGCACAACTCCTCCAGGCCGTCATTGAAGCCCTGCCGCCCCAGGGGAAGAGAAGGGCCCGAGAGGAACGTCTGGGTGTGTCGCTCCCGCAGCAGCCGCAGGGAAGGGGCGGGCTCCCAACTCACCTTAAACCGCTCCTTGATCACCTGCCGCTCCTTGTCCCGGAGCTGGGGGCCGAGACAGCTCTGCTCAGAGGGGCGCCTGCGCCCCCCAGCCCGAGCCCCGCCCGCTCCTGCCGCTCCCCCGCAGGGACTCCTGTCCATTCCTCCCAGAGACATGGCGGACAGGGCGGCGCCGGCCAGGCCCCCTCCCAGCCCAGGCACTCAGCCCACCTTGACTCCCGGCTGGAACACGGGCAGGTTCTTCTCGGCGATGTAGTCGGTCACCTTTAGCCAGCTGCGGGGAGAGGGACAGGGCGCCTCAGGCAGCTGCTCCCGGGCGGTTTGCTGTGTGTGTGTGTGTGTGTGTGTGTAGGGAGGGCAGGAGTCCATCTGGGTCACAACTAAGCGAAACACAACTGCGGTTTCTCCTCGGAACAGAGGGGTGGAGATGCTCGCTTTTAGAACTGGAGCAGGAAACAGAGCACAGAAAACTGAACGAACGCTGGTACCATCAGCTGGCACACAGCGGCCTCCGGGCAGGACGGAAGGAGGCGGAGTCCTGGGAAGGGAGTGGAGACACCTCCAGGGGAGGACACAGAGGGACACACAAACCCGCAGCAGGAGAGCGAGCGACGCTCGGCCAAGGTCAAGCGCTCTCGCAGCCTGCTCTTCGCCGGGGCCAAACACTGCACCACACTTTGTCTTCAGCCCTTCAACGACGCTCAGCCTCACCCTCACAGGCGGGCAGACTGCCCTGCAGAGGCTGGCACCGGGGCCCCTAGGGAGCCAGCAGTGGGGGGTTAGGGGGGAGGGTCCCATTGACACCCCATGATTCTGACTACAAAACAAGAGGATTGGGTCCCGTTACTGGCCCCGCTCCGACCAGGCCCACTCCAGCTGAGAAGGGCGCTGAGTGGTGGCACAGGGGGCGAGCGGGGGTAGCCTTGCACCTGCGCTGGTACGTCTGGATCTGCTGCTCGATGTGCTCCCGGTAGGAGCGCTCGGCAGTCTTCTGCGTCACGGCCACCAGCTGGATCAGCTCCGACCTGGGGGCGGGGGCAGGGGACAGAGCAGAGGGGACGGGATGGGCTGGGGGCCTGGGCAGCCTGCCCCTCCCCCACCTTCAAGAGCTCTCAGAGGGCAGCACGCACGCCCCTGGTCCTGGGCAGCGAGGAGGAAAGCCCTCCCCCCACCGGACACCGGAGGCAGGGCCAGCGCCGGCACCTACTTCTCCAGGGCCTTGAGGATGTAGTTGTAGTTGTTGTGCAGGAAGATGGCGCTCAGAGCTGGGTCCTCGTACACCTTGGACTTGCTCAGCAAGTTCAGCTGCAGGTTACCCAGGACTTTACCTGCACGGGGAAAGGGTGGCCATGCCCACGGGCAGTTTGGCCCAAACCACCCAATCCCAGGCCCCACAGACCAAGTCCTGCCATCACTCCTGTCCCTCCCTGACCCCGGGCCGCCAGCCTCAGGAGCCCTAGGCCCAGCCCCGCCCCCTGAACAGAGGTCAGCTGTGATTCCAGGGCTGGGGCTCAGGAGCACCAGGAATAGCAGGAGAGCACAGAGGCGGCGCAGGGAGGGGCGGGGCTGAGCAGGGAGGGGCGGGGCTAAGAAGGACGGGGGCGGGGCTAAGCAGGGATGGGCGGGGCTGCCGCCGCTGCAGACTCACAGATGTAGGTGCTCAGGAGGCGCCTGCTGAACTCGGAGCTGTAGCTGGTGGCTGAGGAGCTGGTCTCTGAGAGAGAGAGGTTGGGCTATGGCAGCGGCCGCAGCTGAACCCCCTCTGGCCTCCCTCAGCCCCCGGGGCAGCTGAGGGCCGGTGGGAGGGGCCTCTGAGCCTGCCTGCCCTGGCTGCTGGGACAGAGGGCACTGGGGCAGAGCTGGTGTCCGCCTGCTGCATGGAGCACTGCCTCGGACTCTCTCTGGAGCCCGGGCAAGCCCCTCTGTGGTGCCAGAGTGGGCACAATAGCAGGAAAGCTGGCAGGACCTCCAGCCCCGCCCCTGCTGGGTGGTGTCATGGCCGCCTATCCCATCTGTCAGCCTGGGAGCCAGAAGGGGCTCCATGGCCGCCCCTTCCCCACGCCCCACCTCCTCTGGTGCTCTGCAGAGGGGGCCTGCCCACACAGATTAGGGGCCAAGAGGGGTGAGGGCAGGCGGGCAGCGGGGGGCTAGGCCGGAGGGTGGCCCAGCGTGCTGGGGTCAGCAGGACGCTGCCTGGACAACCTCAGAGACAGACAGTGGCCGGAGGGAGCTGCGAGAGCGGGAAGCACCCTGAGGGGACCAGGTGCCCTCGGACCCCCACTCCCCAATAGGTCCTGCGTCTGCCAGGGGCCTCTGTCCCCAGGGAACCTCACTCACAGACGGGACTGCTTACCTCGGGGGTCTAAAGGAATATTGTATGTGTCCCCAAGAACTACGGAGTGCAAGGCAGTGCGACAGGGGAGGAGGGAGACAAAGACGGGAGAGAGATGCAAAGTGCAAAAACAGGTTAGAAACAGCCGTGTCACCCCATCAAGCAGACCGCTCCCCACGACAGCCAGGACAGCCAGCAGGACACACCCAAGCCAGATCCCCGGGGACCAGGGAGCACGCAGCAAAGTGGAGGCTGAGAGCCAAGGCCGAGGCTGCCCCTGCTCCGCGCCTCAGACGGGACAGCAGGGAGGGCCCGGGCCCAGACACGCCGGGCGGGGTCTCAGTGCTAGGAACGGCTGGAAACGCGTGTACCCTCCTGTGCCAACCTCAGGAAGGTACCAGGCTGGCCCCGAGGTGCCAGCCTCCCCGTAGCCACGGTGTGAGGCCATTAGGGGACAGGCGGGCACAAGAGAAGGTGGGAAATGTGGACGAGGGCGGGCAGGAAGGGCACTTTCAAACACAAGCTCAGAGGGAGCCTGGGGCAGAGGCCGGCGGCAAAGGCCGTTAAACCCGCTCGGCCCTCTGAGCCCAGCCCTGAGGGCTGGGCCAGCTCAGGGTCCTCACCCTTCTCCAGGCGAGGAGCAGGAGGGGGGCACGGGGCCGGGGGCCCTGCTGGGAGGTGCCAAGTACCTTGGGAGGCCAGCATGGCGCCTGCCGTCTCCTGGAAGTCCAGCAGCTGCTGCAGGAAAAGGATGGCCTGTGCGGGGAATGGCAGGTCAGGGGGAACCCGGAGGGCAGGTCACTCCCCCAGCACGTCCTGTGTGACGGGCAAGTCCAGGGCCGGGGTCTAAGCACTTAGAGGTCCTGGTGGCCCCACCGGGGCCCGGGCAGCACCTACGTTGCTGGTGAGCTCGTGCACGGTGCCGTCCTTGGGCATGTTGTACTCCTTGTCCGGGTCGTTCTGCGGACACAGCCACTCGCTGGAAGAGCCCCCAAGGAGGCCCCAACCCACCCACGCCCCTCAGCCTGCTCCTGGCGCCGCCTCTTGGCAGACGGGTGTCAGGACACCCCTTAAGGCCCAATGGGGAGCAAGATGCACATGCAGAAACGGGCAGGAGCCTCAGCCCGGAGCGCCCAGAGAGGGAGGCGATGGGTGCTAACAGGAGTCACCCCTCCCGCAGACCCGGCCCACAGAGCCTGCGCCCCGAGCGGAAGGAGCGGGTCACCTTGATGTTGTCGGCGAAGTCTTCCAGCGCTTTGGCCCCTACGGTCTCCATGGAGGTGATGAGGCCGGGCAGCTTGTTCTTGGTGCTGGCGGCTGTTCCCTGAGGGAGAGCGGCACGGCTGCCCCTGTCCCCGCCGCGGGCAGGCGCACCCCTTCCTTCCAGCTGCTCCCCTGCCCCTCCTTCGGCCGAGCAGGCGCGGGCAGAGGCGTGGTGGACCCTCCTCCCCCATCCCCCGGCGCCGCGCCATGCGTACCTGGAGCACCTGGTCAAACTCGGGCTTGGTCTGCTTGAGGTGCCGCAGGATGGGGAAGATGGCGAGCACCGCCGAGAAGTCGTGCCTGACGATGGCCTTCCGGGCCGCGGACACGATGTTCTCCCCCTCGAACATCAGCCCCTCCAGTGCGTCCTGAGGGCAAGGCCGCGGCTCAGGGGCGTAGGCGAGGGCACCCGGAGGGGTGAGGGCACCCCAGGGTGAGGGGAGCCAGTGTGCCTCTGTGGGAGGAGGCACCAGGCACACCGCCGGGACGGATCCCCGGGACGGATCCCCGGGACGCGGGGGAGGAGGTGGCTGCAGTAGAGGCCGCAGGCCGCTGGCGGGGCCCCCGCTGCGGGGACAGCTCTGCAGGCGGGCCAGAGGGGCAGCACCTGGATCAGGGAGTCGAAGGTCTTCTTCTGATGGTGCTCGGGGATGACCTCCAGCAGCAGCTGGTACTCGCTCTGCGCCAGCTTCACGAAGGCGCTGACGCAGTGGATGTAGGCGTCCGTCTCCACGTCCAGCATGTCGTCTCTCCCTGCGGGAGGCGCTGCGCTGAGCCGCGGGGCTGGGACAGCCCTCTCCCTGCTGCGGGGCGCGGGGCTCCCCAGCTCCTGCCGGGGGTCCAGACTGGCCCCAGAGGGGGAGGAGGGAGACTGTGCGGGCAGAGAGCTGAGGATGCCTGCAGGCTCCACGGCTGCCGGGGAAATGGCTGGGCCCAGCCTTTGTCCTGCTTCACCCTGAGCTCTGCCATGGGCCGGAGTGCCGGGACGGGAGGTGAGGTGACAATAAAAGGGGAAGAGGGGATCCTTAAGTGGACTCCCTGGAGAGGGCATGGCCCCAGGATCGAGGAGCCGGACTGTAAGGAAAGAGGGCAGCTGGGGGGCAGGTGGCAGCGTCCACCCAGGAGCCAGCCATCTCAGAAACACTGCGGGAGAGGGTGGGCAGCCCAGCCAGGCTTCGGGACCCCGAGGAAGGCCGAGGCTGCGGCCGTGGGCCAGCTGGCACGGGTTAAAGCTGAAGAGGCTGAGTGAGCCCCGAGAGCAGGGCCCTTGGCTAGCAGCTGCCCAGGAGGCTGGACTCTCTGCCGGAGGCTGGGGCAGGGCCTAGTCCTACGCGCCCGGGGCTGGGCTCCCAGGAGCCGGAGCTGTTGGTGAAGCCGATGGCGCCACCTCCCTCTCGGCCTGCCTTCCCAGGAGCGGCCGCTCCTCCCCGCGGCCCGGGCCCTGAGCCAGGAGCACTCCCAGCTGCCGGGAGGCAAGGAGACCTCTGCCCGGAGGAGAGAGACGGAAGGAGAGAGCGACAGGTGTGGCCGTCCTCCGGGCCCTCCGGTGCCGGCTGCCCGCGGCCGGGCCGGGCTGGTACTCACCGGCCAGCGGCCCGTGCTTGTCGTTCAGGGCCTCGGACAGGTGCTTAACTCGGAAATCATGCTCGTGACCTAGCGAGACGTCGGCCGCACAAACACAAGCAGCGTTTATCCAGGGGCCGGGGCTGGCCCTCGGGGGCCGGGAAGAAGCCCTCCATCTCCGGGCGGGGTGTGAGGGGGGTGTGGGGGGGCACTGGAGGGCGCTCGGAGCCCCTCCTCTGCCGGGGCCTCTCTGGGAACAGCCGTTTCAAGCCTGACCAGCAGCGCCAGGCCGTCCCCGGAGCTGGTCTCCCCGCGCCCGGAGGCCGAGGAAAGCCGGGAGGCCGAGGAGAGATGAGGGGCTTCCGGCAGCCACGGGGCGGCTGATGCCGGGCCCAGGGGTTATCTCACCGGCCGTGGGGGAGAGCAGTTAGAGAATGTCTGTGAGGGAGTGGGGACGGCCTTCTTCTTGTCCCCAGCTCATTCTTACGGAGGGCCAGGGCCTCCGGGGGGTGGGGGGGCTGTCCTTCCTGGCGTGAGATAGGGATGAGGCCGACCAGCTGCCTGTCCCCTCGCTGCACCCCCGCCCTTGTAAAGTTGGGGTGACCAGGAGGCCTAGGCCAGCTGGGTCCTGCTACCGCTGATCTCAGCGTGAAAGGGCTGCCCACGGCTAAGAACTCTGAGTTCAAACAGGAGACAAGGACAGACAGGGCGGGGAGGGGAGGGAGCCCCAGGGAGGGCAGAGCTGCCATCAGCCAGACAGGACCAGGCCGAGGCCACGAAACCTGTCCCTGCGCCCGCTGGAGCGAGTGGTACAGGGACGGGCAGCCCCCCCGTGCCTCTCAGGGTGCCCCCCGAGGCCCTCCTGGGGCTGGAGGCTCTGCCCTGCCGGGAGTGCACACACGACGGAGGAGGAGGGGGGACGGGAGAGGAACACGGGTGATTACCTTCCAGAGGAATGAGGTTAGAGCCCCCCTTTTTCCCATCTAGACCATGCTGGGAATACTGTTTCAGAAGGTTCTGAGCCTTCCGGATCGTCCCTGTCACCAGAGCCACAGAGAGGAGATAAGAGGACCTAGGAAATGAGTGAGAGAAAACAGCAGCGGCCTCCGCGCCCAGACCGGCCTCCCACAGCGGCCCCCACGCCCGGCCCCACGTGAGCCGCCCAGACCCCTCCCCCATCAGGCCTTCCCGGGCCCCTGGAGACCCAGCGGATGGAGACGTTCCCCGGGCCTCCCCCCCGATCCTGCCGCTGACCCTCTGTCTGGCCTGAGCTCAGTGGAGGGCGAGGAGGGCGAAGGAGACAGGCGGGAAAGACCGGCCAGAGGAGCCCCAGTCAAAGGAGCTCGAGTCTGAACAGGTGGGGCTCGGGCCGGAGACGCTGGTGGCGGAGCTCTCACACCTGGAGTGACCACCCAGGAAAGAGCCGGGCACCCGGAGGCTGGCAGGCCCGTGCCCCGCAAGCGCCAGGCACAGCTCTCTGGGCATGCTCCGTGCGGGCAGGTAGCCCGGCAGCTGTCAGGAAGCAGCCCGGGAGCTGGCGAGGCGGGAAGGAGTCCTGGGAGGGAGGGCCAGTGCGAAGGCCGGAGGCCCGGAGGCAGCCTGGCCCACACACCCTCATCCACACCACCAAAACCTCTGAGAGCTCACGCGCCAGAGGGGTTACAGCCTCACGGAGAGCCAGGCAGGGCCGGAGGAAAGGGCGCGTGCTCTCGGCCCGGGAAAACAACAGAGTGCCACAAGTCAGAACAAGGAACACAAAACAGCGCCCGGCCTTGGGCCGGCCACTGGGGAACGAGACCCCGCAGGCGGGGCATGTGGAGGTAAAGCAGCATCTCCCGCAGGGGGCGCTGCCGGCGCTGCCCTCTGCCCGGCGCTGCCCTCTGCCCGAGCCGCGGCCCGGCCCCCCATCTCCCGCATCTCCCCGCACAGCCGGTCTGCCGAGTCCTGGCTGCGCCCAGAGGAGCTCGGGTGAGGAGGTGAAGTCAGGGCTCATTTCTTCCTGTCGCACCACGCCATTAGCGCTAATAACACGGCCGGCTCAGTCTCCGATGCAGCGACGGCCGCTAACGAGCACATCGCACTCCCGCCCGCAGCTGCGCGGAGCAGAGGGCCCGCCGGGCCTCCGGGCGCAGCCAGCGCGGCCATGGGGTGCCGTGGGGCTGTCTGTGGCAGCTGCCAAGACCATCAGGCACCAACGACCATGGACAGCGCTGAGGCTGGCGCTTCACGGCCACCACCTTCTCCCCGCTCCTCTCCCCCACCAGGGACGGACGTCCCCAGGCCCGATTCCCTGGTCCTGACGCCAGTCCGAGCCCACCAGCTCCTGACAACTCTCAAACCCCCACAGCAACATGGGGTCCTCCCCGCTAGTTTCCCTCTTGGGTCTACAAGCCAAGGAGGGATGCGGTCCCCGCATGGCCAGCCAGCACCCGGGCAGAGCACATGGGGTCCCAGGGCCTCCCGGGCCGTCAGGGAGACGGAGGGGAACGGAGCACAGAGCGCTGGCCCGGCCGCCCCCAGCACGCAGAGGCAGAGAGGGACGGGACGGCCTGTGCGGCAGCTGCAGCCTCGGCCCGCCCAGCCCGAGGCTTAGTGGAGGCACTGTTTTCTGGGGGAGCAGCCAGGGCCCCCACACTGGAGGGGAGAAGGCAGTGCCTTCCTTCCAGGCCCCCAGCTTCCCTAACACTCGCCTGGCTGTGCCCCCAGGGCAGTTACTGCCACATGTCCAAACCCTGAGGGGTGCACACAGACCCCTCAGAGGGGCAGGCAGGTAGGGCCGGACGAGGGAGGGTAAGCTCAGCCCCCAGCCTGTCACCACCCTGGGGCAGAGCCTGCAGCGTGAGCCCAGGCCTGCCAGGCTGCGGTCACACAGGGCACCGTTTACCGGCACAGACTGTGGGCACATGCTGTCAGGGACAAGGACAGAGAGCTGCTCACCCAGGACACCACCCACCCAGGGCCCCGCCTCGCCCTCAGCCCCTCCCTCCACGGCCGCCCACAGCACCCCTCCCTCCACGGCCGCCCTCAGCAGCCCTCCCTCCACGGCCGCCCTCAGCACCCCTCCCTCCACGGGCGCCCACAGCACCCCTCCCTCCACGGCCGCCCTCAGCACCCCTCCCTCCACGGGCGCCCACAGCACCCCTCCCTCCACGGCCGCCCTCAGCACCCCTCCCTCCACGGCCGCCCTCAGCACCCCTCCCTCCACGGCCGCCCACAGCACCCACTCCCAGTGCGGCCCTCACCTCCGGGAGGGCGGGCTAGGGCTTTCCCTCCGGGCCGACTGTGACAGGAGCAAGTCTCCCACCCACTCCTCAGCCACGCGCACTTCCAGCCCCGGCTTGCTGGGCGGTGAAGGCTGCCCATCCATCCCCTGATTTTGGCAGAGTCCCCGGCCAGGCCTTCCGGAGGGACAACAGGGGAGGAGCAGGGGCCCGGCCGGGGACTCTGCCCTGGCACCCCATTCCCCGGCCTCCCCACCCCTCTGACGCCCCTGCCTCCTCCAGAGCGTGTCTGCGCCCCCAGCCCTGCAGAGAGCAGAGGAGCCTCCTCGGTGGGGCCTTGCTGGGGGCAGACACCTGCTTTCTGTCCTGTCTGCAGCTGGAGGGGCCGAAAGCAGTGCAGGTCCCACCCCTTCCGGCTGGTGCTCAGAAGGCCAGCGAGGGGCTCACCTGGCCGCTTGATGGGCTTCTTGGTGGGCGTGTCTTTCCTCTTGTTGGGGATGGCAGGGGAGTAGGGGACCCCAGAGACAGAGCTGTTCTTCCGGAAGTGCTCCCTCAGGCCCTTGATGGAGCGGTCCAGCTGGCTGGAGCGGATCTGGTAGTAGACGTTCATGAAATCTGCGGAGAGATGTGCAACGGGCCTGTGGCAGCCGGCCCCGGCATTCCCCTCCAGAACAGCTCCGCGGGCGGCGGGTGCCCACTACTGCCACCTGCCGACCGCTCCTAGTACCCGCTCCTAGCACCCGCTCGGGCTCGCAGCCGCCCACAGGGCCGGGCCCCGCATCAGGCAGTCTTTACAGGGAAAGTATCCCCCTGACAGACTGATGTGTTTTTTTTTAAAAGTTCAGAAGCTAAGTGTTTTCAGATAAAAAATATAAAGATTAGGTAAGGAGTCAAAGGATGTAATTTATAGGAGGAAAAGAGACAAGCAATGTCAGTGAGTGAAAAAAAACACTATTATCTTTAACCATTATACAATGATTTCATTAATTTTTATTGATCTGAGAGGAGCATGGACGTGAAAGAGAAACATCGATTCGTTGCCTCCTGTACACACCCTGACTGGGGACTGAACCCACTACCTGGGAATGTGCTCTGACTGGGAATCCATCCCACAACCTTTTGGTGTACGGGACGATGCTCCAACCCACTGAGCCATGGCTAAACTTTTTATGAAAAACAAAAACTGGCGCCCCCCTCCCCGCCCCTGCCTGCCGTCGCCCTCGGCGGCCCTCACCTTGGTTGCGGCCGTACTCCACCAGCCAGCGGGAGATGCGGACCACGTCCAGGAGCACGCCTTCCGGCAGGTGCTCCAGGGGCACCTCCTCCTGGATCTCCAGCTCCTCCTCCCCGCTGATGAGGTCCAGGATGAGCACCGGGGAGACCACCTTACTGTGCCGGGTCATCAGGCTGCGGAACTCGGACTCCAGGGACTCCTTCCCCCGCTCGAACAGCAGCTTCTGCAGGGGCGGGGAGGGGGGAACGCACGGCTGCTGCGGCATTCGGCTGGCCTGCCCCTGCCCTCCCCTGCCTGCACTTCCTGAACCCAGAGGAGAAAAGCAGGAAGCCTTCCTCGGTCATTCCTTCCGCTCGGGTTCGCTAACTGGACGCTCAGGTGAAACCCGGGCTGAAAAGCTGACACTTCACGAACACGGGCTGATTACCTCCTCACTGACTACCAATCTGTCTTCTCGTTAGAAAGGGCTTTGCAAGGAAGGAAAGAGATTAATTGAACTGCCACATTAAAAACTTCTGTGCTGTAAATGATACCTTCAAAAAAAAAGCGAAAAAACCCACAGAATGAGAGAAATTATTTGCAAATCATGTATCTGATAAGGGACAGGTAGCCAGAACATGTAAGAGAATTGGAAACATGTTCATACAAAATCATGAAATACATCAGACTGAGAAAGATAAATACCGTATGGTTTCACTTATATGTGGAATCTAAAAAACAAAGTAAATGAACAAACAAAACAGAAGTAAATTCACAGGCGCGGACAACAAATTGGTAGTCGCCAGGTGGGAGGGGAGTTGGAGGGACAGGTGAGAAAGGTTAGGGATCACCAAGTACAAATTGGTAATTATTAAAACAGGCACAGGGTGTAAAGTAAAGCACAGGGAATATAATCAATAACATTGTAATAACTATATATGGTGGCAAGTCGCTACTACACTAAAAGGGTGATCACTTCATAAGACACATAAATGTCTAATCACTACACTGGAAACTAAAAATATTCCATGTCAACTGCAATATAAATTTTAAATAAAAATAGTTAAATTGGTAAGTTTTATATTATGTATTTTTACCACAATAAGAAAACGCCAAATGCATTTGTAAAAATCAAAACATTAAATTTATATTGCATAAGTAATGGTTGCAGGCTCAATCCCCAGTAGGGGGCGTGCAGGAGGCAACCGATCAATGATTCTCTCTCATCATGGATGTTTTTCTCTCCCTCTTCCTCCCCCTTCCTCTATAAAATCAATAAAATATATATATTTATATATATCTCTCTGTGATTGCTGAGGCAGAGTTCTTCAGGACTACAGCATGTGACTATTCTAGATGCTTCTGTTTATTCTACTACACTCTCCTTTGAGCTGGTTCAGTCTCCCATGAGACCAGGGCAGGGACCCATGTCGCCACACCTCTCCCATTAGGCTGCTGTCCCCTTACCACTTTGTTGAGCTCCGGGCTGTCTGGGCTGTTGTCCTGGAAATACTCCACCGCCTTCTGAATCTTGGCCATGCTTCCCAGGTACTCTTCCAGCCGGCCTGTGGGGCTGGAGGGAACAGAGCTGTCAGCCCGGCCGGAGGGAAGAGGAAGAGAGGACCCATTTGGAAGGGGAAAGGAGAGAATTGATATAGGGGCCTCCAGGCTCCAATATATCCTACCCCGTTCCCCTTCTACGCTGCTGGTCCAAGAGGCATCAAGAATGTCAACCATAGCCCTGGCCAGTTTGGCTCAGTGGATAGAGCATCAGCCCGCAGACTGAAGGGTCCCAGGTTCAACTCTGGGCAAGGGCACAAGCCCAGGTTGAGAGCTCGATCCCCAGTGGGGAGCGTGCAGGAGACAGCCAATCAATAATTCTCATCATGGATGTGTCTCTCTCTCCCTCTCCCTCTCCCTTCCACTCTGAAATTAATAAAAATATCTATTTTTAAAAATGGGGAAATCCTTATAAAAATGTCAACATTAACAAAAAATAAAAGGGTTAATTAAAAACAGAATGAAAGGAACGTGACCCCTGGCCCTCGCTCACCCCTCCCTGATGATCTTCTCGGTGTCACTGGCCACGTGGTAGTAGCTGATGACGTGGTCCAGGCAGGACAGGGTCTTCTCCACGTTCTCCTGCAGCCGCTGCAGGTTCTCCGTCTGCTTGTGCACAGGGATGATGGAGTTCTCCAGCTTCATCAGGCGGCTCTCAAAGGACGACAGGATGGACACCTGCGGGGACCACGTGCCCTCAGGCCTCGCGATGGCCCCAGAGTGGCTTCTAGGCACCTACCAGGTCTTCGGCATTTGCTGCCTTTTCTCTGCTTTTCTAGACAATAAGCTCCGTGAGGGAAGGGCGGGTGCAGCTGTATCCTCAGTGCACAGGACGTGGCCCAAATACTTTGGGTGAAATTTGATTTGAAGGCAATGCAAGCATCAAAAGACCTCCTCCAGAAAGATGGTTTCCCTTCCACCCTTTGAAGCCAAATCTCAATCCTGTTCTTTCTGAGGCTTTCCTAGAACGAACAGGAAGTAGCTGCATATGGGGTAGCCTGAACTGAATTGCTGGCTCTTCCAAAGGCCTCTCTCTAAGGGTGAATCTCACTACGTAAGGGCGAGGACTTCATGATTGTGTTACTACATACACACACCACGTTTGCATTTACTCAACCTGTGCCCCACAGTCTCCTCTAGAAATAGAGAGGAAACCCCCTGTTTATTGAGCACCAACTGTATACCAGGCGCTGTGCAGGACGGGTCCCATGTATTGGCTCCTGTGACCTTCACAGCCACAGGGGGAGCGTGGCATTGTCTCTGTTTTGTCACAGGAGTTAACTGAGGCTCAGAGCTACCCGTCCGGAGCCACCCACAAACAGGGGAGGGTGAGGACTCCGATTTCCAGCTCATTCTACCCCAGAGCCCTGCGGGCGGGAGATGGCTGAGTCCTGTCAGCCCTCAGCAACCTCAGAAGTGCCACCCTTGCCCTCCGCCTCCTGAAGTGAGGATGACACAGACCGTCCCGGCCCACCTAAGTCAGCCTCACTGAACGTGTGCAGGAGACGCAGACCAGGCCGGCGGGCAGCAGCATCCTCGGTGAGGGGGCGGCCAGGGGGAAGGCTGGGCGGTCACAGACATGCCACCCTGCTGCTAGAGAAACCCACCCGATGCCACCACCCCTGCCCAGGCCAGAAGCCAGGCCTGATGGACCGGCCCGGGCCGCCAGGCCGCAGGGCGCTCCTGCGGACCCGGAGGCCTGGCCGCCGCTCCCACGGAGGGCCACTCACCATGTTCTTGGTGAGCTGGTCGCTCTTCTCCAGGCTGTCTCGGATGAAGGACAGCGTCTCCTCCTCCTGGGGCGCGGAGGGGAGGCGTCAGCAGAAGCCCGCGGCCTCGCCCCCGGGCCCAGCTCCGGGCAGGGAGCGCCCTCACCCCGCCCGGGCCTCGGCGCCCTCCCTCCCCTCCTCCCCCGCCTCCCCGCCCCAGCCTCACCTGCTTCAGCTTCTCCTCGATTTCCCGCCGCCGGGCGGACGCCTCCTGCGGGGGAATCATCCCTGCGGCCGCGTCCACTTCCAGTGTGTTGTCCCTGCGGGCGGACCTTCCCGGCTTCCGTCCCCGCCACGCCCACTTCCGCCCCTGGCCCCGCCCCGGAGCGCGCCGGGCGCCATGTTGGGAGTGGCGGGCGGGAGTGCGCCTGCGCGGGGCACGGAGGCGGCCGGGAAAGTCGCCATCTTGGGTGTGGCCGAAGTGTGGCTCCGGTGGGCCAGCCCGGAGAGCCTCACTCAGCTCTTATTCAGCTCTTTACGTCTGTGAACAACACCTAGCCCATAGTACACGTTCAAAAATATATCGCTAACATCATGCTTTCTATGTCTAAGGAAGGGACTCCTTTATGGTTATGAACAAGTAGTTTCTTTCCCCAAAAATCTTTATTTTAAAAAAATATTTTTTTATTGATTTTTTTACAGAGAGGAAGGGGAGAGGGATAGAGAGTCAGAAACATCGATGAGAGAGAAACATCAATCAGTTGCCTCCTGCACACCCCCACTGGGGATGTGCCCGCAAACAAGAATTTTTTTGCCCCTGATTGGAATCGAACCTGGGACCCCTCAGTCTGCAGGCTGATGCTCTATCCACTGAGCCAAACCGGTTAGGGCAGTCCCCCGCCCCCCAAATCTTTATTGTTGAAAGTATAACATGTCCCCCTTTTCCCTCCATTGACTCCTTTTAGCCCGCCCCTATTGTCTGTCTAAGTGTCCAAAGAATAAATACTTTCAACTTTGTACAATCTCATTGCATTTTTGGTAAATGAACTCTGTGTGCTTCTTGTATTTTCTCACATTTCCTCCACTAAGTGTAACTCGGTAGCCAGCTGCCATGGAGTGAGAGCCGTCTGTTTGCCCAACTCCGTCACCCGTTCTTGCTCCCCGTCCTGGCTAATCCTCACAGCAAACTTCCGAGGGGGCACAGCTGTGCTGTCCCTTCGCAGGAGGAAGCTCAGGCGCAGAGAGGTCCGCGGCCTAAACCAACACAGCTGGCCGGCAGGGTCTGCGCTTCGGGGGCCCCGCCCAGGCCCGCAGCTCAGGACCGCTGGCTGTGCAAAGCTGCCAAGGTGCTGGTCAAGAAAACCCACTGTGGAAAGCAGCTTATTTTAAAATATGTATTTTATTGATCTTTTACAGAGAGGAAGGGAGAGGAATAGGCAGTTAGAAACATCGATGAGAGAGAAACATCCATCAGCTGCCTCTTGCAGACCTCCTACTGAGGATGTGCCTGCAACCAAGGTACATGCCCTTGACCGGAATCGAACCTGGGACCCTTCAGTCCGCAGGCCGACGCTCTATCCACTGAGCCACACCGGTTAGGGCTAAAACTACTTTTTAAATTCGATGTAATTCTATCCAAACTGCAAAGAAGGCATATATGCCCTCCTCTGCCTTGACCCCCAGGTGGTTACTCTGTCCCAGAAGGAACCACAGTTATAACTTTCTGGAAGAAGTTACACAAACCCAGCGTATTTTACACAATAAGCTCTTCTCTCTCTCTCTCTCTCTCCTTCCCTCCCTTCTTCTCTCCTTTCCTCTCCCTAAAACAATATCCTAGGGTGAAGATTAACAACAAAATATGTGCTTTCCTGCAGCCTGCATGTTCACTTAACAGCACACTTTTCTTTTCCTCTCTCCAGGTGAGCTTTAAAATCACTTCCCCACCTGCAAATTGAATGCTCCCGGAGTAAACTGGTTTGCCGGGGGATGTCCCCAGGGGACAGGCCCACTTGAGGAACGGAGGCCAAGTGTGACCGGGGAGGGAGGGCTGGGAGGCGGGACCAGGCCTCCTGGCCGAGAGTGTGTGAAGCGGCCCCCAGCCAAGAGGAAGGGCTCCAGGCAGGGCTGGACCCGCTGAGGGCAGATCAAAGGCCGAGCGACAACAGAGAGAGGAGAGGGAGGCGCCCCGGAGGGTGGTGCAGGAGGGGCAGGAAGGCCGCTGCCCCGCTCCTGGGGAGGGGACACACATCTGTGCTGAGCCAGCAAACACACAGCTAGGTGATGGCCAACCCCAGGGGCCCAGGGAGGAGCAGGGCCAGGAGGGAGGATCGCGGGATGAGACGACCTGGAGGGGAGATGGGGGGGAGTCCCAGAGCAGGGAGCTGAGGGGAAGGCGGTTCATGCGCCTTTGGAGGCGACTGGGAGCTTCCGGGCCCGAACATCACAGCGACAGGGTCGCAGGGAGCACACCCCAGGCCCCGCCAGCTGTCACCGCGGGCAGGGCGGCCGGGAGCGGGTGGGGATACCCCACGTGGCGCTGACTCCCGCCTCCCCCCTCCTCCCGCCCTCCCCCCCCCCCCCCCGGACATCTTCAGGCTCCAGAGCCTCTGGGAGGGTGTGGAGGACGTGGCTGGCCGCAGGGGGGCGCGCTCCCCGCTCCCCCAGGCGCTGAGCCCCAGTCCGGGCGGGAGGGCCTGCCGGCCACCAGGGGGCGCGCGCCGCCGCCTGTGCGCGTCCGCCCGCCCGCCAGCCGGCTGCGCAGGGGGGGGCCTGGAGAGCGAACCGGGGGGCGCAGGGGGAGTCCCCCCCGGAGAGCGAACCGGGGGGCGCAGGGGGGGTCCCCCCCGGAGAGCGGAGCGGGCGGGGGCGGGGGGAGGGGGGCCGTGGCCCCGGAGGGAGAGGGGCGTGGAGGCGGGAGGAAGCCGATGACCGAGAAAACCCGCGGCCCCACGGCCCCCACCGCCCGGAGCGGGGTCCGAGGCAGCACCCGCGGCTCCAGGCAACGGAGGACCCGGCGCCCGATGCCCCCCCGGAGGTGCGGGCCCCCTGCCCCCGCCCCCGCCGCCCCGCGCCCGCACCCGGGGCGCATCCCCACGGCCCGGCCGGAAGGTCTGGAAATGCCCCGCGGAGGCCGGAGCCCACCGGCCACGACTCCCCGCGGCTCCCGGGCGGGGCCTGCCTGGGACAGGTGTTGGGGGAGGAAGGGAGGAAGGGAGGGGGGACAAGTCCTGGCCACGGCCCTTTGCAGGGCTCAGTCTGGCTGGCTCCCCCGCTCACAGCTGGGGAGCCTGCACCTGCGGCTCTAACCCGCCTTCACCGGAGGCCCCATCCTTCCCGCGGTGGGTCGCTCACCACCAGGCTCCACTGTCTCCACGCTTAACCCCGGCTGACCTTCCACAGTCCTCCCTCCCTCCCTCCCCATGTGCTCCACTCACAGCCTGACAGACAGCCAGGGCCTAACTCACAGGGTCAGTCATTGGTCCGGGCTCAGCTGTGTCCGCCCCGCCTGCCCTCCAGGCCGCACTGGCATTCCCCACTGGACCGATCGCACTGTGCGGCCGCATCTTTGGGGTCACACATGCCCGGCTCGCCTCCCATCCTGGAACCCCCCTTCCCAAGCCCAGGAGGCCCCATAGGCGGAGGGGCCTGGGAGTGGACCGGGAGTGTGGACTGCTCTCAGCGGCTCTGACCCATCAGGTCCTGGGGACACTCAACTCCAGGGTTCGGGGCGAGCCCACAGAGTCAGTTTCCGGCCCTGCTCCTGCCGCAGGCCATCAGAGTGCCCCCCAAACTGCCCTCAGGCAGGAGCTCCCGGGGCCAGAGGGTGCAGAGGCTTTGAGCGGAGCCGGGCCGGGCCTGGCGGGGGCCTGCCTGTTCCTGATGACTCTCCTCTGTTCTCGGGGTGCTGGGCCAGGGGGTGATTCCCTCCGGGGCTGGGAGACCCCGTGTCCCACTCAGGGAGGCCAGAGAGACCCAGGGGACGTGGACGGGCACGAGTCCTGGCCCCTGAGCCGGGGACGCTGAGGCAGGGTCTGTCTGCCACCCCTCCCCATCGCGGGGACCCCTCCTGCCAGCACAGGACACTCTGAGCAAAAGGGCGAAACCAGAATATCACATGGGGACGGGACAGGACTTGGTGCCCAGATGCGGCCGGCAGAGGGCAGGGTGGTCTGGGTGGGGCGGGGCACTGACAGGGCCTGTGGGTGGCTCTGCGTACACTGCAGCCTCTCCGCTCAGCTTGGCTCCCTGGCAAACGGCCGGGAGGGCTGTGGGCCTCGCTGGGGCTTCAAAGGCCCTGGGGGCCCGGGGACCTGGGAGCCTGGGGGCCGTGGGCCGGGAGCTGTGTGCAGGCGGCTGCTCTCCCCAGTTGCTGGGGTCTTGCTGTCCCAGGGGCCCAGGCAGCTGCCTCCTGTGCTCTGAGCAAGCGAGCAGGGGTCCAGCAGGGCGAGGGGAGCTGGGGGCAGGGCACGGAAACCTTGGTCTGTCACCCCCGGTTAATGTGCACCAGCCTCCCCTGCACCGCACCCCCGGCTGCCCGAGTGCCCCCCTCAAAGCTCCTGCCTGAGGGCAGTTTGGGGGGGGCACTCGGGTTGGCTCCTGGGGGTCAGTGCTCTCCAGCTGACCCCTGCCCGCAGCTGACCACACAAGGCAAGTTCAGGCCCCAGCATGCCCGTGGGGTGACTCTGACCTGTCCCTGTCCCGCCCGGAGCCCCTCAGCGGGACAGACACACATGCCCAGGAGGGTGGTGACCCCCAGGGCCTCCGTGTGCCTCTGCCTCACGCAGGTCAGCGCAGCCCCAGCAGGGGTGGCCGCCCAGAGCCCCCCAGGGTGCCTCCCCTCCCTGCCACCCACCTTTCCTCCTCCTCTTACGCAAGAACGTGTCAGCAGGACCTGGGCCGCTCTCCACCCCATTGTGAATGCGCCCCCCCATCTCCACCCAGACAGGCCCAGGCCTGCCCCCTGCCCCCTGCTGCGAGACCAAATACACCTGTTTACCTCTGGGCCCTGCCCGGATGGAAGTGCGCCTGGCTCCCGCCTCTTCCTCCCCCTGCCCTCACACCCCTCCCGCCCCCAGCTCATCTTCCCTCTGAGATCTGTGCGTGTGGGGGGTGGAGAGCGGTCTGTCCTCAGCGCGGCTCTGCAGGCGCCTGGCCTGCTGCTGAGGGGTCCCAGGTCGCTGGAGCCGTGGAGGCCTGGCCGGGGACAGGATGAGCTCTGGGCAGAGACGGGGAGGCCTCCAGCTCCAAGCTCCTGCTCTCTCTCCCGCCTCCCCCTCCCCCTCACATGGCAGCTGGGCAAGGGGGACGCTTAGGAGACAGGAGAGCAGCTTGTTTGGGAAGGGCTGCCCCCAGCACCTAAGAGTGAAGTCCTTTAGGGGCTTCTCACCTCAAAGGTGGGGATGAAAGGAGATAGGAACCTGTTCAGAGCGTCATGGGCGCAGCCACACAGCTTACAGGAGAGAGGGCTGCCTGGCTGGGAGGTCACCGGTCCGATTCCCGTCAGATTGGATCCCCGGTCAGAGCAGATGCCATGGCTGTGGCTCGATCCCCAGTAGGGAGGTGCAGGAGTTGATCGAAGTTTCTCTCTCATGGATGTTTCTATCTCTATCCTTATCCCTTCCCCCTCTCTAAAATCAATAATGTATATATTTGGGGGCAAGTGGAGAAGGCCAATATATATATATATAGATTTCAGAGAAGAAGAGAGAAGTAGAGAGAGATAGAAACATCAATGATGAGAAACATTGATCGGCTGCATACTGCACCGCCCCCCCCCCCCCACTGGGAATCAAGCCCACAATTCTGGCATGTGCCCTTGATGGGAATTGAACCTGGGACCCTTCAGTCTGCAGGCCAACGCTCTATCCACTGAGCCAAACCAGCTAGGGATATATATATATATATATATATATATATATATATATATTAGAAGAAGAAGAGGGGGAGAGAGAGAGAGAGAGAGAGAGAGAACCCCTCGGTGCAACTCATGACCCTGGACTGGGGTGCTGGCCGGGGGGCGGGGAGCATCAGGGGGCCATCTGCTAACTTCGAACGGGCGGTGGTGAGGTGGGATTGCCAGGCCCTTGCCCATGTCCTGATGGTGACGGGGGCACGCGGGCTCTGCAGGACGCAGACACTTCAGCAGTCGGTGCTGGTGGGCACTTTGCTGGGGGTCACGTGGAGTCCATCAGTAACTAGGGGGTAAAGGGACAGCTTTTAAAAAGCCGCCAGGGCAGGCTCAGCCTGTGTGGCTCAGCGGTTGAACATCGACCTGTGAACCAGGAAGTCACAGTTCGATTCCCGGTCAAGGGCACAGGCCTGGGCTGCCGGCTCAATTCCCGGTGTGGGGCCCAGTGTAGGGTGTGCAGGAGGCAGCTGATCAATGATTCTCTCTCATTATTGACGTTTCTCTCTCTCTCTCCCTCTCCCTTCCCCTCTGAAATCAATACAACATCTAAACAAATAAAAAATAAAAATAGAAGCCATCGGGCAGGGGCAAGCAGGAGGGATGGCTCTGAAACGCACATTTCCCCCTCAGACGCCGCCTGCTCAGAGTGGGGAGCCCAGAGCACCTGCCCCGCTGGGCGTTGGCAGCGTCCGGGGCCCTTCATCAATGGTGAGGCCTGAGCCCCGCACGGGGGTTTTCAGCTCCTGGTCCAACGCCACAGCCAGGGCTGAGCCCCGCCCCTGCTCCCCTTCCGCCTCTCCTCACCGCTGTGGGCAGCGCTGCCTGCCAGACCTGTCCCTCCCCCAGCCCAGGGGAGAGGGTGGCACGCCCACCTGCCAATCAGAGGTGTAACTCCTTCAGCCAGGGCCGGAGGCTGATCTTGGGGGCCGGTGGAGAAGGCCATACCCCCTCCCCCGTTCCCCACTGCTGGGGTCTGTAGGGAGTTGGGCGGGTGGGTTGGAGGGGTGGGGGGTGAAGGGAGTCGCAGAGTGAGGCGGCCTCCGGCTGCTGTGGGAAGGGGTGGGCTGGCTTCTGGGCTCAGCAAGGCCCCAGTGGCCCCGCAGTGCGTGCCCGCTGAAATATTTGGGATAATTAGCAAGTGAAAGCAGCCTTCGCCAGGGGAATGCAGGCCTGGCCCCGAGCCGAGCCCCAGAGGAGGGAAAGAAAGGGCTAGGGTGGGAAATGTCCATGGAGGCTGGGCAGGCTGAGCGGGAGAGGCCATCTGTGCCAGGGCGTGTGTGTGCGTGTGTGTGTGTGTGTGTGTGTGTGAGCGTGTGTGTGTGTGTGTGTGTGTGAGCGTGTGTGTGTGTGCGTGTGTGTGAGTGTGTGTGTGAGAGAGTGTGTGCGTGTGAGAGTGTGTATGTGTGCGTGTGCATGCATGCGTGTGTGTGCATGCGCGTGCGTGTGCGCGTGTGCATGTGTGTGTGTGTGTGTGTGTGTGTGCTGGGGAGGAGCTGTGCACCCCCAGGGTGTTCTCATGGGGCTGAGCGGAGAGGTGGGCTCCAGACAAAGCTCGGGGAGAGGACTGAGAGATGCCACCGTGTGTCACGCGAACACACATGTTCTTTTTTACAAAATATATATTTTATTGATTTTTTACAGAGAGAAAGGGAGAGGGATAGAGAGTTAGAAACATCGATGAAAGAAACACCGACCGGCTGCCTTCTCCACGCCCCCCACTGGGGATGTGCCCGCAACCAAGGCACATGCCCTTGACTGGAATCGAACCTGGGACCCTTGAGTCCGCCGGCCGATGCTCCATCCATTGAGCCAAACCGGTTTTGGCTGAACACACGTGTTCTGTGCCTCAGTTTCCCCATCAGAACCCTGGTAGGCTGGGCTCCTCACAGAGCAGACCTGTCAGTGTGAGCGGGGAGGGTCTGGGCACACAGACTTCCCGGTGGCCTCCTCCTGCTCCAGCTGCACCGGGCCTGGGAGGGCGGCCCGCGCTGGATGCACACACCCCGGGGTGGGCGTGCGGGCCCTGGGACGGGCCCTCTGACTCACACCCTGTCGCCTCCAGGAGGTGCTGGAGCCTGGCCCAGGCCGGGAGGCACGTTCAGGCGGGCAAGCCCAGGCAGGCCCTGGGGGAGGGGGACACACACACATGCTCAGCCTTTGTGAGTCCCAGGCCAGGGAGGGGCTGTGCCTCCTTTTCCGCAGGCTCCTGGGCTGGGGGGGTGGTTACCCCCATTGTGCAGACCGGGGCACTGAGGCTGCAGGGGAGCCCTTAGCTGCCTCCCCCCTTTCCTGGGACAGTCATCAGGGGGCATGTTCAGGCCTTCAGTGACCCCCCAACTCCTTCCAGCCCTCCCCCTGCGGCACCGATGAGAACCCCTCCTCAATCCGTGTCCTTGCCTTTTCCCAAAGAAAGTTGCAAGCAGGTCCGTTTGCAGATTTAAAAAAAATTTATTGTCAAAAAAACATTTATTGTAAATAACTTTCCATGAAAAAGGTTAAATTGCCCCGTGGGGCAGGAGGATGGATTCGGGATGTAGCCTGGGGCGCTGGGGGGGGTGCAAGACACTCCCCCCACGAGTGCAGGCGGGGACACGGGCGACCACCACCCCTTCCTGGTCCCCGTGGTTCTAGCAAGCTGGCCATCCCTCCCGGTTAGACCTCAGCTCTAGGTTACACTCACTACGTTAGTCCGTCTTCCCCTCCCCCTGCCCCCAACTCCCCAGAACCCCAGCTCCTCACTACTGTCAGCCTCCAGTGGGGCCCAGACATTAGGGGTTTCCAGCCTCGCCCCTGCCCGAGGTGGAGATGGGCCAGGAGGCCTTAGGAAGTCTCCCTGCCCTTGGGGCCCGGCCCTCCCATCTCTCCTCTCTCTGCCCCTCGGGCTCCGCCCGCCTCCTGCCCGCCCGGCCCCAGGGGCTTTGCCTGGAGAGGCCCCAGGGGGTAAATCTGCAGTCACCTCATTAGCGTTTGCGGGCCTGGGACTTTTCTCTGGATACAGACCCGGGGTGGGGGTGGGGGATGGAGGAAGGAGAACCTTTGGAAGCCCAGGTGCCCGGGCGGCCTGTCCTCTGGCTCCCGGCCCGGACGGCCCTCAGGCCGTGGCGCTCGGTGGCGGGCAGGTGAGGGCAAAGCAACACTGTGTGTGGGGCCCGGCGGGAGGCAGCGATCGGTTCTCTGGTCCTGAGCCCCGTCTCAGCCTCCGGGGCTGGGAGCCCAGGGCGGCCCGGCTGGCGGATGTGTGGCCCCGTGGCGCCAGCCGGGAGGCGTGCCCAGCCCGTCTGGGCAGCAGGTCCCTGGGCCGGTGCTGGGGGGGCAGCAGGGTCCCTGGGCCGGTGCTGGGGGGGCAGCAGGGTCCCTGGGCCGGTGCCGGGGGCAGCAGGGTCCCTGGGCCGGTGCCGGGGGCAGCAGGGTCCCTGGGCCGATGCTGGGGGGGCAGCAGGGTCCCTGGCCGGTGCTGGGGGGCAGCAGGGTCCCTGGGCCGGTGCTGGGGCAGCAGGGTCCCTGGCCGGTGCTGGGGCAGCAGGGTCCCTGGCCGGTGCTGGGGCAGCAGGGTCCCTGGCCGGTGCTGGGGGGGCAGCAGGTCCCTGGCCGGTGCTGGGGGGGCAGCAGGGTCCCTGGCCGGTGCCGGGGGCAGCAGGGTCCCTGGCCGGTGCCGGGGGCAGCAGGGTCCCTGGGCCGGTGCTGGGGGGGCAGCAGGGTCCCTGGGCCGGTGCTGGGGGGGCAGCAGGGTCCCTGGCCGGTGCTGGGGGGGCAGCAGGGTCCCTGGGCCGGTGCTGGGGGGGCAGCAGGGTCCCTGGGCCGGTGCTGGGGGGGCAGCAGGGTCCCTGGCCGGTGCTGGGGGGGCAGCAGGGTCCCTGGGCCGGTGCTGGGGCAGCAGGGTCCCTGGCCGGTGCCGGGGGCAGTCTGGCCTGGACTCGGGCGCCGTCCGCGGGCGGGCGGGCCGGCCTCTTACAAGAAGGCGCCCACGCTGGCCCAGTCCTGCAGCTCGGCGGCCAGGCCGGCGTCCCCGGCCTGGAACAGGGGCTCGGGGGGCAGGCCGCCGCTGCCGCCCTCGTCCCAGGGGTGCTGCAGGAAGGACGTGGCCAGGAGGGTCTCGTCGAAGTCCAGGCTGTCGGCGGCCTGCGCCCCCGCGGGCCCCCACGCGGCGGGGCAGTCGACGTGGTGGCCGTGGACGGCGAGGTCCAGGTCGCCGCCGGGGGCGGGGCTCAGCGGGGGGCTCAGCTCCAGGGCCTCCAGCGCGCCCAGCTCCCCGCCCAGGGCGCCCGCGTCGAACACGGCCTCCCAGTCAAAGTTGCCCTTGAGGGGCTCCAGCTCGCCCTGCTCCTCGGGGGTCAGCAGCAGCGAGCTGGGTGGCCGGGGCGCCTTGGCCACCCGCTTGGGCAGCGGCTGCTTGCGCTTGTGCCCGGGCCTGGCCTCGCCCGCGCCCCAGCCGCCCTCCCCCGTGGCATCCTCGAACTCCCGCAGCAGCTGCTGGGCCTCGGTGCTGGCGGCCAGCGGCCCGGGCCAGGGCGCGGGGCCCGGCGGGGGCTCGGCCGGGCGGGCGAAGGCGGGGTGGACGTGCACCGGGGGCAGCCGCCGCTTCTTGAAGGCGCCGCTGAGCAGGCGCTCGGCGTACTGCGGGTCGATGCGCCAGAAGCCGCCCTTGCCCGGCTCGTCCTTCTCCCGCGGCACCTTGATGAAGCACTTGTTCAGGGACAGGTTGTGGCGGATGGAGTTCTGGGAGGACAGAGGGGCGGGGGGCGGGGGGGGGGGGAGGAGGTGTCAGCGGCGGCCTGTGCTCTCGCCCGGCTCCTACCCGCCCCTCTCGGTGGGGGCGGGGGAGGGGGAGGAGGCTCTGGGACGCGAGCCACGGCCCCGGAGCCGGGAGGGCAGCCGGGGCTTTTATTCCCTGTTGCCGGGATATCCGCCTGCTCAGTCATCCGAGCCCCGAGCCACAGGGTGGACTCAGTGCCACCCAGTCCTGCCCGCTCCCCCTCACCCCACCACTCGCAGCCTCTGGCCAAACGCCTCCGCTCCCCCAGGGCCTGGCCGGCCGGCTGTTTGTGGAGGGAGAGGGGTGGGGTGGGCGGCACTGGGTGACCGGCGGCGTGAGAGTGTGCGTGTGCGTGTGTGTGCATGTGTGTGTGTGCTCACGTGTGCGTGCCTGCGTGGAGTGAGTGTAGGGGTGAGGTGTGGTAGGAGCCGATGGCTTGCCTTGTTTGTTGAGCCAGCCGCTGGCCTGGGCCTTGCCCCCACCCCCTCCTCCCACCCAAGCTGTGTGGCCTCGGTTGATTGTCACCCAGCACAGAGCACAGCACTCATTCTTGGGCCCACTTCCCGCGGCTCCGCAGGCACGGGGGGGGGGGAGGGGGGGCACCGGGGTCTCTGCCTTCGCCCTGAGGCTGCTGAGGGCGTCACCCCGCCAGGGCCCAGCAGTGAAGAGCAGCCGGGATGTGACGGGCGGCCTGCGGGTGCCCAGGAGGACTCTGGGTGTCCTCGGGGCCCCTGTCCCCAACCAGGCCCTGACCCTGAGCCTCTCAGGGCAATGCCTGCGGGCCTCAGAGCACCATCTAAGGCGCAGGAGGGGGACAGGGGCCGGGGGCCTGACCAGCAGGGCGGACAGGTGGGTAGTGCCGGTGGCAAGGCCGGGTGTTTACATGGCGGCCTGGCCCTGGGCTGAGACTCGGAGCCTGAAGCCCGAGCTGGAGGCAGAGCCCGTGGAGAGCACCTGGCTCAGGTAATTGTCTCCCCGGGGAGCCTGACTGACAGAGAAGAGGGGGAGGAGGGGAGACAGGAAACAGGGAGCGGCTGGAGTGGGGGCTGGGGCAGCAGCTGCAGGAAGGCTGCATACCCAGGCTCCGGGACACAGCTGCCTTCACACCCCGCGGCCCTCAACCACCTCCCCCCACCCCCCGTCCCCCAGCCAACTGCAACCAGGCGGGAGGCAGAGCGTGGCCGATGCTCCAGCTCCCGGTTCCCAGAGGTCCTGGAACTCTGGCCCCGGGCAGGCAGTGTCTAGGAATTCTCGGACCGGGGACCAAACTGTGTCCCTCGTCCATCACCACCTCCCCCCGGGGGCTGTGTCCGCCCATGGCCTAGTCCGGCCCTGGTCCCTGGGCGGCGCCTCTTGGAGGAGGGACAGTGTTCGCCCTTTGAACTCAGCATCCTCACCCCGGAGGCCCCCTGAGCATCCCCCTCCTCCCGCTCTGGAGCCAAATGAGAGGCATTTCCCAGCACCGGCTCCCTCCGGGGCCTCCCTCCATGGCTTCCCTCCCCGGGGCCCTGCAGGCTTGACCTGGATCTGGGCGAAGTGAGTGAGTCCCTGGAAGGATGGAGGAGGAGGAGGAGGAGGAGGAGGAGGAGGAGGAGGAGGAAGGCAGGAGGCTGGGGAGGAGCAGCCGCACCCCCCTCCCCTACCTGCCAGGTGGGATCCGCGTGGCGGAAGTAGCAGAAGTTGTCCGTGATCCACTTGTAGATGGCGGACAGCGTGATCTTGGTGGCCTTGCTGGCCTGCATGGCCATGCAGATGAGCGTGGCGTAGGAGTAGGGCGGCTTCACGCTGGGGTTGGTGGCGTAGTCCACGTCGTCCGGGGGCGGCAGCCCCGGGGCGCCGGACGTGCAGGAGGCCGTGGGCTTGCCCGGCGTGTGCGGCGGCCCCAGGCAGGCGGGGTCGGCCGCCAGCGGGGACCCCGGCGCCGCGGAGCCCGGCACCTGGCGGTAGCCGTGCGGGTCGGCGCCCCCCGGGGGCAGCGCGGGCGCCTTGGCGCTGAGGATGGAGAACTCCTGCAGCCACTGCAGGCTGGTCAGGCTGTCGTCCAGGGCGTCCGGCTCGTCCAGGCCGCCCTCCGGCCCCGCCGCCGGCCCTGCGCCCGGGAGGCGCAGCCAGCTCCCCGCCATGTCCGCGGGCTCCGGCGCTCCCTCCACCGCTCCCGCTACGCCGCCTCCCGGACGCGCGCGTCCATCCCCGCGGCCGGGGTCGCCTCCTCCGAACACGGACGGACGTGGGGCCTGCGGGGAGCACGGCGGGAGCTGAGCCCTCTCCCCGCCCCGGGGGCCGGGGCCGGGGTGATCGCCCCGCAGCCGCGCGGGTCTTTGGGGCCGAGGTCTGGGGAACAGGACGACCCCCGCCCGACCCTCGCTCTTCACTCCCTCTTCGGGGTTGAAGGGAGACGATGAGGCAAGTACAGGGGGAAGGTAGGAGCATTCCCGTCCACCCGTTCCCCCCGAGAGCGGAGACTCAGAGGCTCCCGCCCGCCCCCGGGGAAGAGGGGCGAGGGAGCCGGACGGCGGGGGCCGGGAGGGCCGTCGGGCCTTGGAAAAGGGGTTCTCCGGGGGGAAGAGCAGGCGGAGGAAGGGAACAGGAAACATTATGGGGGCGGAGAGTGAGGCACCCCCAAACTCCGCAGGTGTCAGCCTCCAGACCCACCGCTGGCTCCGGGACGCATGCGGGAGCGCGCCGCCGGCCGCCCCCCTTCGGGCCCGCGGACCGCTCGGCCCCTTACCTGGCTCAGGGCGCAGCCGGGCTAAGGGAAGGTTCTGGAAGAAGTTGCCACCACCCCGCGGCTCTGAGCCCCCCGCCGGAGGGCCCCGCCGGCACCCCTCGCCGCCCCCCGAGCCTGAAGGCGCCTCTCTGAGCGCCCGCGGCCCGGGACTCGCCTTAAGTAGCCGCTCCGAAGGCTTCTCCTGCTGCCATGGCGACGCCCCGCCCCCATAAACAGCTTCCGCCGCTGCCATTGGCCGGCGCGTCTCCAAGGTGACCGCGGGCTCTCGCCCTCTCGGCGGCGGTAACTCCCTGGAACTCCCTCCTTGGGCTCCGCTCTCCCGCGCCGCCAGCCCCCGCGGCCCGCGCCCGCGTTCCCGCCCGAGGGGCGCGCGGCTCCGCGCTCCCGCCGGCCCGGGCGCCCAGGGAGCCGTCCACCCCCCGAACGTCCCCCGCCCTGCCCCCTCCGGTCCCCGCTGCTCCGAGGCGTCTGCGGCTCCGGGGACGCAGCCCGGGGCGCGGGGCCGGGCCGAGCGGGGCTCAGCCTCGGGAGCCGCGTGCTGGGGCTCCATGTCCTCTCCTCCGGGCTGCGGCCTGTCCCCCTCTCCCCGTCCCGAGGGCCAGCCTGCTGCCCGCGGGCAGGCCTGACTCTCCGATCCACCCGCCGCCCGGGTCCGCGCCGTGAACCGCACGGACCGCAGCCGCACCAAGGCGGGTGGGTAATCCCTCCCGGTTCCCGGTAAGCGGCTGCCTCCCCGCCCCTGGCGTTCCAGAGGCTTCTGCGGAAGCCCTCCCTCCTTCCCAGGGAGCGGAGGCAGCAGACCCAGCGGGCACAACTCAGAGAAGCCACGGACTTCCCAAACTCTCCTAGCCGGTCATCTAACCCAACGACCCACCACCCTCTGACAGACAGGGACGGCGGCCGGCCTCCCTGTCACCAGCCTCCCTGCTCTTCAATTATTGAGGAGCCGCAGTGCTGGAAGTTCTCGGGTTTAAGGGTAAGGGTGGGGCTGAGGGCTCCTGGCTCAGGCCGCGGGAGCTGGAGGGCTGTGGGCGAAGCCAGGGCCCAGGGGATGGCACATCCAGGGGCACGACCTCCCCTGCCCCTTGCCCCCCCTGCACTTCACTTCCATTCTCCTGAGTGGTAAAGGGGCGGGAGGAAGTTGGACAGGAACTCGCATCAGTAACCAGCGGCAGGCAGCGCTCTCCTTCCTTGTCAACAGTTTTATTCCGATTTGAGAATCATGCAGCAGTCCGTACACACCGCGTCCTGGTGTCCCCACTGTCCGGTACCCGTGAGCGTAGCTCCGGGGAGGAGGGCGCCCAGATGGCACAGCCGCACACACACCCTGCACACAGCGCCGTGCAGGCCTGGAGCAGAGTGGGCAGCGGGGGTGCCACGGTCAGGTGGACAGGACACAAGCTCTCTCCCGGTGAGATGGCTTCACGTGTGTGGGTCTGTGCCCAGGTGCCGGCGTGAGCGGGGACTCCGGTGGGACAGAAGGGCTCTGAGGGGAGGCCTGGGCCATACCACCAGGAGGCGTGGGAAGCTCAGGCCCGCGGGTGGCAGGGAGGAGCGGCCTCCAGCTAGTCTGAGCCCGTCCATGCTCTCGGGGATAGCGGCCGCCAGCACGACTGTGCCCAGCGATGGGCGGGCAGCGGCCTTGTCCCCGCAGGCTGCCTGAGGACCAGCCTCTGGAGGGGATATTTCCGTTTGCCAACATCTGAATGAGAACTGGAGGTGTGGGGGGGCCCGCAGAGGACAGGAAGTGGCTGAAAAAGGAGGACTGAAGGGCCGCTCTATAGCCCATAGAACCAAGGCAGAGAACCTTTCTAGCCCCTCCCCCTGGAGAGGACACAGAGCCTCAGAAAGGGGGCGGGGATGGCTTCCGGCCAGGTGGCTGCTGCTGACCTGCAGCTCCTGCATCTCCAGTTACGCCACACCGGAGGGCTACCTCCCGGGAGGACAGGCCGGTCTGCGGGCTCTACCCCAGGCTGAGCGGAGCCCCCTTCCCCGGCGTTCCTGGAACTCACACTTGGAGGAACTCGGGGAGAGGGGTTATTGCTGGGATCTCAAACAGGAAAGGGGCGGGGCTGGGAGGATGTGGGGAAAGGGGCGGGCACCGAGTGGGGCCTGAACCAGCAGAGTCCACTGTAGGATTCCAGAGGGCAGGCCAGGGAACTCCATCCAGAAGCTTCCATTCCGGCATGGTGGCACCACACCTGCCAGAACAGCAGGCTCCCTGCTGACCAGGCGGAACCTGAGCCACCCAGAGGGTGCCGAGCCAGGAGCCCTGGGCACGGGGCTCCCTCGGAGGCTTGGCAAGGGCCCCAGAAGCTCTTCCAGGTGACAGGTCCAAATACTGAGACAAGCCATCAGACGGGTGTAGCCTGGGCTCCACATCCCAGCCTCACACGTGGCTGTTTTCAGCTCTGCCCCCCAGCTCGCCCACCTTCCCAAAGGCCAGCAGACAGAGCGCCACCTAAGAGCTCTGAGGACTCAGCAGACCTGGTGCCGAGAGGAGGCACGCCCAGCCGCTCACCGTCCGGGCCACCTTGCTCCCCCAAGCTTTTGGACTGGGGGTGAGGGGTGGGCAGGTGACTGGAACACCCTAAGTCTCCCAGGAGCCTGTGGAAGGCAGTCCTCCCCTCGGCCCTCTCAGGCCAGGAGGACTGGAAGGCGGGGAGGAAAACGGGGTGGGGACACTCCCAGGGGCGAAGGCCCTGCCTCCTGCCACCAGCACCCAGCCCATTGCCGGCCCCGCTCAGCGCTCTCCACTGCTTCCCGGGGAGGCCTGGGTACGAGCTGGAGGGCCCCTGGTGCACCCGCTCTCAGCCTGTTCCTTCAGCTATGAACCAACGGGGGTGGACACGGGGACACGGGCTAAGAAGATGACCGACCGGACAGGGCCAGAGCGATGGCGTAGCTCCCGCACCCGGGAGAGGTGGCCAAATGTGTTCTGAAATGTCACCTTAGGGTGGAGTCCCAGGCCTTCCCGGATCACCTGATCCAGACCCTCTCGAGGTCAGTCGGTCCTGTAATGTGTGTGCGTGCGTGTGTGTGTGTGTGTGTGTGTGTGTGCGCGTGTGTGTGTCTCAGGTCCAAGGCCTCCTCTCTAAACAAGACAGTCACACAAGGCTTTGACTCGCTCGCCTGCTGGAAGCAAGAACTGTCTTTCCAACCAGCCGCCTGTTGGGCCGGCACCACTTCGCTTGTCCTTGATGGAAACTCCACATCCAGTGCAACGTGGCTTGGCCGCCTCCCACGTCCCCCCAAACCCACCCCAAACGGGGGGTTTCAAGTTGGGGTTGCCGGCCCGACACCAGAAAACGCAGCGGCTCCGACTCCGGTCTTCTGGTCTACCCGCCGCTGAGAAGAGAGATGCCGAAGACCAAGGTGCAGGGGATGGAACGTTCCAGAGGGTCTCTGAGGAGGCAGGAGGCGTCAGCCCCTCCGGACAGGGGCGGGTCCTGGTGATGGAAGGCTGGGGGTGGGAGGAGGAGCAGGCTGGCCTCCACGCCCGCTCCCACGCGCTGTACGTCTCCCCGGGTCCCACCGAGGATGCCAGGAGGCGCCGGCCCAGTGAGTCCGGGGCGGAGGCGGGGACGGAGGGGCTCCGGCCTGGGGCGGGCTCTCAGACGGCCAGAGGCCCCCACACGCAGCGCCCGCTCTCGGCATCCTCCAGGCTGCTGGACGACCGGCGCCGACGCCGAGGGTGCCGGCGGCTGAGCGCGTTGTCCTCGGGCGGCCAGGTGCCTGGGGGAGAGAGCACGGTCATGGGCCCCGCCTCGGCCCGGGCCCCGGGTCTCCGGCCACGCAGCCCGTGGGCTCGGCGTGGAGGCTGGCGGGGTGCGTGTGCGGGCCACGGCGCGGGAGAGGGCAGGGGGAAGTGGGCGCCCTGCCCCACGGGCCTCGGAGCCTGTGACAGAGGGGCAGGGGCGCTTCTGGTTCTGTGGACCTGCCCTCAGACCCTCTTCTGTGCTGGTTTGGAAGTCGGCCTTGGTGCTGTGCTGGACGGTAAACGAGAAAGAAACTGGGCCCCGCCGAGCCTTTCCTCGGGCGGGAAGAGGTGTTTGCACTCCGAATGTCTGCTGGGGGGCCAGGGCGGGGCAGGAAGTGACTGGCTGCCCGGCAGGGTGCCAGGGACATGGGGGGGCAGTGCCATGGCTTTAGCACCCCGTCCCCACACCTGCCGCTCACTCTTCACCGTTTTGATCTGAGCAGCCACGGAGGCCTGCCATCCACCGCAGGAGGCACAGGCTGAAAAACGGGGGTCCCACGGGCGTCACCCCTAAGCTCCTCACCCGCCCCTCAGTCCCCTGCGGCTCTTCTCCCTCCTTCGCGCTCTGCATCCCACCCACCACTGCCTTCTGTCTGGTCCGGATGGCTGGCTCCACCCCCGACTCCTGCCTTCCTGCCTTGCAGGAAGCTGGAGGACTGGGTGAGGCCACAGGGAGAGCACCCAGCAGGGCACCCGCTAGCGGGTGCACAACGGCCCACACTCACCTCTCCGCACCTCCCCTCACCCGCCCTCCCGGCCCATGGCCCGGCTCCGTCCGCGCAGGGAGGCCTCCGTGGACAGGCAGGGCCAGGCCACCCACGGCGCGGGAGGGAGACCTGGCTCCGCACTCTGAGCAGCGGATCCCCCACCCGCCCCCACAGGCCCAGGGGGTCGGAGGGCTCCCCTGCAGCCTGGACCACCTCCTGAGCAGGCCCACCACCTCCGCAGGCGGGCCTGCGGCTGCTGTCTTCATGTTGGAGGGGGGACACTCACAAAAGTGTGGGGGCGGCCGCAGGCGAGGCCAGCCAACCCCACGAAACCCGGAGGCGGCAGCAGCAGCTCTGGGGCTCGGCGGCAGCAACCCCTTATTTCCAAGAGACGCGCTGGGCGGTAACCGCTTAGGGCTCTGAGAGCCGGGGAGGCGGGCCCCGGGGAAGAGGGGTGAGCAGAAAGGACCCTCAGGTGTCTCACGCCCTGCCGGCGGGAACGGGGGCCGCTGGTCCCTGGGGTACGGGTGTCGGGGATGGGGGTCAGCAGCTCCTTCCCTGTGAGCGGCCGGACAAGAAGGGCAGGCGAGACCGCCCGCTACAGGAGCCGGGGAGCGGGCCGTGTGCGTGCACGGCGGTGTCATACCTAGTTCCCAGTCTATGGGGCAGGACTCCGCGGCGGCGCTGTGCGTGGGAAAGACCAAAAGCAGATGGTGAACAGGAGCAGACACACAGGCATGCACAGACACACCGCCGCGCCCGAGCCCGGGCGCCCCTGCTCTGGCTCACAGCCTCGCCGGTTCGAACCCTCCCCGGCCCACAGCACTGCCTCTGCCTCCGGGCAGCATCCAGACGCAGGCGGGCGTCGGCTCTCCCTGGGCGCCCATATTCGGGGAGCACGGTCAGGGCACCCTGGGGGGGGGCATTGGATGTTTCCTCAGTCCCTACCCGGCCGCCTTCCCCAGGAGCCCCCTAGTCCGGGCCGCCCCTCGCCTTCACAGGCGTTCTCCTTCCCTCATTGACGCTGCGTCCGCCCAGGGCGGCCCTTAAACCGTACCGTATTCCCACGACTACACCGTCATCTCCGCTCTTTCCCCTCATCAGCCTCCCAGCGGCTCTCCCAGGACCACCGCGGTCCCAAGCCCTGCCCCCGTGTGCCAGTCCGTCCCACTCCCCGGACCTCCCACTCCTCGCTGGTCTCGGAGTTCCCGCCTGCTCACCCCGCCCTGTCCGCTTAGCCCCCCTCCCAGCAACGCGGGGACACCCCTCCGCCCCTGCGTCTCAGGTCCGAGAACCCCAGAGGCTTCTTAGGGGACGAGGTGAGGACGGGAGCGGGAGGGGGACGGGGCCAAGGAGAGCGGGGTGCCCCCAGCTCCGCTTCTCAGGGGCCGTCCTGGAGGGGAGCGCCGTCCGTGTGGAGAGGGAAACGGAGACTAAGGGCCGGGAAGCTAGTGGAGCCCACAGGCCCGAGGCGCCCAGCAGCCGATGGGGAGGAATGGCGGGATCTGCCTCGCAGGACAGAAGTCTGACCGTAAGGCCGAGGGGGAGAGGCCCTCCACCCCAGGGGGCCCACCGGAGCGGCACGCCTGTCTCTGGCCCAGCGGACCCTCCTGAGCGTCCCTGCACTGTGCTCCCGCCGAGCCAGAGCCCGTGTGACCACGAGAGCAGCTAGGCTGTCCCTCTTCCTCAGAGCCGGGGCCTCTGCTGGGGGCGCAGTGGACAGACACCGAGGCGCTCACACTGGACCCTCTTCCGACAGACATCACAGCGCTCGGTTGGTCTGTGACCCCACTTCAATCTCCGATCCCCACGAGGAACCCCGCCCTTGTCTCACTCCCTTCCCCGCCCCCAGAGCGGACTGAACACCAACCCGCAGGCTGGCTGCGGGCGAGGAAGAGGAAGCAGAGGGAATGCGCTCACATTCCCAGCAGCTTGGCTGGCCACACAGCTCCCAGCAGCTCCCTCTGCCAGCAAGTGGGGGGCAGGGGGAGCCCCTCAAGGGAGGCAGGACCTGGATTCCCTCCCCATGGAGCAGACTCCGGGCGGAGCGAGGGCAGAGATGCCGCCTGCGGCCGGAACCAGCCCTCCCCATGACGCTTTTCAGAAGCACCCCTTTTTCTGGCCCAGGAATGGACATCTCCCCGAAACAGCTTTCTTTCTGGGACAATCAGCCTCTGGAGCTCGGGCCCTCGCCGGGCAGGGATGGAACCGGAGCAGGAGGCTCTGGGATGCGGCAGGCCCAGCAAGCGCGGGGCGGGCGGGCGCGGCGGGCGGGCGCGGTGTGGGCACAGAGAGGACACGAGCTTCCACGGAGCCCACAGACGCCAGCGGGCCGGAAAGACGCGGAAAGCGAACGGACAGACAGAAGCGCGGTGGAGGCAGGAAGTGACGTCCAGAGCGGACCGGGCCAGCGCCCCACAGAGGATGCCGGGAGCCCTCCGAGGCCGGCTCCCCGCAGCGGCCGGCGCGAGCGGAGCGTGTCCTTCCCAGGCCGATGGAGCGTGGCAACCACAGGAGGCCCGTGGCTCCAAAGCTCGGCACGTACACGCGTAAAGCACTGGACCACGGTGCCGGGGGCTGCTCTGAGGTTGAAATGTCTCCATTTCAGGGTGGCGGAGCGGTGACCGGCCACCGCGTGAGGGACAGTGTCTGCTGTAAACCCCGAGGGCCGGTCCGGTGGGCAGACCTGGCTCTGCAGAAGCGGCTGGGGAGCCCCCCGGGAGCATAGCGGGTCAGAGGTCAGCACCCACAGCGGCTAACGCGGCTCCTCTGCAGGAAGGGGCCTGAGGTGAGGAGGGGGACGGGGCACCCTAACAGCCCTGATGACATGTAAGCTCAGGGCTCCAGGGCGCCCGGCCTGACCTCTCCTTTGGGACCCAGAGCTCAGTCCAAGGCGGCTGGTACCTCAAAGCTCACGGTCACCGAGCCACTGGCTCGTCTAGCCCAGTGGTGGGCAAACTCATTCGTCCACAGAGCCAACTATCCACAGGACAATGGCCGACATTTCTTTGGAGAGCCACATTTTTAAAACTTAAAGTCCTTCTAACTTCTTCAAAATAGACTCGCCCAGGCCATGGTATTTTTGTGGAAGAGCCACACTCAAGGGGCCAAAGAGCCGCGGTTTGCTGCCCACGGCTCTAGGACACGTTGGCTTTCACCTTCCTGCCGAGGAGCCAGGGATGCCCTTCGCTAGGGGCCACCTCCTTCCCAGGCAGACACAGGGCCAGGCCGCCCGCCACGGGATCTGCGAGACCGCTATGGAGGACCCTGTCAGGCGGACGGGAAAGACGGGAAGGAGAGGGAGAGCGGCTCCCTCCTCCTGACCTACATTCTCCCTCGGGGCACACACTTCCTCTGGCAGCAGCTTCCAGCGTCAGCACGGGAGCTGCGGGGCGGGAGGTGGGCGCCCCGGGGTGAGCGCAGGGGTGTGAGCAGGGGAGTGACTCCCACCAAGGTCACGTTCAGCAGACTGCCACTCACCGGGTAAGCAGACCTCAGAGCACAGCGTATTGTCCAGTGCTTTCACGCTCGCGTTGTCAAAGTCATTGTTATTGTCACACTCCATGCCTAGAAACGCGCACGTCCTCCGGCCTGCAAGGGAGTGAACGCAGTTAGACGGGCGGCTGGTGCGCCTCTGCCCTGTCCTGAACGTCCACATCTCAAAGATGGAGACAGAAGCCCAGGTCATGTGTTTAAAGAAGGGACAGTCACTGAGCAGGGAGAAAGGACGATAAAGGAGTCACACTGTGTGGGCGTGTTCCTGGTCTGACCTAGCCTGCTCCTTGCCCTAACTGGCCCCCTCGGCTCCGCAGGAGCCCAGCCTGGGGGGTGGGGGAGGCTGCTGACGCTGGGGAGCTCTGCCAGGGGCGGGAGGAGCTGGGGACCTGTGGGCGTAGCTGCCCTACTCCTGCCTGTGCCTGTGGGTGCCATTGTGTCTGTGTGTGCTGTTGGGTCTGTGTGCCGCTGTCTGTGGGTGCTGTGTGTCTGTGGGTGCTGTGTGTCTGTGGGTGCTGTGTGTCTGTGTGTGCCGCTGTGTCTCTGGGTGCTGTTGTATCTGTGGGTGCTGTGTGTCTGTGGGTGCCGGTGTGTCTGTGGGTGCTGTGTGTCTGTGGGTGCTGTGTGTCTGTGGGTGCTGTGTCTGTGGGTGCCGGTGTGTCTGTGGGTGCTGTGTCTGTGGGTGCTGTGTGTCTGTGGGTGCTGTGTCTGTGGGTGCTGTGTGTCTGTGGTGTGTCTGTGGGTGCCGGTGTGTCTGTGGGTGCTGTGTGTCTGTGGGTGCTGTGTCTGTGGGTGCTGTGTGTCTGTGGGTGCTGTGTGTCTGTGGGTGCTGTGTGTCTGTGGGTGCTGTGTGTCTGTGGGTGCCGGTGTGTCTGTGGGTGCCGGTGTGTCTGTGGGTGCCGGTGTGTCTGTGGGTGCTGTGTCTGTGGGTGCCGGTGTGTCTGTGGGTGCCGGTGTGTCTGTGGGTGCCGGTGTGTTTGTGGGTGCTGGTGTGTCTGTGGGTGCTGTGTCTGTGGGTGCTGGTGTGTCTGTGGGTGCCGGTGTGTCTGTGGGTGCCGGTGTGTCTGTGGGTGCTGTGTCTGTGGGTGCTGTGTGTCTGTGGGTGCCGGTGTGTCTGTGGGTGCTGTGTCTGTGGGTGCTGTGTGTCTGTGGGTGCTGGTGTGTCTGTGGGTGCCGGTGTGTCTGTGGGTGCCGGTGTGTCTGTGGGTGCTGTGTCTGTGGGTGCTGGTGTGTCTGTGGGTGCCGGTGTGTCTGTGGGTGCTGTGTGTCTGTGGGTGCCGGTGTGTCTGTGGGTGCCGGTGTGTCTGTGGGTGCTGGTGTGTCTGTGGGTGCCGGTGTGTCTGTGGGTGCTGTGTGTCTGTGGGTGCTGTGTGTCTGTGGGTGCTGTGTGTCTGTGGGTGCTGGTGTGTCTGTGGGTGCTGGTGTGTCTGTGGGTGCTGTGTCTGTGGGTGCCGGTGTGTCTGTGGGTGCCGGTGTGTCTGTGGGTGCTGTGTGTCTGTGGGTGCCGGTGTGTCTGTGGGTGCCGGTGTGTCTGTGGGTGCCGGTGTGTCTGTGGGTGCCGGTGTGTCTGTGGGTGCCGGTGTGTCTGTGGGTGCTGTGTCTGTGGGTGCCGGTGTGTCTGTGGGTGCCGGTGTGTCTGTGGGTGCCGGTGTGTCTGTGGGTGCCGGTGTGTCTGTGGGTGCCGGTGTGTCTGTGGGTGCTGTGTGTCTGTGGGTGCCGGTGTGTCTGTGGGTGCTGTGTCTGTGGGTGCCGGTGTGTCTGTGGGTGCCGGTGTGTCTGTGGGTGCTGTGTGTCTGTGGGTGCTGTGTGTCTGTGGGTGCTGTGTCTGTGGGTGCCGGTGTGTCTGTGGGTGCCGGTGTGTCTGTGGGTGCCGGTGTGTCTGTGGGTGCCGGTGTGTCTGTGGGTGCTGTGTGTCTGTGGGTGCTGTGTCTGTGGGTGCTGTGTGTCTGTGGGTGCTGTGTGTCTGTGGGTGCTGTGTGTCTGTGGGTGCTGTGTCTGTGGGTGCTGTGTGTCTGTGGGTGCTGTGTGTCTGTGGGTGCTGTGTGTCTGTGGGTGCTGTGTCTGTGGGTGCTGTGTCTGTGGGTGCTGTGTGTCTGTGGGTGCTGTGTGTCTGTGGGTGCTGTGTCTGTGGGTGCTGTGTGTCTGTGGGTGCCGGTGTGTCTGTGGGTGCCGGTGTGTCTGTGGGTGCTGTGTGTCTGTGGGTGCTGTGTGTCTGTGGGTGCTGTGTGTCTGTGGGTGCTGTGTGTCTGTGGGTGCCGGTGTGTCTGTGGGTGCTGTGTGTCTGTGGGTGCCGGTGTGTCTGTGGGTGCTGTGTGTCTGTGGGTGCCGGTGTGTCTGTGGGTGCTGTGTGTCTGTGGGTGCTGTGTGTCTGTGGGTGCTGTGTGTCTGTGGGTGCCGGTGTGTCTGTGGGTGCTGTGTGTCTGTGGGTGCCGCTGTGTCTGTGGGTGCTGTGTGTCTGTGGGTGCTGTTGTGTCTGTGGGTGCTGTTGTGTCTGTGGGTGCTGTTGTGTCTGTGGGTGCTGTGTGTCTGTGGGTGCTGTATCTGTGGGTGCTGTGTGTCTGTGGGTGCTGTATCTGTGGGTGCTGTGTGTCTGTGGGTGCTGTGTCTGTGGGTGCTGTGTGTCTGTGGGTGCTGTGTGTCTGTGGGTGCTGTGTCTGTGGGTGCTGTGTGTCTGTGGGTGCTGTGTCTGTGGGTGCTGTGTGTCTGTGGGTGCTGTGTGTCTGTGGGTGCTGTGTGTCTGTGGGTGCTGTGTGTCTGTGGGTGCCGGTGTGTCTGTGGGTGCTGTGTGTCTGTGGGTGCTGTGTCTGTGGGTGCTGTGTGTCTGTGGGTGCTGTGTGTCTGTGGGTGCCGGTGTGTCTGTGGGTGCCGGTGTGTCTGTGGGTGCTGTGTCTGTGGGTGCCGGTGTGTCTGTGGGTGCTGTGTGTCTGTGGGTGCCGGTGTGTCTGTGGGTGCCGGTGTGTCTGTGGGTGCCGGTGTGTCTGTGGGTGCCGGTGTGTCTGTGGGTGCCGGTGTGTCTGTGGGTGCTGTGTGTCTGTGGGTGCTGTGTGTCTGTGGGTGCTGTGTGTCTGTGGGTGCCGGTGTGTCTGTGGGTGCTGTGTGTCTGTGGGTGCTGTGTCTGTGGGTGCTGTGTGTCTGTGGGTGCTGTGTGTCTGTGGGTGCCGGTGTGTCTGTGGGTGCCGGTGTGTCTGTGGGTGCCGGTGTGTCTGTGGGTGCTGTGTGTCTGTGGGTGCTGTGTGTCTGTGGGTGCTGTGTGTCTGTGGGTGCTGTGTCTGTGGGTGCCGGTGTGTCTGTGGGTGCCGGTGTGTCTGTGGGTGCTGTGTGTCTGTGGGTGCTGTGTCTGTGGGTGCTGTGTGTCTGTGGGTGCCGGTGTGTCTGTGGGTGCTGTGTGTCTGTGGGTGCTGTGTCTGTGGGTGCTGTGTGTCTGTGGGTGCTGTGTCTGTGGGTGCTGTGTGTCTGTGGGTGCCGGTGTGTCTGTGGGTGCTGTGTGTCTGTGGGTGCTGTGTCTGTGGGTGCCGGTGTGTCTGTGGGTGCTGTGTGTCTGTGGGTGCTGTGTCTGTGGGTGCTGTGTGTCTGTGGGTGCTGTGTCTGTGGGTGCTGTGTGTCTGTGGGTGCTGTGTCTGTGGGTGCTGTGTGTCTGTGGGTGCCGGTGTGTCTGTGGGTGCCGGTGTGTCTGTGGGTGCTGTGTGTCTGTGGGTGCTGTGTCTGTGGGTGCCGGTGTGTCTGTGGGTGCCGGTGTGTCTGTGGGTGCTGTGTCTGTGGGTGCTGTGTGTCTGTGGGTGCTGTGTCTGTGGGTGCTGTGTGTCTGTGGGTGCTGTGTGTCTGTGGGTGCCGGTGTGTCTGTGGGTGCCGGTGTGTCTGTGGGTGCCGGTGTGTCTGTGGGTGCTGTGTCTGTGGGTGCCGGTGTGTCTGTGGGTGCCGGTGTGTCTGTGGGTGCCGGTGTGTCTGTGGGTGCCGGTGTGTCTGTGGGTGCTGTGTGTCTGTGGGTGCCGGTGTGTCTGTGGGTGCCGGTGTGTCTGTGGGTGCTGTGTGTCTGTGGGTGCTGTGTCTGTGGGTGCTGTGTGTCTGTGGGTGCCGGTGTGTCTGTGGGTGCTGTGTGTCTGTGGGTGCTGTGTCTGTGGGTGCTGTGTGTCTGTGGGTGCTGTGTCTGTGGGTGCTGTGTGTCTGTGGGTGCCGGTGTGTCTGTGGGTGCTGTGTGTCTGTGGGTGCTGTGTCTGTGGGTGCCGGTGTGTCTGTGGGTGCTGTGTGTCTGTGGGTGCTGTGTCTGTGGGTGCTGTGTGTCTGTGGGTGCTGTGTCTGTGGGTGCTGTGTGTCTGTGGGTGCTGTGTCTGTGGGTGCTGTGTGTCTGTGGGTGCCGGTGTGTCTGTGGGTGCTGTGTCTGTGGGTGCTGTGTGTCTGTGGGTGCTGTGTCTGTGGGTGCTGTGTGTCTGTGGGTGCCGGTGTGTCTGTGGGTGCTGTGTGTCTGTGGGTGCTGTGTGTCTGTGGGTGCTGTGTGTCTGTGGGTGCTGTGTGTCTGTGGGTGCCGGTGTGTCTGTGGGTGCCGGTGTGTCTGTGGGTGCCGGTGTGTCTGTGGGTGCTGTGTCTGTGGGTGCCGGTGTGTCTGTGGGTGCCGGTGTGTCTGTGGGTGCCGGTGTGTCTGTGGGTGCTGTGTCTGTGGGTGCCGGTGTGTCTGTGGGTGCTGTGTGTCTGTGGGTGCCGTTGTATCTGTGGGTGCTGTTGTGTGTGCCACAGGGCTCTGCAGGTGCTAAATACTAGAACAACCGAAGGTCTCGCAGGTCCCCCAAGTTTACAGATCAAGTCAAAAGCACCACATTCACCAAGTTAGGCCCCATTTTCTCACGGGACTTAGGAAATTTGTTATTTTGAGGACGTTTCAAAGGAACTAGTCAGAAACCTACAGACATGGGAGAGGGCTGGGTAGAGTTTTAGCTGTTATTTTTTTCAAGCTTCCTCTTTCTATTTCATTTCTTTTTTTAAAAAAAATATATTTTATTGATTTTTTTTTTAGAGAGGAAGAGAGAGGGACAAAGTTAGAAACATCGATGAGAGAGAGAGACATTGATCAACTGCCTCCTGCACACCTCCCACTGGGGATGTACCTGCAACCAAGGTACATGCCCTTGACCGGAATCGAACCTGGGACCCTGAGTCCGCAGGCCGATGCTCTGTCCACTGAGCCACACCGGTGAGGGAGGGGAAGACACACAGTCCCACAATGGGGGCTACACAATACCAAGGGGGAAGCACCTGCGGCCTGAGCTTGTCGGGGGGCTGGGGCCAGTCCCACCGGGAGCCGGGAGCACTGAGGACACGGGCCCCACCCGTCTCGTGCAGAGGGCGGCGGAGGCACCGCCTGGGCGGCCGTCCCCTCCTTCAGGGCGACTTGGCCAGGCAGTGGCCAAGCCCGCATGCGCGCCCCTGAACTCCCCAAGCAACGGCCAGCGCTGAAGCGGAAGCGATGAGGGTGGCGCCTGCACCCGCCCGCCGGGCTGGTGTGCTTTGGGGGTGTCCTTCCGGAAGCGCCCCAGAGCAGAGGGGAGCGGAATTCCATCCCCGGCCTGACCCGGCCCCGCCCCCGCCCCCGCGCCCTGGCTCTGCTGGTCACTGTGCTCTTGTCCGCCCTAGAACAACACCGCTGGACCTGAGGGTGCCCGCAGGCCTGAGAAAGCCACTCCGGCCTCTGCGGAGCCCCACCCGCCCCGCCCCGCCCCCTGGCTCCTGGATTCCCTGCACCCAGCCCGCAGCCCCGGCCTTCCTCCCACCCCCACCGGGGCGCTGGGCTCTGGGGCCGGCTGGGAGCCGGAGCAGGACGGCAGGCAGGGGGAGCTGCCCGAGAATGTGTTAGACATAAAGGGGGAACAGACGCACCCCATCCTGACGGAGCCGGCCGGGCACTGCGGTCCTCGGACACCCCACCCCATCAGGAAGGTCACCTTCCCCCGGGGCACACGGCTGAGGAGTCCCCCCCCACCTCCCCCCGCCCTCACGCCGGGGCCCCTCCGTGCCCGGGAAGAGCAGAGGAGGGAGCAGAGACCGGTAGTTACCGTCTTCCCGTGTGGGGGACGCGTCGTCTTCCTCCATGACCTCGTTTCCCTGCAACAGAAGGCGGGGCAGAGGCTGCAGCAGTCCTGGAGCGCGGGGACCGGACAGGGCGGGGCGGGATGCCCACCCCGGTGCGGCCGGAGATCTGCGAGTCACCGCAGCGGCCTCTGCGCACAGCTCCCCACCGCAGCCCGGAGACGGCCAGTCCCAGGACAACGCGGCCCGAACGGCGCTATGTGAGGCCAGCCGCACACTCACAGGCTGCGGCCCGAACTCCTCACGCACACGGGGGGCAGCCCCAGCGGGAGAGCCGGACTCCGCAGGGGCCTGGGAGGCGGGCGGAGCCGGTGGCCGGGGAGGGCCTGGCCTGCGGCGTGTTTCGGGTGCGGGCTGGACGTGCCGGCAGTAGCCTGGGCCGGGGTCAGCTGCCCTGCTTTCCAAGGTGGGATCAGGTGTCCCAGGAAACCGACCCTTCTGATCGCAAACCCCATCCAGACAGCCCTCTAGGGCGGGTGGCTTCAGAAGTTCTAGGAGTTCCTGACCCTCCCTGTGAGCTGGGCAGTCAGCACACCTTGGTCAAGGCCCTTCTCACGCTGCACTGTCACCCATCTCCCCGTTTGGGGGGTACAAGGGTGGGGGCGGGCAGCAACCAGGCCACCCAGGCCTTTATGGCCCCCGGGCCAGCAAGACCCGCACCCCAGCCCCCCGTGGAACAGCCTCTAAGTGACTGAGGGACAAAAGGCGCTCAAAGCCCGCTCAAAGCCGAAACCTGAGACCAGCGCCCTCTGCTCACTGGACACCCCACCCCCTGCAGCTGCTCGGCACGCCTGGCCCGAGCGCCACCTGGGAAGGACTGTTCCGGAACAGCGCCCCTGCTGTCCTCTTCCCTGCCAGCACAGGGCCCTCTGACCTCCGACCTCTGGCGGGAGGGGTGCCCTGTCCCCTGTGGGGTTACCTCCGCGTCCTGCTCGTCAGCGAGGCCCACGAAGTTGCTGTCCGGAGACGCCGCCGGCATCGCCTGCGAGAGGAATGGGAATGGAGGCGCGACACCCGCCTCCCAGCAAACCCCGGCCCTGTCCTCGGGACAGAACTGGTGCCAAGCAGAACCGGCCGGGGTGGCCCAGTGGATAGAGCGCCCTCCTTCGGCCCAAAGGGTCCCGGGTTCGATTCCGGTGGCAGGCTCCTCCCCAGCCCCAGCCCTGGTCGGGAGCACGTGCAGGAGGCAACCCATCGGTGTGTTTCTCTCCCATGGATGCTCCCTCTGTCTCTCCCTCTCTCGTCCGCTCTCCCTAAAAACCAATGGAAAAGTGTCCTCGGTGAGGATTAAAAAGCAGTCTGGCCTGAGGTGGGGCCCTGGGCTCCAGCCCCCCGTCTCTGTGGCTCCGCTGCCCAGCCCGTGGGGCGCCCGGATGTCCCGGCGTGCGCGCTCGGATGTGCCGCCCGGAGAACAAGGACGCCCGGGCCCGGCCTTACCTCGCCCTCCTCGGAAGCGGCCCGGCTGGCGGCCCGCGGGGAGGGCAGCGCATCCCCCTCGTCCTCCGTGCCCGTGCCCGTGCCGGGGGCGACGTAGGAGCCGGACATGGAGGAGACGGTGTCGGTGCTGAGCTGGGAGTGCTGGCTCTGCGAGGACACCATGGACATGACCGACGGGGCCAGGCTGCTGCTGGCAGGGTCTGCGGGGGCGGGCAGGGGGGGGAGACGGGTCAGCACGGGCTCCAGCCGAGTGGGAGTCTGAGCCCCGTCCCTGCCCCGCGCAGCGAGGCCACATGGCCTGGCCTCCCCTCTCCGAAGGGGTTTTAGATAGGTTTTCCTTTTTAAAAGCAGGTTTTTATTGGTTTCAGAGAGGAAGGGAGAGGGAGAGGGAGATGGAGAGGGAGAGAGAAACATGGATGATGAGAATCTTTGACCGGTTGCCTCCTGCACGCTCCCCACTGGGGCTGAGCCTCCAAGCCGGGCCTGTGCCCTGACGGGGAACAGAGCCGTGACCTGGTTCCCAGGCCCACGCTCACCACTGAACCACACGGCCGGGCTGGATTGAAGGTTGTCCAGGGCTCTGCTCCTTTGCATTTAGAGCTCAGAACTCACTCTAGACCAGGGATTTGCAGGACAGTGGGTGAGACGGTGCTTGTCCCCCCCGCTCGCCCCGGGGACAGCCAGTCCCTCCCCCTCCAGGGGGGCCCGCTGGGCACCAGCGTAGGTGTCAGCTCGCTGCCCAGATCTGTCTGCTCCGGAGGAACAGGGCTGAGGACTGGCCCGGGGGGGATGGGGGGTAGCAGGGGGGGTAGGGGTAGGGGGACACGCCGCCCTCCCCGCCCCATCGTATACCTTCCGGGGAGGAGATGGTGGACGAAAGGGGCGTCCCCGTGCACGACGACTGGTCGATGGCTCCTGACGATGATAGGGTGAGGTTCTCGCTGTCCGGAGTGACGCCGCACTCCTGGGCGACAGGGGGCAGCAGTCAATCACAGAGAGGGCGGGAGGCAGGGCGAGGGGACGCTGGGAGGGCGGGGCCCCACGGCCACGGCCACAGGTACAGGAAGGCCCTGTCACCGCCGTCTCCGGCCCCGTCCGGAGGCCGCTCCCAGGGGAGAGCAGACCTGTCGGCTCATCCCGCCCGCGCACGGCATCTGCCGGCCACAGAGCCCGGGCTCGGGTGACAGGTCGGCGGCAGCTGTGACACGGGACGCCCAGCCTTCCTCTGAAGGGGAGGGACAAAGCGGCAGAGGCCGCCCGTCTGCCCGCCGGGCACCCCCACTTGGAAGCCAGGTTAGTTCCGGTTCAGTGTCTCCCACAACAGCCCCTTCCCGGCCCGCCCTGACACCCCACTGTCAGCCAGCTGGGCCGGCGACCCGGGTCAACCCCCCCCACCCCACCTGCAAAGTCCTAGGGGTTACCTCCACAGCCCGTTCCCTTTTCTCCGGGCTGCCTACTTTCTCTCTCTTTTTAAAATATATTTTTATTGATTTCAGAGAGGAAAGGAGAGATGGAAATATCCATGACGAGAATCATTCATCGGCTGCTCCTGCACGCCCCCTACTGGGGACCGAGCCCACAACCCAGGCACGTGTCCTGACTGGGAATCGAACTGGTGACCTCTTGGTTCAGAGAGATGCTCAACCACTGAGCCACAAAAGCCAGGCCCAGTGTGCTTTTCTGACCCCAGCTCCGGGGTCCCCTCTGTGCTTTTTTGACCCCAGCTCCGGGGTCCCCTCCCACCAGGCTCGGTCTGTCTCCCCCTGATCCATCCCCTCAGCCCCAGCCGGGGGCCTTCCGGGAACACACCTCTCCCCGAACCACTGACCGCTCAGAGCCCGGACGTCTCCCCCACCCAACGTTCCCCCCTTTCTCTTCGTTTCTGAGAATTCCCACGTCTGGCTCCGTGCCATCCTCTCTCACGCTCAGGGTTTCTCCGCCTGCCATCGCTCCCACCTCTGCCCCAGCCCGACGGCCCCTGCCATGGGCACACGTCTCCTATCCTTCAATTCATTCATTCATTCATTCATTCGTTCATAGAACACTTCACTGAGCGACGACTGTGCCAGACCCTGCACATGCCCCGTCCCCCCTGTCCTCAGCCCCTGAGGGCAGGACCCCCGCAGTCCTCCCCGCGCACTGCAGGCTACCTCTCCCGGCTGCGGGGCAGCCGGCCGCGGGGAGAGGCGCGTCTCCGAGTCGCTGCAGGAGTGCTCGTCCTCCTCCTCGCGCAGCACGGAGGAGCTCTGGGAGACGGACCTGTGGGAGGAACGGCCGCTGAGCCGCTGCCCAGTGAAGAACGTTCCCCCAGACCGCAGGGAGGGGCGGCCGCGAGGAGCCCCCAAGTCCCGAGGCGCGGGAGGCGGCGGAGCGCCGGGAGGGACCGAGACCGCTTGTGGGCATCAGGGCATCCGAGTTTTCTCTTCGGCTCCTTCCATCGCTGTGTGAACCCGGGAAAAACCACTCTCATTTCCCCCTCTTCATGGTTTCATCTGTAACGGGGGAGGGGAGGGGGTGTCCGGCCCGCGGGCTGGGCCCTCTGAGGTCTGCACAGTGACTGGGTCTGGCCCCGCCAGGCAGCAGCAGTGAGCATTTTAGCTTGGCCTGGCCCGAGAGGGATGCTGTACACACCCTGGGCCGGAGAGAGGTCCCCCCCTGGTGTCCAGGCGACAGGAAGCTTACCCGTCTGGCCTCAAAGATACAAACCCCAAGGTTGCTGTACTGGTCGCCTTCAGACTAAATAATGCCCTAGCCCAGTGGTCGGCAAACTCATTGGCCCACAGGGCCAAATATCAACAGCACAACGATTGAAATTTCTTTTGAGAGCCACATTTTCTAACCTTAAACTTCTAACGCCACTTCTTCAGAACAGACTCGCCCAGGCCGCGGTATTTTGTGGAAGAGCCACGCTCAAGGGGCCAAAGAGCCGCCTGTGGCTCGAGAGCCGCAGTTTGCCGACTACGGGCCTAGACCCCATCCCTCCCCTCTCAACAGAACGCCTGCTAGGTTTGTCTATCTGGTCCCCCATTGCACCCCCTCTCCTAAGGGTCGGGGTACGCTCCCCCAGGGATTGGCGCCAGGTCTCCGGGGAAATGAGAAGCTCTGGGCCCACCCTGCCGGGCACCCGGGTCGGGAGGGCGCCGAGGAGGTGGGGGACCCCCGGCCAAGCGGGGCGCCGGGCGGCTACTCACTTGGAGAGACTCCTCTTGAGCTTGAGTCCTTGGCCGCCGCCGTCGGGCAGGCGGTCGAGCGGGGAGAGCGCCCGGCCGGGGGCCGGGGGGCCGGCGCTGCCGTAGGCGGGCAGCACCCCTGAGAGGGGGCCGTCGCCCAGCACGTGGAGCGGCGGGGCCGCGGGGGACGGGGTGAGCGGGCCGTTGAGGGCCTCCAGCAGCGACACCACCTCGTAGCCCGGCGGGATGTTCTCGGAGGACTAGGGGAACCGCACAGGGTGGAGGGGGTCAGCCAGGCCGTGTGCGTGGCTCAGCGGTCCTGTCGACCTGTGACCCTGGCAGGGCACCCGCCCGGGCTGCAGGTTCAATCCCCGGTTGGGGTGTGTTGCTGGAGGCGACCAGTCGATGTTCTCTCTCAGATCAATGTTTGTCTCCCTTTCTCTCTCTCTCTCTCTCTCTCTCTCAAATCAACAAACACATCCTCAGGTCAGGATTAAAAAAAAAAAAAAAGTAGCCGAAACCAGTTTGGCCCAGTGGGTAGAGCGTCAGCCTGCAGGCTCAAAGGTCCCAGGTTCGATTCCGGTCAAGGGCATGTACCTTGGTTTCGGGCACATCCCCAGTAGGGGTTATGCAGGAGGCAGCTGATCGATGTTTCTCTCTCATCGATGTTCCTAACTATCCCTCTCCCTTCCTCTCTGTAAATAAATCAATAAAATATATATTTTTTAAAAAGTAGAAAGGGGGTGGGGAACCATCAATAAATCACCCAAAGTGATAACTTTATTAGCATTCTGTGAATTTTCTTCCAATTCTCCCCTCCGTACGGTTTCCACAGCTACGATCTACCTGTGATAATACCTTAGCTCCTGCGTCTTCACCCGCACAGTTCACTCACTTCCCCCCCCCCCCCCCCCCCGGCTCCTCTCACCCTCCCCGGCCCCTGACAGCACCCAGTCCTGCTCCCACGGCTGGCTCCTTGTGTCGGACGTTCCCGACTGTGACCACAGGCCGAGGCATGTCCCTGTGCCTGAGTCTTTTTTCAGATGATTTCTTAGGCCAGAGATCTCCACGTATGATTGTGTTTAAGGCTCCTGACATACACAGCTGTTCCCACCCCACCCCACCATCTTTCTAGTTACCCTCCTCAGAGCAGAACAGAAAGCCTCCTTAATTCTGCTCGCATGGAGTCTCCTTAAAGAGGTTTTTTTCCAGTCTGAAAGGTGAGAAATGGTGTCTCCCATTCATTTGCATATTGCTGATTTTTAATGTGGCCGACTTTGAAAGCAATGCCTGTGACCCTGCTGTGTTTCCTCTTCTGAGAACTTTTTGATATCTTCGAACATTTTTTATCTGTTTCATGCACAGGAGCTACGGCCGAGACACGGGCTTTCCTCCGATGTGAATGCTGGAAAGGCACTTTTTTCTTTAAACGGGTGGTGGTTTGCTTTTCTATTTTGGTCATGTCTTACACATCTGAAACCCAAACAACTTTTTAAAGCTCCATGTTCTGTTTTGTCTTTATTGACTTTTTTTTTTTTTAAGAGGAGGAAGGGAGAAGGAGAAAAACACACTGATTGGCTGCCTCCTGCACGGCTTCGGTTGGGGACTGAGCCCGCACCCTGGGCATGAGCCCAGGCCGGGAATGGAATTGGTGACCTTTTGGTGCCTGGCTCGATGCTCAACCATTGAGCCACATGGGCCGGGCTAAAATGTAAATCTGTCACGTGGTAAAATGTGCGGTCTCGGCCGTTCTGTTCCGCTTTAAGCTCAGTGACCCTCTCCCGTCCAAAGTCCACCAGCAAGGCCCCGGCGACTCACCCCAGCCTTTTAGCCACGTTCTGCTTGGTTTGCTTTGTTTGGAACATAGTTCGCTGGCTACTCCGTGTACAATCTGTTATCTGGTAAGGAGTGAGCTGCACTGATTTTTCCTCCCAGAGAGCTAACTGATTATCCCAGCACCACTCACTGAACTGTATGTCCAGTGTGGGAAATCTAAGGAAAGTCAGCATCTGCTCCCACACTACGCCTTGCACTACAAAACGGAGGGGGATACCTTCGTATGCTCGGCTCCCAGCCCCTGACCCCACCAAACGGGGTAAAGAAAACCAGTTATCGCCTGGCCAGTGTGGCTCAGTGGTTGAGCATTGACCTATGAATCAGGAGGTTACGGTTTGAGTCCCTGTCAGGGCACACGATCCCCAGGAGGGGCGTGTAGGAGACAGCCGATCAATGATTCTCTCTCATCATTGATGTTTTTCTCTCTCTCCCCCTCTCCCTTCCTCTCTAAAATAAAAAATATATATATTTAAAGAAAAGAAAAAAGAAAAACAGTTACCTCCCTCGAGGACTTAGATAAAGACAGTAAACTATCCCAACCTAAGACGACCCACCCCCTTCCTTATTTGTGCTTGGGGGAATCCCGGAGGAAGTGGGGTCTGCAGGGGGGACGTGGGGAGGGCTCTAGGCACGGCCACCACCATCAGGACACCGAATCCCCCACCTCACACTGCCGGCTGGTTTTCAGGCGACACGGGCTCACCCAGCTCCCTCCCCGCTCCGCCCGCAGTCACGTTCACACGGGGCCACGGGTGAGAGGAGGAGGGGGGAGACCTCACGGTTGGCCTCACGGGGGCCCAGTTCCGAGCCCGACTCACCGAGTGCTCCTCCGAGTCGGACGTCTGGGCGGAGATGATGGGGTTGAAGCTGGTGGGGGACAGGGGGCCCAGCTTCTTCCTCATGGCGCGGATCTGCAGCAGCGCCCGGAAGGCTGCGGGGGCGGAGAGGGGCCGTCAGGTCACGGGGGTCAAACAGAGACTGCCTCCCGCTCCCGCTCCCGCTCCCGTGGCCGGCCGGCGCCCGGGCTCACGCAGGCGGCAGATGGGGCAGTTGTTGGCCTGGTAGCGCAGCGTGTCGGCGCAGGTGTTGCACAGGCAGAGGTGGCGGCAGGGCAGGATGAGGGTGTCCCGCACGTCCGAGAGGCACACCACGCACTCCGCGCTGTTGTCGCTCACCTCGTCCTCGGCCACCTGCGGGAGACGGGGCTGAGCCGGGGAGACGGGGCTGAGCCCGGGACAGAAGACACACACTGTCTAGACAAGGCAGCTTCTGAAGAATGGAGACGAGAAACAGAAACAGCCCGGCCGGCGCGGCTCCGGGGCTGAGCATCAACCCAAGAACCAGAGGTCACTGGTTCGATTCCTGGTCAGGGCACATGCCCCAGTGGCAGGCTTGATCCCTAGTGGGGGGGGGGGGGTGGTGCAGGAGGCAGCTGATTAATGCTTCTCATCATTGATGTTTCTTTCTCTCTCTCTCTCTCGCCCTTCCTCTCTGAAATCAATTTAAAAGAAAGAAAAAAAGAAAAAGAAATAGGAACAGAAGCTTATACTTTCATCGGACGTGACAGTTTACCAAGTGCGTTCACACTCAGTCTCATGGGCTCCGGAAGCTTCTATGAGGCTCACGCTGTGAGGCTGATGTGCCTCTGACCGGCGGGGCCGTGGGGCGAGCCGAGCCCACGGGGAGAAGGACGGGTTTAACGATCAGCGTCCAGAAGCCCGGCCAGCAAGCGGGGGGAGGGCTAGGGGAGGGGGGTGTCCCAGAGACTGACCAGAGTGAGTTCAGCACAGTCCTCTGAAATGGGGGCAGGAAGAGGCTCTCGGGGCCGCGCCGACGGCAGAGCGCGGTGCCCAGCCTCCTGTCCCGGTGTTACCGAGGGCTCGGCGCGCCGCCCCCGGGGGGACAGGCAGCACGCCGGGGGGGAGGGGGGGGACACACAGACACACACACACACACACACACACACACACACTCGCCTTGGCATCCTGCGTGTTGTACTTGTTCTCGATGCCGTAGATCTCCTGGAGGAGGTAGCTGACCCCGTCCACCTGCACAGCAAGCACAGCGTCACGGGCAGGCCGACCCCGGCACAGATCGGAGCGGCCGCCACGCCCCGCCTGGGCAGCGCGGGCTGCGGTCACGGGGGGAACACCGAAGGCTCTCTGCTCGAGAAACGCCATCGGTGGTTTGATGTTTCCACCACCGGGACTCACGCGCTCAAAGGCATGCGCTGTCCTGCCCTCACCGTCGCCCACCGCTGAGAAAGGGGCGGACTAGCCCTGGCCAGTTTGGCTCAGTGGATAGAGCGTCGGCCTGTGGGCGGAAGGAAGGGTCCCGGGTTCAATTCCCGCCAAGAACACATGCCCAGATTGCAGGCTCGGTCCCCAGAGGGGGACTTGCAAGAGGCAGCCGATCCAAGATTCTCTCTCATCATGGATGTTTCAATCTCTATTTCCCTCTTCCTTCCTCTGTGAAAGCAATAAAAATAATTAAAGAGAAAAAAAGACGCATCCCAGTGTAACCTCAGCTGTGGCGTGGACGTTAGGGGGACACACCCTAAAAAGAAAGGAGCGGAAGAGAGAGGAGAAGAGCTGGGTAAGGAAGGGGAGGGAGAGGGAAACAGAAGGGAGGGATCTTAGGAGAGGCGGCCGAGCCCCTCCCCACCACGGAGCTACCCATCTCCACACGCAGCAAAAGCACCCTCTAACCCTTGTTTCTTATATTTTTTTTAATTCTTTTTTTTGTTTGTTTGTTTAATATATTTTATTGATTTTGTACAGAGAAGAAGGGAGAGAGATAGAGAGTAAGAAACATCGATGAGAGAGAGTCATCGATCAGTTGCCTCTTGCACACCCCCTACTGGGGATATGCCCGCAACCAAGGTACCTGCCCTTGACCGGAATCGAACCCGGGACCCTTCAGTACTCAAGCCGACGCTCTATCCATTGAGCCAAACCGGTCTTGGCTATTTTTTTTAAATTCTTTTAAAAATATATATTTGTATTAATTTCAGAGCGGGAGGGAGTGGGAGAGAAAGATAGAAACACCCGTGATGAGAGAGAATTTATGGATCGGCTGCCTCCTCCTGCACGCCCCCCACTGGGGACAAGCCCGCAATCCAGGCACGTTCCCTTGACCGGAATCGAACCTAGGCACTTTCCGTGCCCAGGCTGACGCTCTAGCCACTAAGCCATACCGGCCAGGCCAGCCCTTGTTTCTTAAAACTCCACCTTCAACACCCAGGCTCACTCCCATGAGTCTGGGCCCCAGCGGTGCTGATGCCGGTGCTGGCCCGTCCCTGGCTTCCCTAACCCAGGTCCCGCCCCTCGGCCTGGCCTGGCCCTGACTGCATACCCCACCCCCCAGCCTGACCAAGCCGGTCACTAATGCTGCTCGAGCTACCGAAGGCCATCTTCCCTGGGCCTCCGCAGACAGCCACCATATCCAGGCAGTGCTTGCTCTGCCTCCCTCAAAACATCTCTGAGACGGCCAGCCTGGCTCAGTGGTTGAGCGTCGGTCGACCTATGAGCCAGAGGTTATAGTTCGATTCTGGGTCAGGGCACAGGCCCCAGTGTGGGCTCCATCCTCAGCATGGGGCGTGCAGGAGGCAGCCGATCAATGATTCCCTTTCTTCACTGATGTTTCTCTCTCTCCCTTCCTCTCTGAGATCAATAAAACTATGTTAAGAGAGAGAGAGAGAGAGAGGGGGGGGGGGAAGCAGAGAGAAAGGGGAGGAGAGGGCACAGCAGCCCGCCCTCCGGACTCACCACTTGCTTCTGCTTGAGCGGCTTGACACAGAAGGTCCCGTCCGAGTGCTGCGGGAGACGGGGTGGTGAGGACCGGGCGCGGCAGGCACCCGTCCCGCCTCTCTCCGCCGCCCGCGGTCTGGGAGCCCGGGGGGGGGGGGGGGGGGGCGGGGGAGCTGCGGGCCTGCGTCTGGTCTGACCCTTCCGTTTGGAGGGAAGAGAAGGGGCCTCGGGGGGGAAGGTCATGCACGATTGGTGGCAGAGCTGGCGCCCGGCCCCGTGGAGCCCCCAGCCCTCCTCCCCCAGCCAGGCCTCCCCCAGCCCCGGCCGCCCCCAGCCCGGCCGCCCCCAGCCCGGCCGCCCGGGCCTGCGCCACCTGCTGAGCTCAAGGCAAGGCCCAAGAAAGCCACGCACTCACCTTCTCAAAGGTGCCCAGCAGCACGTGGCAGTGGCCGAAATACTCTGGAGGAAAGAAAGGCACACGGATGAGCAAGGACACCAAATGACCACCTGACGCCCCCGCCCTGCCCCCCGATTCCCCGCGGTCCGTGCCCTCACGATCGGGGCCCGTTACGGAACCCGGGGTGTTCTTGCCGCCGCCGGCCCTGGGAACACGAGCGGGGGAGGGGGTGCAGACACCGCCCGACACCCACAGGGGCGGCCAGGCTGCCCCAGGCCTCGTGCCCCAAAAGCAGACAGAGGTCCGTACCGTCTCCTTCGTCCACCACGGCGTGGACCACCAGCGGGTAGACCTCCCGGTCCAGATCGAAGCCAAGCTGCAGGGAGAGCGAGGAAGAAGGAAGAAAGCACACGTTTAGCGGCGCCGGGCCATCAGGAAGGCGGGCGTTGTAAGAACCTCGTCTTTACCGGCCGGCGGCTCAGGGGTTGAGCGTCGACCTGTGAACCAAGAGGTCACGGTGCGATTCCTGGTCAGGGCACACGCCTGTGCATCGTGCTGAATCCCCAGTAGGGGGCGTACAGGGGGCAGCCGTTCAATGATTCTTACCAAAGATGTTTCTCTCTCTCTCTCCCTCCTCCTCTCTGAAATCCATCAATATATACACTGAGTGGCCAGATGATTATGATCTCTGCACGCATAATAATCTGGCCACTTAGAGCCTATTCTATATAATAAAAGGCTAATATGCAAATTGTCCCCTTGACCAGTAGTTAGACCAGCAGGCAGGCCAACAGCTCATGTCCCCTCCCTCTCTCTGGCCAGGCTGGCCAGACCCCACCCATGCACAAATTCATGCACAGGGCCTCTAATACACACACACACACACACACATACACACACACACACTGGGTGGCCTGATTATTATGCGTTCAGGGATCATAACATGGCCACTCTCTGTGTGTGTGTGTATCTTATCTAATAAAAGAGTAATATGCATATTGACCATCACTCCAACACACAATAGCTGACCCCATGTGGTCAAAGATGGCTGCCACCATGTGGACACAAGATGGCCAGCAGAGGAGGGCAGTTGGGGCCACACTCAAGGGGCCAAAGAGCCGCATGTGGCCTGAGAGCCGCGGTGTGCCGACCACGGCTTCAGGGTGTGAAGGCGTCAGGAGGCTGAAGATCAGCGTGACCTCTGGGCGCCTGGCAGGCAGTCCCTTCGCTGCTGGCCGTGTCCTCAGGAGCCCCCGGGCCGCTCCCCCGGGCGGGGGCTCACCTCCTCGTCGGCCCACTCGGAGGGGTCCACGGTGTGGGAGGGCAGGCAGAACTGCTGGCACACGCCGCGCTTGTAGTGCACCGTCTCCGACTGCAGGCTGCCGTCTCTGGGGATGTAGCTGCCGGTCAGAGCGGGGAGCAGAGCGAGCGTCAGCGTGTGGCCTGGCCATGTCCTCCGCTAACGCCCGCCCTGTCACCCGCTCTCCGGTGCCGGGAAGGACGCCGGCAGGCCGGGCCTCCCATAACCCACGGCCTCGGCTCCGGACGGGGAATGCGATCAAAGCCGTCTGTGCGGCCACCAGCCAGGCAGGGTGGCTTTATAGGGCTCTAACTGTAATGAAATGACCCGAAGGCTCCGCCGCCGCCTGCCAGGTACCCACGTGGCACCACTTAAAGGGCTATGGGCAGAGGCGGGGCCTCTATGTCCGGCTGGCCTGGCTCAGCGGGTGAGCATCCGTCTATGGTCAGGAGGTCACGGTTCGATTCCCAGTCAGGCAGGGCACAGCTCGATCCCCAGTGGGGGCGTGCAGGAGGCAGCCGATCAACGATTCTCTCCCATCATGGATGTTTCTCTCTCTCCCTCTCCTTCCTCTCCGAAATCAACAGAAGTATTTTTTTAAAAAGTAGGGTTGCCCTAACCGGTGTGGCTCAGTGGATAGAGCATCGGCCTGCAGACTGAGAGGTCCCAGGTTCAATTCCGGTCAAGGGCATGCACCTTGGTTGCAGGCGCATTCCCAGTGCAGGAGGCAGCTGACCAATGTTTCTAGCTCTCTATCCTCCCTTCCTCTCTGTAAAAAATCAATAAAATATGTTAAAAATTAAAGAAGAAGAAGAAGGGCCTGCAGAAGCAAGTGGGTTCAAGAGCAGCTCTGGCCCGGTGTGCGCGTGAGGGTGGGCCCCGGCGGGCTGCGGGGTGGCGGCCCGGCCCGCGAACCTGGCGATGCCGTTCTGGAACTCCTCGGTGGCCTGGTAGTAGATGGTGATGGCCACGCGGGCGTCGGTGTCGAAGGTGAACTCCACGTTGTAGTGGACCTTGGCTCTGCCGGCCTCGGCCCCCGGCGCCTTCACCTCCTCCGCGCACCTGCAAGCACCCAGCCTCAGCGTGCGGCGCACACCGGCTTTACCCGGCGCCCTTCCTAACCGACACGGCGTGGCTGCCTCCGCCCTGGGCCCGCTCCGCCCTCCTCGGGGTGACGGCAGAGGGCGTCCCTGCCACGGCCACGGGCGGCCATCACTGCCACGGCCGCGGGCGGGCATCACTGCCATGGCCACGGGCGGGCGGTGGTCGCTACTTCATGCACGACAGCGAGCGTCCCTCGCCTTTACCCGACAGCACTGATGTTCATTTCTCATCGGAACCAAGGTTCCTAGTCACGTAGCTGACAGTTTCCTAAGCCCCTGCCTCTCCCTTCCCGCCTCCTCCAGCCTGTCCCCCAGGGAGCCCCGAGCCTCAGCGGAGGTGGCATCTGCTGAAAGCGGACACTGAAGCCCTCGCCGGTGTGGCTCAGTGGGTAGTGTCAGCCTGTGGACTGAAGGGTTGGACTCCGGCCAAGGGCACATGCCCGGGTTGTGGGTTCGATCCCCAGTGTGGGGCGTGCAGGAGGCAGCCGGTCAGTGATTCTCTCTCATCATTGATTTCTCTCTCCCTCTTCCTTCCTTTCTGAAATCCATAAAAATATTTTAAAAAAATAAAAAAGCAGAACGCCTGCCACCGTCTCAGAGAAGGTGAATCAGGGACAATTAACACAATGGGCACGAAGCTGCCGGCTGGGCACTGAGCGTCTGGCGTATGAGGTTAAGAATAAATGTAAAGTGGATGTAAGCAATGAGTAAGGATTTCCTATTCCTAGTTCAAACAGCTCATCTCTCCACAGGCGTGTGGAGGGTCTGCAACTCCACCTTCTCCCGCAATATTCTTCTTTTAAAAGAAGCTCATCAGGCAGGGCCTGCGTGACGGGGCCAGGGAAGGGCCAGTGCTCGCACTCACGGACTGCGAGGTGGAGCCTCAACAGCCTCCATGCAGAGTCCGCCCCAAGCAGGCCCGGTGCGGCTCTGGGGCCGGGGCCCCTGCTCTGCGGGGTGTGGCTGCCGGCCTGCGGGAGGGCCCTGGCACCACTGCTCTGCGGGGCTCTGTGGGGTGTGGCTGCCGGCCCGCGGGAGGGCCCCGGCACCCCTGCTCTGCTGGGCCCTGCGGGGTGTGGCTGCCCGCGGGAGGCCCCCCGGCCCGATGGAAGCGGGACGGGAACTTACTTGACGAGCCGCAGGGTGTCCTTGCGGATGTTGACCAGGCTCCGCAGCGTCTTCACCGGCTCCTGGGGGGGCGGGGCGGCGTAGGGGAACTGTCGGGCAGATGGGGAGAGGACAGCACGTGAGCGAAGACCGGTAGCCGCCGCCCTGGCACAGGCCTCGCCGCCTTACAAGGCGAGATGGGCAGGCCAGGCTCTGAGCTCCGGGAGGGCCCGGACAGCCGCCTCAGCGCGTAGACGTGCTCCAGGTCATGGCCCGTAGGATGGGGATTGGACTTGGCGTCAAAAGAGTGAGATCAGCCCGGCCGGCGTGGCTCAGAGGATGAGTGCCAACCTGTGAACCAGGAGGTCCCGGTCCGAGTCCTGGTCAAGGCCTGGGCCCGGGTTGCAGGCTCCATCCCCATCCCCAGTAGGGGAGGCAGCCGATCCATGATTCTCCCTCATTATTGGTGTCTCTCCCTTCCTTTCTGAGATCAGTAATAAAACACATTTTTTTAGGAGAGAGAGATTTACCTGCCTTCCCCATTCTCTGCTTACCTGGTTGGCATTCGCCCTGTGGGTACCTGACAAGAGCGCCTGCCAGTGCTAAACGCAGCTCCAGTGCTGAGGACACAGGTGGCCGGTTCATCACGGGGCTCTTCCATGTGACCATTGGGCACGCTCCCCGCTCCCTGGTCCCGGGCCCAGTTCCCGGCCCACTGAGGCAGCAGAGGCCCCCGAACGGGGCCTTGTGTCCCTGGCTGCCCAACACTGGCCTCACCCTTTCCCCTGGGCGCCTGGCGGAGGACAGGAGGACCGAGAGGAGACAGTGACACGTTTAACGGGGGAGCTGCTTTCAGACGATGAAGCCGGTGTCCCCACGTCCTCAGTCCTGTCCTGACGCTCTGTGGACAATGAGCGAGTTTTGCGTCCTGTTCGCAGAAAACCCACTGGGCGTGCAGCTCTGCCCGAGCATGGCGCTCCCGGGACAGCTCAGTCCCTCCGGGAGCCGGCGTCGGGGAGCAACCCTCAGTCACGCTGCCCGGGCCGCCACGGGGTTCTGCTGACGGCGGTCCTGTCCCTCGGACAACACAGCCTACCGTGCACCTGATTTTATGAAGTCGGTGTGATTGCTGATAGCTCACATGCACACACATGACTCTTGAGGAAACACACGCAATCTGAACTGTCACGTGTGTATCCAATGGACCCTCTGTGTGTGGGCACCGAATAGCAACACGTTACTTTCCTCATGGATACATTACATAGGCGTCCTTTTAAAATGCATGACGGGCCGAAACCAGTTTGGTTTAATGGGTTGAGCGTCAGCTTGGGGACCGAAAGGTCCCGGGTTCGATTCCGGTCAAGGGCATGTACCTTAGTTGCGGGCACATCCCCAGTAGGGGGTGTGCAAGAGGCAGCTGATCGATGACTCTCTCTCATCGATATTTCTAACTATCTCTCTCCCTTCCTCTCTGTACAAAATCAATAAAATATATATTTAAAATGCATGACGGCTGGTTTTTCTAATTACAAAGGAACACACACAGGGTGCCCCCCCAAATGTAGACGCACGTGAATAATTATTCATTCCGACGGGCTACATCAGAAAAGAAACGTCAGTTGAGCTCTCAGAAAAAAGCGTGTCCATATTTATTTTATTATTTTTTTTTTTTGGGGGGGGGGTGACACCCTATATTTAAGCAGAAAAGTTGAAAAGCACACGGAAACGTACAAAATCAGCCCTAACCCGTTTGGCTCAGTGGGTACAGCGTCGGTCTGTGGACTCAGGACAGCTAGAAGCACTCATGCTTTCATCCGTCCCGTCTCCTCCCCTGGCTGGCGTAGGTGTCACCTCGTGTGTGTCTGTGTTTCGTTTTTCTGACATAAATGTGTGAGCACCTTGGTCCTATTTTTCTGCCTGCTCGTCGGATTACCTCCTTAGGATAAGTTCCTACCTTCGGGATCACTGGATCAAAGGGTAAGCGTGTTTTTTTAAGAGTTTTACAAATACTTTTCCCAAACTGTTCTCCAGAAAGCTGGCTCTGATTCCCTCTCCCACCGGCCGTGCGTCTGGAGGCTTTTATCCGGGGAAGCTGGACACCCAGTCCGACCCGGCTGTGGCCCAGGTCTCCTCACCCCCTCTCTCCCCCCCGCCCCCACCCCCCGGTTCCACCAAAGGAATTTAAAACAATTTTCAAATACGCTTAAGCAAAAAGTAATTAGGGCAGGAAAATCCGACACAAACGCCAGTGTACTGTAAAGCCCAAGTAAATGACTCGGGGATTAAAATAGTTTTCTGGAGCAGCGAGTTAATCGTATCCGTCTGCACAAGTAGCAGGAGGGGGCCGTCACTCTTCCCGAGTTTAAAAAAGTAAATAAAAGGCCAGGTCTTCCTTCACTCTTTGCCCTGTCTCCTCCGCACCCTGCAAAAAATAAAAGCAACAGAAAAAAAAGGGGGGGAAATCCAACAAAAACCTTGTGACCTTTGTCTCCCGTTTAGCGTATGACTGGAGCCTTCCTCCCTGTCACCAGGCACAGATCCATTTCCTGCTCTGTCTGCCGTCTCCCCCTGGAGCTGTCTTCCTTGTGAAAAGTGAGACGGCTCAGGGGTGAGCACTGACCTATGAACCAGGAGGTCATGTGAGGTTCCGTCAGGGCACACGCTCAGGCTGGGCCTCGGTCCCCAGGAGGACACACACGGACACGCAGGGGACGCCGATGCAGGGAGCTGCTCACCCTGCGCCCGGGATGCCGGAACGTGCGTTACCGACACTGAATTAATGGCAAAGGACCAGACGCTAGCCCATTCGCTCCACGCCCGCTCTGCTCTGCCTGCCGAGCCTGGGCCTGCGGGAGGGGCCGGCACACCTCTGAGCTCCATCCGTCCAAGGCTGCCCCTGCTGCCCTGCGGGGCCCAGCACCCTCCCGGGCAGCCCGCAAGCCTGAAGCTCAGAGTAATTTGAATCCCGAGCGCCTGGAGCCCAGGATGGGAGCATATCCGTGCGGGTTCAGTTCATTCCAAGGGGCCCCCCAGGAGGCTGCCAACCAAGACTCTGAGGAAGGATGAGCCGGTTTCCTTTTGACCCTTAACCCTGGTGTTCACCAGCTCCCTTTCTTTCCCGTTGGCCTCACGTCAGCAAAGTGCCCCCTGGTGACCAAATGTGGAACTGCTACTGTGTGTGTGTGTGTGTGTGTGTGTGTACACATCAATATGTATGTATATATACACCGAGTGGCTAGATTATTATGATCTCTGAACGCATAATAATCTGGCCACTCAGTGTGTGTATATATACACATACACATACACATACACATACACACACACATACACACACACATTCGAGGCCCGGTGCATGAATTTGTACATGGCTGGGGAGGGGAGGTCCGGCCAGCCTGGCCAGGGGGAGGGGACATGGGTGGTTGGCTGGCCTGCCTGCTGGTTGAACTCCTGGTCAGGGGGACAATTTGCATATTAGTCTTTTATTACATAGGATATACACGGAGTGGCCAGATTATTATGCGTTCAGAGATCATCATAATCTGGCCGCTCAGTGTATATTAACCATATATCCTAGGTACTTTTTAAGCCATTCTAATTTCAACTCCCCCTACAAATGCACTCACATTTTTGTTGTAGAAAATGTGGCCATAATTCAAATACAATGGCAGGTACCTTGTTTCAGTGGTAAATTATTGGGCAATTCCCAGGAGTCTCTGAAAAGGACATAACCCAATCATAAAGATAAATACCTTTGGTAAAAGCTTTAAAAGTACACGATTTGCTCATATTTGCTCTTTGTCTCAGCACATCCCTGATGTGGCCCTGGGAGCTCCTCCAGTGGCCCCCTCCTGTGGCCTGCCCCATCTTCTTATTTCTCTTTTTTGTTAATCCTCATGGAGGATATTTTCCCACTGATTTTAGAGAAGGCGGAAGGGAGGGAGGGAGAGGGAGAGACCGAGAGAGGAACATGGATGTGAGAGAGACACACATACGGGTTGCTTCCCGCATGTGCCCTGGCCGGAGCCAGGGATGATCCTGCAGCCCAGGTGCATGTCCTTGTTGGAGATCAAACCCTAGACCCTTCGGTGTGCAGGCCGATGCTCCAACCACTGAGCCACACCGGCCAGGGCTGCACTGATAAGAGTCTTTACTTAGAAATCAGGAAGCCCCAAATGCCAACAATCTGATTCCAAAGAAGTAAATCATTTTAGGTAGTTTATAATTACAGTAGAAAAGTACTCTTTTGTACATTAGCAGGCATGTACTATTTGGGGCAAAGTATCTGATGATAGTTACTATGGCGACCAACATCTGGAAGCATGTGAGTAACTCCTTTACTGCCCTCCATAAAGCCGCTCATTGGTAGGCTTTATTTTATTATTTTTAAAAATATATCTTATTAATTTTTTACACAGAGGAAGGGAGAGGGATAGAGCTAGAAACATCGATGAGAGAGGAACATGGACCAGCTGCCTCCTGCACACCCCCCACTGGGGATGTGCCCGAAACCAAGGTACATGCCCTTGACCGGAATCGAACCCGGTACCTCTCAGTCCGCAGGCCGACGCTCTATCCACTGAGCCAAACCGGTTTCAACGGGGCTTTTATACGTAAACTCCAGTTCCTTCTGTTCACTGCCTGGCTGTTTCTCCGCCTCCTCTGCTTCCTCTCTTCTCAGAAGCATGTGTCCCAGGCTCAGCGGAGGGTATTTTTAGCCTCGCGCAGCGCGTTCTGAGATCAGTGTCAGGGAGCGCGGTGCCGCCGCAGAACGGATGCAAATTTGCCTGTTTAACCAGTGGCTGCCGGGGCGGGTGCCCAGGGCCTGCGGTCGATCTGCGTGTCAGAGGCTCTATTTACGGCAGAAAAACCCCCTTTCACTGAGTTTCCATCCTGTCCCCCTGGGAGCTCACGGCCACAGCAGAAAGGGGACCACAGAGCTGAGAGACACCCTATTCACCAACCAAAGGCGGGAGGGGTCCCGAGAGGGTGTCGCAGGGTGACCTCATGTGAAGGTGCTCTGGGCCCAGGTCTGGCCAGCAGAGATCCGAGGAGGCGGCCCCTTTAGAGCCTGTGGCACCTGGAGCCCGAGCAGGACACAGGACCAGTGTCATGGCCCCGTGACCTCCCAGCGAAGGCTGACCTTTCCAGAACATCCATCCATCCATCAGCTATGTATATATGTATCTTTCTATGTATCTACCTATGTACCTATCTACCCAGTTTCCCCGAAAATAAGACAGTGTCTTATATTAATTTTCTCTCCCAAAGTTGCGCTAGGTCTTATTTTCAGGGGATGTCTTATTTTCGGGGAAACACAGTATCTGCCTATCTATCCATCATCCATTTTGTATGTGTGTACCTATCATCTATGTATCTATCTATCCATCCATGTATGTATGTATCTACCTATGTATGCATCTATCTATGCATACATGTGTGTATGTATGTAAATACTTTTTTCCTGTTTCTTCTTCTTTTTAAAATTTATTTCAGAGAGGAATGGAGAGATAGAGACAGAAACATCAAAGATGAGCCCGCAGCCAGGCATGTCCCATGACCGGGAATCCAACCGTGACCTCCCGACACTCAGCTCTGAGCGGGGCTCCTATACATGTGACCGCAGACGAGCGGCCGGGGGATCGCCTCTCCGCGCACCTCGGCACATGGGGAGGGAGAGCGCACCCTCCGCTGGGAGGTCAGGCGCCACCGTGAAGTTGCTCGGATCTCCGGCAACAGCCACGGAAGACTTGCCGTCTCCCCATTCTTACGGGTCGGGCTTGGCTCCCTTTGGGGGTACCCGGACCAGGCAGCCCAATGGGTACCCCTCTGATGTCAAATGCACCCCCAGGCTGTGTGTACTGTTTTGATGACACAGTAAATGTCCTCGACTTCCGGTTTCCTCGCGGACAGGAAGCCCTCGCCTCGCCAAGAGGGGCCCCTCCCAGCGGAACTAAACACACACACACACACACACACACACACCCGCACAAAGCCCGGAGCCGGGGCTCACACAGGACGTTGCCCAAGGCCAGCGGAGCCGGGGACAGAGGAGCTCTCGGCGCCGGCCGCCATCCTCTCCGCCGCTGCGCAAACAATGACTCACGCGGGCACCGCCCTCAGACCGGTTCCCGGCTTCTGTTCCAGTCCCGCCGCCCGGCTTCTGTTCCCTCTGGCCGCTCCCAAACAGGAGCCCGTTTGTAAGAGGCTCTCAGACGCCTGACGCCGTAGCTAACGAATATGCCCAGAGAGCAAGCCCCGTATCAGTTATAATTATGCCTTTAAAACTGCACATATCTTGGCCGAGACCGGTTTGGCTCAATGGATAGAGCGTCGGCTTGGGGACTGAAGGGTCCCGGGTTCGATTCCGGTCAAGGGCATGTACTGTAGTTGCGGGCATGTCCCCAGTGGGAGGTGTGCAAGAGGCAGCTGATCGATGATTCTCTCTCATCGATGTTTCTAACTCTCTCTCTCCCTTCCTCTCTGTACAAAATCAATAAAAATATATTTAAAAAAAATAAAAAATAAATAAAATAAAACTGCACATATCTTTTCCATAGAAGCGTAACAGAGCTATTTTATTCCAGACGGTGAATCCCGGGGACGGTGCGCGAACCTCCACAGCGTGTCACGGTCAGTGTCCGGCTCCGAGCGTGGTTTCCGTCACCGCGGCTCCGGTTCTGTGCTCCGCCCCGTCTCCCCCTGCCTCCCACCCGAGATCCCGCCTGCTCCACGCCTGTCACCGCCGGCCGGCCGACCGACCGACCGACCGACCGCCCACCTCTCGGCCCTTCCCTGCAAGACCCCGCCCTGCCCGCATCCTCCAGGTCTCCGCTCCCTGCCGCGGCCTGACCGCCTGCCTGCCACCAAGAGCCTGCGCTTAGGTCACCTTGTTTTTATTGATTTTTTTTGTGTGTGTGAGAGAGAGGGGGGTGGAGAAGGGAAAGGGAAAGAGAGAGAGGGAGGAACACTGATGAGAGAGAAACACATCGGCTGCCTCCTGCACGCTCCCTGCTAGGGATCAAGCCCACCACCCAGGCGTGTGCCCTGACTGGGCATCGAACCCTGACCTCCTGTGGAGCCGCGCCGTGGAGCCGCGCCGGCCCAGTCCGTGTGAAGGTGTAACAAATGGAAACCACGACCGAGTGCTGCACCCAGCACCTCTCCTGCGGAGCGCGCTCTCGGCCCCGCGGGAGTGGAGGCCTCCGTCTGGTGACGCTCTGTGTCCGTCGGGGCTCCTTTTTGGGTCAAAAGCCGGGCGAGACCATTTCAGAGGACGAGGCCTGTGCTGCCCGCGGAGGCCACTTCCCGGTGCCCGGCTGTCATGCCCCGGGCCCGGGCTCTGGCCTCTGTCTGCCCGCCTCTAAAAGCCCACTGGCTTCTCCGAAACGCGGCCCCGCCAGCACCACTTCCCGCCAGGCGGGGCCCACAGGAAGCGGCGGCGGCGGCGTGCACCTGGGCCCAGGGCGCGGCAGAGAGACTTCTAGGAACCCTCCGGCGCGCACCCGCCGGGTTCCGGTGCGCCGTGTGCGGAGACAGCTCCGCCAGCTCCGGAGGTCAGGGTGAGCGGCCAGCAGGTCCCTCTCAGCGCTCCCCCACCCCCCGGGGTGTGCGGGTCTGACCACCCTCCAGACGGTGAGTCTGAGGGCAAGACCCACAGGAGCGCGTGTTCGTGTGACCCAGAGGGTGAGACTGGCACCGCAGGAGAGAGCGGGCATCTGACCCGGGAACGGATGGGAACGGACATCGACACGTCTGAAAGAGACAAGCCAGCAGAAACCGGTTTGGCTCAATGGATAGAGCATCGGCTTGGGGACTGAAGGGTCCCGGGTTCAATTCCGGTCAAGGGCATGTACCTTGGTTGCGGGCATATCCCCAGTAGGGGGTGTGCAAGAGGCAGCTGATCGATGACTCTCTCTCATCGATGTTTCTAACTCTCTATCTCTCTCACTTTCTCTCTGTACAAAATCAATAAAATATATTTTTAAAAATAATAATAATAATAAAAAAATAAAAGAGCCAAGCCAGCCCCATGCAAGTGGATCTAGAATGATCTCCAAGCCCTGGCCGGTTGGGCTCAGTGGAGAGAGCGCCGGCCTGCAAACCGAAAGGTCCCGGGTTCGATTCCGGTCAAGGGCACAAACCCGGGTTGTGGGTTCCATCCCCAGTGGGGGACTTGCAAGAGGCAGCTGATCCACCATGATTCTCTTATCACGGATGCTTCTATCTCTCCTTCTTCCTTCCTCTCTGAAATCAATAAAAATTATATTTTAAAAAATAATAATAAATAAAATAAAATGACCTCCAAGATACACTGTTGGATTAACAAGCCAGGGCAGAAGCGCATACGTACGGGGTGCACAGTGGTGTGTGGGGGCCCCACCCCACCCCGCCCCGCCAGGCTGTGCTCCCATCCCATCCCCCGGCCGCAGACCATGGTGGCCACACGCAGCCCGGCCGGCCTGCTTCCCCAGAATGAGGAACCAGAGCCACCTGGTCCCCGACAGTCTTTCCACCACCGCCCACCGCAGGCCGCCCAGCTCGGGTACACGCTGTCCCCATGGCTTTCCCCAGGACCAGGCTGAAGCCACCACGCCCAGACCACGTGTTTGCTCTCACTGGGCACGTGCTCCACCGGAAATACACACCGCGTCCCTGACAGGACAGCGCCTCCCACCCAGGGCTTTAAAAGGCCCGCTCAGATTGGCTCCGACCTCACTCACATCCAGCCCGCCCCAGGAGGCGCCCAAGGATGTGGATTCTGCGAGTGGCATTCTGGAGCATCTCCTCCTCCTCCTGCTCCTGCATCTCCTTCTTCCCCATCTCCTCCTTCTCCTCCTCCTCCTCCGTCTCCTCCTCCTCCTCCATCTCCTTCTCCTCCTCCTCCTACACCTCCTCTTCCATCTCCACCTCCTCCACCTTCTCCTCCATTTCCTTCTCCTCCATCTTCTCCTTCTCCATCTCCTCCTCCTCTTCCATCTCCTTCTCTCTCTTCCTCCTGCTCCTCCATCTCCTCCTCTTCCTCCATCTCTTTCTCCATCTCCTCCTCCTGCTCTTCCATCTCCTCCTCTTACACCTCCTCTTCCATCTCCTCCTCCTCCTCCATTTCCTCCTCCTTCATCTTCTCCTCATCCATCTCTTCCTCCTCTTCCTTCTTCCCTCCTCCTCCTCTTCCTCCTCTGCTTCCTTCTCCCAGGGCGCAGTTCTACAATCTGAATTGGAGTGTAAAGTCTCATACAGGGACGGTAACCTACAAGGTTAGCAGGTGTTAAGAGCTGCTCTCCTGCCAAAACTGGTGTGGCTCAGTGGACAGAACGTTAGCCTGCGGACTGAAAGGTCCCAGGTTCCATTCCAGTCAGGGGTATGTGACTTGGTTGCAGGCACGTCCCCAGTAGGGGTATGCAGGGGACAGCTAATCGGTGTTTCTCTCTCATCCATGTTTCTGGCTCTCTATCCCTCTCCCTTCCTCTCTGTAAAAAACAATAAAATATATTTTTTTTAAAAGAAGAAAAAGAAAAAACTACTCTCCTGCTGCTCATTCGTCTCCAGCCGGGCTTCTTCCAGAGACTTTTTCCGTTCTCATAATTCCAGGTTATGTTCACCCCCTTTCTATCACTTCCATCCATAAAATTATACCCTGGAGTCTACACGCCAGACAGATTCAGCCACGCTCCGTCTCCCATCTCAGAGCAGAGCGGTGGAGCCGACACCGCAGCCCACTCCAGACCTCAGCCCACGCGGCACCTGCAGCTGAGGAAGGGAGCGACTCGGTTGGCACTTTTGGCATTAAAGAGAGAGCGCCTGACTGGCGTGGCTCAGAGCTTGAGCATCCAACTATGAACCAGGAGGGCGTGGTTCGATTCCTGGTCAGGGCAAATGCCCTGATTTCAAGCTCGATCCCCAGGGTAGGGTGTGCAGGAGGCAGCCAATCAATGATTCTCTCATCATTGATATTTCTAAGTCTTCTCCTTCTCCCTTCCTCTCTGAAATAAATAACAATATATGAGAGAGAGAGAGAGAGAGAGAGGGAAGGAAACATTGATGTGAGAGTAAAACATTGATCGGTTACCTCCTGCACGTGCCTCAACTAGGGATGGAACCACACCTGGATTTGTGTCCTGACCAGGAATTCAAACCCGAAGCCTTTGGTGTATGGGACCACCTTTGGTGATCCGGCTACAACCAAGTGAGCCACACCAGCGAGGGCTTTCCTGTTTTCGTTTTGTTATATTTACTCATTGATCTCAGAGAAGGGGGGACGGAGGGATCCATTTTTGTTGTTCCTCTCATTGATGCATTTGTTGGTTGACGCTTATGTGTGCCCTGACCACAACCGTGGCGCATCAGGTCGACACTCTAACCAACCGAGCCCCCGGCCAGGGCCCCACTAGCTTTCCACAGCTGCCTTTTTAATCCTATAACGTGTCGCTAACTTTACAATTACTGTGCGGTCCCGTGTTTTATGCTCTTATCTACTGAACAAAACAAAACTATCCTCCTCTCCATATGCAAGCGGCCAGCTGGTCCACGTTATCTCAGGAACCAAGAAACAGTTGAAACGAGCTCTTGAGTAAAGCCTACAGCGCGGTGGTTTGGAAATGTGACTGATGCTATCGCTACACCACAGAGCAGTGTGTTTACATATTCAGTGTTCACTCACCGAGTGGCCCAAGGCAGCCTTCTCTACAAGAAGGCCTCTGAAATAATTTCTTCGTCTTTATTAATAACTAGAGGCCAGTGCACAAAATTCGTGCACGGGGGGGGGGGGGGGGTCCCCTTAGCCCAGCCTGCACCCTCTCCAATCTGGGACCCCTCGAGGGATGTGTGACTGCCTATTTAGGTCCAATCCTAATTGGGCAATCGCATATCCCTCTTACAATCCAGGACTACTGGCTCCCAACTGCTCGCCTGCCTGCTTTCCTGATTGCCCCTAACTGCTTCTGGCTGCCAGCCTGATTGATGCCTAACTGCTCCTCTACCAGCCTGACTGCCCCTAACTGCCCTCCCCTGCAGGCCTGGTTACCCCTAACTGCCCTCCCCTGTAGGCCTGGTCCCCCTGAACTGTCCTTCCCTGCAGGCCTGGTCCCCCCCATCTGCTCTCCCCTCCTGGCCTGATTGCCCTCAACTGCCCTCCCCTCCTGGCCTGACTGCCCCCAACTGACCTCCCTTGCAGGCCTGGTTCCTCCAAATTGCCCTCCCCTGCTGGCTATCTTGTAGCAGCCATCTTGTGACCACATGGGGGCAGCCATCTTGTATGTTGGAGTGATGGTCAATTTGCATATTATTCTTTTATTAGATAGGATGATTTTCAACATTGAAAATAAAATAATTGCATTTACATAATTTCCTAAAGCCAAATAATCATACTTCCTCAGCCCAATGCTGTGTGCATGTACGCCTTAAATAACTGAACGGACGCCCATGCTCACAGCAGCGTTAGTTACAACACAGGAGGGGGACGAAGGGGTCAGCAGGATGTGTTACACGCACACAACAGAATCCCACCCAGCAGTCCCTTCTCTGTGTGGTAAGAAATTTAAAATGCTTTAACTTAATAAAAAACAATAAATAAAAACACGCCTTTACCGGTGTGGCTAGAGTATTGGCCTGTGGACTGAAGGGTCCCAGGTTCAGTTCCAGTCAGGGGCATATGCCCGGGTTGCGGGTTTGATCCCCATTGGGGGGGTGCAGGAGACAACCCATCGATGATTCTCTCTCATCACTGATGTTTCTCTCTCTCTCTCCCCCTCTTCCTTCCTCTCTGAAATCAATAAAAATATATTTAAAAACAAACAAATAAATAAATAAATACACGCTCAACAGGGAACATTGAAACAACATAGAGGAGAACACGATGATGCACCCCAAGAGCGACCACTGTGCCAGGGTCACGGGCATTGTCCTCTTGCAAACGCGGATGCACCTATAAGCACAAATGCTTCCCCAGACCGGCTGGCACACCTGCCCCTACCAGACCTGACGTCGGCCTCCACGTTCTTGGCAGCTGGCTCTCTTCAGTAAACGGGGCGGGGGCACAGCTGCACCTCGGGGGAGACAGAGCTGGCTGCTCTCCGGCTGCTGCAGGTAACCCTCCCCCCGAGGTGCGGACCGCCCCAGCAGCCTACGCCCACCAGCCTCTGGGTAACTCAGGCCCAAGCAGCCAAATGCCCACCGAACAGGAGCAAACACACCCTCACAGCAAACACCAGCCCGCTCTCCCACCAGCCAGGCAGGGGAGGGACACTGTGATTGAAAAATTTACAAGAAAGAAACAAACCCCAGCACTCCGTACAGGTGGCTAGAAACCTGTTTAATTCTCACGGCCGGGATGGAGGAGCAGTGACCTTTCCCCCCACGGAGCACGGAGCCCTGCTGCCCTGCTCAGTGCTGAGGCCGGTGCTCAAGCCAGTGAGTGCCCCCTCCCCAGAACCTGCAGGCGCCGCAGAAAGCACCCGCCCTCCGGGGTCCTCCCGTCCAGGCGTTTCCCCAGCAGGACAGGCCTCCAAGGTCAGAACCGCCCGCACTTCACAGCTGGGTAACCCGAGAGCCAGCGCAGCTGTGCCAGGGCTGCAGAGAGCGGAGCGGTGGATGCAAACCCTGCTGAAATCTCCATTCCCCCTCCCTCCCTCCCTCCCGCCGTCCTCTGAGCACGCAGACACGGACACGGACACGCTAGTGCTTTACAGCCGCCCCTGAGACTTTCAGGGGGTCTCCCGAGGGGCCGCTCAGCTCAGTACCGCTCCACAGGGCACCCGAGGGCGGAGTGATGGTCCGTCCAGTGCTACTCCTCTCATCTTTCTAATGACCGCATTTTGATGTTTTAGAAAGAGAGAAGAGCCAGAGACACATGGAGAGAAACATCAATGTAAGACACATGGATGGTTGCCTCCCGCACAGGATGGAGCCTGCAGCCGAGGCACAGGCCCTGGACCAGAATCAAACCCGGGACCCTTCAGTCCAGGGGCCGGCACTCTACCCACTGAGCCAGACCAGCGAGGCGAGTGATACTGCTCTCAGCACCACCGTCCAGAAAGGCGGGAAGACCGCAGTCCCAGAGCCAGAAGCTAGGGCTTCCCGGCGGACCTAACGGTTCATCGCAGCCGTCTCCGTGCTCTCCGGCGCCCCAGCAACACGGGGATCTGTCACCGGAGTGGAAGTCATGCCCGGGGACTCAGCTGCCAGCCCCTCCATCAGCGGGCCGCCCGCCTTCCCCCAACCCAGCGGGTATGCAGGGCCAGCGCCAGGGCTCAGGGTGCGGACGGATGACGCACCCAGAGAACGCCTGGCAGCCCGTTTCTACTTGCTTTCTTCACGTGCAACGTGGATGTCTTTTGAGAAACACGTTTGCTCGCCCCCGGGGAGCACCTGCAGTGATCGCCACGGGAACACGGCCGCGGAGAGGCCATGCGGAGGCTCCGGGGGGAAGGCTCCCACTGAAGTCAAGGCCCCGGCCAGGCACCCACAGGCCCACGGAGGCAGACACGCAGCGGGGAATTCTAGGAAGTTTGTCAGCCAGCGCAAGCCTCACCCCGAACCACACCGAGCAGCGACCTGCTCTAAAGCCCCCTGGATGCTCCAAGAGGCCACACACCATCCCAGCCCCAGAGAGACGCAGAGAGGGAGACGGGTGCGCAGGGCGAGCTCCAGACACCTCGTCCCCGGCCACCTCGTCTGGCGCGGCCAGGACAGACGGCATCGCTCCTCCGCCTGCTGAGCAGCCGCAAATGCCGACAGAGCTCAACTGAAGCCGGAAGCACGTGTGTGTGTGTGTGTGTTTAATTTTTATGTTTTTATTGATTTTTTAGAGAGAGGAAGGGAAAGAGAGTCTGAACCCACCGAGAGCTGGAGCCGGCCTCACCTCCAGCAGACGCTGGTAGCCTTGGCACGGCTCAGCTCCTAGTGCCAGCCACGGGAGGCGCCCTCTGACCCCAGAACCCTACCTGCCTCCCTGGACCCCCTCAACTCAGACCCAGCCACAGACACGGGCCCCCCACGCCAGCACCCCCGGGAAGCCGTACCGCCACCGGCCTGTTCCCCAGGAAGTTCAGGTCGCTGTTCTCTCCAAACAGGTAGCCTTCGGGGTGGGCCGAGTCGAACTTCTCTCCTCCCATGATGAAGTGGCTGGCGAAGTAGCTTCCTGCAGAGGGAGACACGAGCTCAATGACACCGGCAGACGGGGCCAGGGAAAGCGCCGATCTGGGGAGACGGGGGCCCCCAACCCCTCACCCGGCCGGTGCCACGCCCGGGACAACGGCACCAAGTGGAGAAGCAAACCCGTGGCAGGGAGGAGCCGCGCTACCAAACAGCACCGAGCGCTGCTTTCCTCCCAGCAGCCTCACCGGGTCCTCCCGCGACCCGTGGCCACCCTCAGCCCAACACCGAAGGCCCCACCACGCACGCCAGTGAACACGCACATATGTGCACTTTGTTCCTGATTTCCCCCCTTAAACTCAAGGAGGTTTTTCTATGTCCTCCATGCATTTAGGAATCTTTTAAAAAATATATTTTTATTGATTTCAGAGAGGGAGAGAGAGACAGAAACATCAACGATGAGACGGAATCACTGATCAGCTGCCTCCTGCATGCTCTGTCCTGGGGATCGGGCCCACAATCCGGGCATGTGCCCTTGACTGGAATCGAACCCGGGACCCTTTAGTCCACAGGCCGACGATCTATCCACTGAGCCAAACCAGCCAGGGCCCATTCGGGAATCTTTTAAAAATTATAGATGTTTTTATTGATGTCAGAGAAGGAGGAAAAGGGAGAGAGCGGGAGAAACATCCATGATGCGAGAGAATCACCGATCACCTGCCTCCTGCACACCCCTCACTGGGGACGGAAGCAATGACCTCCCGGTTCATAGGCCGACGCTCTCCCCCTGAGCCACGCCGGCCAGGCCAGGCGATTCTTTAAACAGCCAGCAGCACGGGAAGATTGTTCGAGAGCCGTCGCACCCGAATCAGAGCAGAATCTTAGAGTTCCCCGCCCAAACGTAAAGCCGCCGAGAGCCGCCGTCCGCGGGGATGCCACCGGCAGGCCACCGCGGAGGAGAGCTTGGTTATCCATTATTGATGCCTGCTTTCCAGGTGCATAATTTATAGAGGGGGAGGGCCTCTCGAACCCTCAGGCCCCGGGAAGCTGGCCCTTCGTAAGGCTCCTTCTCTCTGCATTATGTATTTATGGAGAACTTATATATTTATTATGTTAGGTGACGGAGGGGAGGGAGGAGCCCACATGGACGGGTGAGGAACGGGGAGACGCAGGCTGGGTGCCCGGCGCGGACATGCCGAGCTGCCGGGCCCGTGCGCGGCCCGGTGAGGGATGGGCACAGGGACAGGCGCCGGTAATCCGCTTACGGGATCTGGCCAGAGAGAGCCCGGCGGCCGGGGGCGGGCGAGGGCTCAGAGAAGGCGCCGGGCTCCCCGGGAAATGGCCCCCCTCGGTGTGATATGAGGAGAAAGCGCTCACAAACATAGCGGGCAGCTAACTGCAGTTTTGCTCGGCAGCTCAAGTCAAGAGCTGAGACTGTCCCCAGGCCGACAGCCTTTCCCAGCTCCATCCGCCTCAGGACTCCCCGAAGGCGCCCTCCCTCCCCAGGCTCTGCTGGGGGCTTCCGCCTCGACCTCTCTGGCGCCCCTCCTGGCCCAGGCCATCCACACCTCCACCCCTACCCCCTGTCCCGCCCTCTCCGCTCCGGTCCTTCCCTCATAGAATCTAAGGCCTTGGCTTAGGCCAGGGCTGGGACTGGTCTGATGCCGATGACCTAGAACAAAGATTTTAACACTGTCGAGCCTTGATGTTTTCATTTGGAAAGCAGAGATGATAAAAGGATCATCGTGGGGATGGCCGCCTACGCAGCTGGCCAGGCCCTGCGGGCGGTTAACACCTGCGCCTTCTCCTTCCTCCCACTGGACTTCCAAGCCAGCCTGTGTCTCTCACCTTTCTTTAGCGTTTCAGTCCAGATCTTTTCTTTTTAATATATTTTATTGATTTCAGAGAGGAAGGGAGAGGGAGAGAGAAACATCAATGATGAGAATCACTGATTGGCTGCCTCCTGCATGTCCCTTGCTGGAGATCGAGCCCGCAGCCTAGGCATATGCCCTTGGCTAGAACTGAACCTGGGACCCTTCAGCCCACAGGCCGACGCTCTATCCACTGAGCCACACTGGCTGCGGTGTCAGTCCTGCACTTTAACCAGCTGCCTTTTCATCTGGCCATCCCATCTTCGCCTGAAACTCAATGAATACCCTCTTCTTCTGGAAGATGGAATTAAAGACATTTTACCTTAAGAGCTGGCACCAGGACTCCTCTCAGAAGCAGGCTCTGTTTTGCAATGGACCTTATGAAGCTATTACAGAGGGGAAGGGAGGGAGACATCGATGTGAGAGCGGGTATCAACCGGCAACCTTGTGGTGCAGGGATGACGCCCAGCCAATGGCGCTCCCTGGCCAGCGCCCTCTGCACTGTTTCCTTAAACAGCTTTACTGCCGAAACCGGTGTGGCTCAGTGGATAGAGCATCGGCCTGCAGACTGCAGGTTCCCAGGTTCGATTCTGGTCAGGGGCATGTACCTTGGTTGTGGGCACATCCCCAGTAGGGGGTGTGCAGGAGGCAACTGATCTATGTTTCTCTCTCATTGATGTTTCTAACTCTCTATCCCTCTCCCTTCCTCTCTGCCCGCAACCAAGGTACATGCCCTTGACCAGAATCTAACCTGGGACTTTTCAGCCCACCGGCCGTCGCTCTATCCACTGAACCACACTGTTTAGGGCGTGTTGTCTTCTTAATATTGAGTTGTAAACGTTCTTGATATTCTGGATAAAAAAGCCTATCTAAGTGATTGGTAAATATTTTCTTTAAGAGGCCGGCTTATCTTTCATCTTCCTAACATCTCTTGAAGCAGAAACATTTTCAATTTTGAAGAAATCCAACTTATCCATTTTTTTTCTTTCATGGGTTATACTTTTTATCTCTGCCATCCGTATTTCTCTCTGTCTTTCCCTCTCCCCCATTCTCTCTAAAAACCAGTGGAGCCGGCCAGCCGGGCTCAGGGGCTGAGCATCAGTCTGTGAACCAGGTCACCGTTCGGTTCCCAGCCGGGGCATACGCGGGCTCCATGCCCAGTGGGCAGCGTGCAGGGGGCAACCAACCAATGATTCTCTTTCTCCCTCTCCTTTCCTCTCTGAAATCAATAAAAATATATTTTTTTAAAAATCAATGGAAAATATCCTCAGGTGCCAAAACCAGTGTGGCTCAGTGGACAGTGCGTCGGCCTGTGGACTGAAGGGTCCCAGGTTCGATTCCGGTCAAGGGCATGTACATTGTTTGCGGGCACATCCCCAGTGGGGGATGTACAGGAGGCAGCTGGTCGATGTTTCTAGCTCTCTATCCCTCTCCCTTCTTCCCTGTAAAAAAATCAATAAAATATATTTTTTTTAAAAAGAAAAGAAAATATCCTTGGGCAAGGATTAAAAATAATAATAAATAGTTTCTTTCATATCTTCTTATAATGTTTTATAGTTTTTAGCTCTTGTATTTAGGTCTGTCATCCATTTAAAAAAACATTATTGTGATATAATTCACATATTATATAATCAGGTATGGAAAGGGTACAATCCCATGGTTTTCTAGAATATTCAGTTATGTAACCATTCACCACGATCTAATTCTGGAACATTTTCATTACCCTGAAAAGATCCCACGAGCAGTCCCTTCTCATTCCCCCTCCCCGAGCCACTGGCGGGCAGTAATCTACTTTCTGTTTCTCTGGATCTGCCTCTCCTGGGATTTCCATAAGAGGGATTATACAATATACACGTCTGGCTTCTCTGACTTAGCATTCGTGCTTCCAAGGTTCATCCATGTTGTAGCAAATATCAACACTTCATTCCTTTTTATTAGCAAGTAATATCCCATTGTGTGGACTTACTACATTTTATGTTTCAGTTGTTTCACTCATCAGTTGATGGACTGTTGGGTTATTTCCATCTTTTAGCTATTGTGAATGCCTGCTGCTATGAATGACCATTCTTAAGGCTTTGGGTGTGGATATTTTTTCATTTTTATCACTGACGGGTGTTAGATTTTGTTAAATGTCTTGTCTGCATCTATTAAGATGATCATGTGGTGTGTGTTTTTCTTTATTCCACTAACATAGTATATTAACACGGACTGACTCTTCAGCTATTAAACCGACCTTGCATTCCTGAGATAATCCCTTTTCTTCATGGCACCTTCTGCATTCTTGTTTACCTCTGTAGGCAGGCGTTCTGCATCTGACACTAGATGATAAGCTCCGAAATTCTGGAAGGAGCATAATTTTCTTTTTTTAATCCTCACTTGAGGATATTTTTTTCCAATGATTTTTTTTTTTTTTTTAGAGGGAGGGGGGGGGGAGTGAGAGAGATACATCAATTGGCTGCCTCCTTAATATGCCCTGACCAGAGCCAGGGATTGAGCCTGCAACTGAGGTACATGCCCTTTTCTGAGAATAAAACCTGCAACCCTTCGGTCTGCAGGCTAACACTCTAACCACTGAGCATCGGCCATGGCAGGAGCATAAATGGTCCCAGGTTTGAATCCGGTCAAGGGCATGTACATTGGTTGTGGGCACATCCCCAGTGGGTGATGTGCAGGAGGCAGCTGATCGATGTTTCTCTCTCATCAATGTTTCTAGCTCTCTACCCCTCTCCCTTCCTCTCTGTAAAAAAAAAAAAAATCAATAAAATATATATTAAAAAATACATATATATATATATATATTTAAAAATAAAGAAAGAAGACACATCCACATCACACAAGGAAATCAAATCTTAAGGCAAAATCAAGAAGTGAAAGCAATTGGTCTGCTCTCAATGAGGTAGAAAAAAGAAAAAAAAAATACACGGGAAATTTCCCAAATACCAGCATTACCGCCTGTAAGTGGGTAGGAAAGTACTAGTAGCATTTGAGGTCTCGGTCTCGATGACATCATCATTAAACAGAGCAATATTTGGGTGTGTTTTTCCCCTGGGACTAAATGTATTTACTACAACTTTCAGGAACCTACTTATTTTTAGCTAAAGTACCAATCAAACTGTGGCAGAGCCACTTTCTTCTTTTCTTTTTCTTTTTCTTTTTTAATATTTTTATTGGTCTTTAGAGAGAGGAAGGGAGAGGGAGAGGGAGACATAACCATCGATGAGAGAGGAACATCAGAGAGGCTGCCTCCTACACGCCCCCCCCCCCGGGGTCCCAGCCCATACCGGGGCGTGTGCTCTGACCAGGAATGGAACCAGCCACTTCTGGGCTCCTGGGCTGCTGCTCAACCACAGGGCCGCACCAGCTGGGCCAAATAATTCTTTGTTAGGCAGTAACTTCCAGATTCTTAAGTCCCAAGTGATGCTCCTAAATGCTAAGAGGAACTTCTGTAACTACTCAACAGGCAATGACTTATTACCCATGTTTTCAAAACTGCTCTGGCCACAGAACCAGCCCATGTGACCAGCAAGTGCACATTTAATAGAACAAACATCGGGAGAAGGATGATGTTAGCTGCTCAGGACTCTGGTGACCATTCTGAATTTTTATTTTTTTACAATAAATTTTTATTGATGTCAGAGAGGATGGGAGAGGGAGAGAGAGAGAGAAACATCAATGGTGAGAATCACTGATCGGCTGCCTCCTGCACAGCCCCACACTTGGGGGTCGATCCCACAATCCAGGCACGTGCCCTGATGGGGAATCGAACCTCGACCTCCTAGTTCATAGGTCGATGCTCAACCACCGAGGCGTGCCAACCGGGCCAGTGGGAATTTTTATAACGGTTTACGTCTTAACATCTGAGCAAAATGAATTACTCCTGTTTTTCAATTTGCTCCAATATGTAGCAGGAAATGACCTGGATGAGTCGGGTACGAAGTTTAATGAATGAAGTGGTCTGTGTAGCGTGTCCATTTCTTCCTGGAGAGAGGACACGGGCCTGAAGACTCCTATCAACGTGGACAGCCCTTTCGAAAGATGGGCATGCGTGCATGAAAGCCACCACCGCGGCACAGGCACGCCTTTGCTACGCAAATGATTGGGGGCTCTTAAAGAAGCAAAGTTGGGAGAGAAGGATTCAATAGCGTGTCTAGCTTCTGACTAAAAAAATGACAAAGACCTACCCTCACCCTAACTGGTTTGCCTCAGTGGACAGAGCGTTGGCCTGCGAACTAAAGGGTCCCAGGTTCGATTCCGGTCAAGGGCATGTACCTTGGTTGCAGGCACATCCCCAGTGGGAAATGTGCAGGAGGCAACTGATCGATGTTTTTCTCTCATCGATGTTTCTAATTCTCTATCCCTCTCCCTTCCTCTCTGTAAAAAAATCAATAAAATATTAAAAAATAAATAAATGAAAGAGAGAAAGAAAGAAAAAGAAAGAAAGAAAGAAAGAAAAAAGACCTGCCCTGGCCGGAGTGGCTCAGCTGGTTGGAGCACCATCCTGTACACGGAAAGGTCACAGGTTCAATTCCCGGCCAGGGCACGTGCCTGGCCTGTGGGTCCCCTCTCTGCCTGGAGTGTAGAGGGGAGGCAACCGATTCACATCGATGTTTTCTTCTCTCTGCCTCTCCCTTCCTCACTCCGATGAAACAGATCCCTGAGTAGGGATTAAAAATAAAGAGACAAAGACCCGGCCCGGGCCCTGGCGAGGTAGCTCAGCTGGTCTGGGTCCGGATATGCCACGGTTGCAGGTTCAACCCCTCCCGGGCACGAACAAGAATCAACCAACGCACGCACAGGTGGGACAAGAAATCAATGCTTATCTCTCACTAAAATCAATAAAATTAGAAAGAAAATAGCCCTAACCTGTGTGGCTCAGTGGATAGAGCGTTGGTCTGCTGGACTGAAGGGTCCCAGATTTTGATCAAGGGCATGTACCTTGGTTGGCATCCCCAGTGGGAGGCATGCAGGAAGCAGCTGATGGATAATTCTCTCTCATCATTGATGTCCTCATGTCTCTATCCTCTCTTTCTCTCTAAAGTCAATAAAAATATATATATATTTTTAAAAAGCCCTACCTCTAGGGCCCTCCTGGCCAAACCAACTCATTTCCCTGGGCCTCCATTTTCTTGCCGGTGAAATGCGTGGGTCTTAGCCACATTCTCAAAGGTCCCTTTCAGCTCTGGGCACTCTCCTCCTGTGAAGAGCCACGTCCATGTGATGGTCAGGATACAAATCCCCAAGTACACCAAGCTTCCCACTCCTGTTTCCATGTTTCGCCTTCGACATAAATAATTGGTCCACTTGAAGCACAGATTGTTCACACACAGTATTTCCGGCTAAAAATGAGTAGTAACAAGCCCTCGCCGGTTTGGCTCAGCCGCCTGCAGACGGAAGGGTCCTGGGTTGTGGGCTTGACCCCCCAGTAGGGGGCGTGCAGGAGGCATCGATCAGTGATTCTCTCTCATCATTGATGTTTCTCTCCCCTTCCCTCTCCCTTCCTCTGAAATCAATAAAAATATTTTAAAAAATAAATAAAAATGAGTAACAATTAGGTAAAACTTTAAAAAATTGGTAGCATGGAGAGGATTAAGACTACAGATATTGAGTGTGTTGGCTAAGAAAAGTTTTTGGTGTTTTTTTCTTTAAATATACTGTTATTCGCTGAGACCGGTTTGGCTCAGTGGATAGAGTGTTGACCTGTGGACTGAAGGGTCCCGGGTTCGATTCCGGCCAAGGGCATGTACCTTGGTTTCGGGCATGTCCCCGGTGGGGGGTGTGCAAGAGGCAGCTGATGGATGACTGACTCTCTCTCATCGATGTTTCTAGCTCTCTATCTCTCTCCCTTCCTCTCTGTACAAAATCAATAAAATATATATTTTTTTGATTAAAAAAATATATATATACTGTTATTCATTTCAGAGAGGAAGGGGGTAGAGAGAAACATCAATGATGAGAGAGAATCACTGATCAGCTGCCTCCTGAATGCCCCCCACTGGGGATCGAGCCCACAACCAGGGCCTGTGCCCTGACCGGGAATCGAACCATGGCCTCCTGGTTCATAGGTCTACGTTCAACCCCTGAGCCCCGCCCAGCCTGGCAGAACAGTCTTAGTTTGGCCCATTACTTCTCATTATCATCATCCAAGATTCATACGTCTATCAATATCCTCAGGGGGGGGGGGGCAGCGGTCCATGAACTGCCCCCCCTAATTCCCACGGGTGATGGAGGCGGCAGCCAACCACTGAAACTCCAAGCTCAGCAGAGCACGCTCCATTTCCTGATCGATAATAGCTAAGTGATTTTAAAAAAAAATTTTTTCTTTTCACAAGTACATGTGCTTATTTCCATCTATTAACAAGCAAAACGCACGTTTCCGTTAGCCCCGGGTTCATAGCCGTGATTAGCGGGAATGGGATGAAACCCGGGTGAGCCACAGCTGTGCCCAGGCCCGTGCTAACCCGTGCATCCCTGCAAGGCGCGTCCCCTGGCACAGGAGCTGCGAGAAGAGAAGCCGCTCCGGCAGCCGCTCTGCAGGGGCAGGTTCACTGTCTGGTGCCCGCGGTTCACCTGGCACGACCCGGCGGCCGCACTGCGGGGGCCGGCGCCTCTCATTAGCAGCCTTTATCCCGCTGCCCGGCGCCGACACCTCCCAGTCACCGCGGCCTCGCCAGGGCCTGGGCCGTGAGAGGATGGGGGCCAGGGGTCCCCGAAAATCCTGGAGGAAGGGAAGCAAGGAACAGGGCGGAGTTGGACATGCACCAGCAGCTCGGGACTGGCGGGCGCTCCCGCTGCTGGCGAGCCTCTCCCCTTTGCTGTCAAAGCCTCCTCCATCTCCATGCCCACGGATGCCCATGCCACCCGGCCTCCTGGGTGCCAGGTCCCCCCATCCGTCCTATATGCCCGCGCCCGGGCCCGGCCGACCCCATTCCAAACGCCCCCATGCCGCACCGGCCCCCCGCGGCTCCGGCCAAGGCACAGCCCGGGTCACCGTGGTCCTCGCACCCCCACGCGTGTCTGTGGAGCCCCCTCCCCGCTGACAGCCTCTGGGAGGGCATGGCCGGCCCCCTGCAGCCGCCCGCAGCCCTGAGCCCTGCTGTCCCCGAGAAAGCCGATTCGAACCCGCGCCTGTCCCCCTCCCTCCGGGGCCCGGACGCCCGGCCGGGGCCGCGCCGCGCACAGGTGCCGGGTCCGTGCCCAGCGCCCGCCACCTCCCCCCCCCTCAGCCCCGGGCACGCGGGGCCCGGGCGGGAGGAGGGGCCGCCTGCGCCCGGGCACCCGCCCCCCGGAGCCGCAGGCCCGGGCACACGTCGCCATCACGGGACCACCGGGCGCGGCCGCCCCCCGCCCGCGCGCCCTCCCCGCGGGCCCCGCGCTCACCGGACTTGGGCGGGTAGCGGTACACGGAGTGGGCCGGCGCGTCCACCTCCTCCACGCCCGCGTGCTGCCGGCTGGTCAGGGCGCCCATGGCCGCGGCGCCTCAGCGCGGCCGCTCGCCCCGCGCCCGCGGCGGGGGGCGCCTGCCCGGGGCGGCCGGCTGGGCCTGGGCCCGGGGCCTGCGGCGCTGGCGGCGGGGAGCCCGGGCCGCGCCGCGCACCATCCTCCGCCGCAGCCGGCGCCGCCGGAGGGGCTCGGGGCCGGGGGCGCCGCCGCCGCGGCCGCGTGATGTCAGCGGCGGCTCCGCCGGGACCGCGGCCTCGGCCAATGGCGCGGCGGGGCGGGAGCGGCCGCGCGGCGCCAGCCAATGGGCGGCGGGATGCGGCGGAGCGGCCGCGCGGGGCCAGCCAATGGGCGGCGGGATGCGGCGGAGCGGCCGCGGGGCGGGGCTGGGGGGCGGGGGGCGCGGGGGTCCGGCTCCGGTGACCGCGGGGCGCGGGGCCGGCCCCGTTCGCCCCACTTTGTCCCCCAAACGCGAGGCCGCCCAGCGCGGCATCTGCGAAGCCGGGGGTGGAGGTCAGGACCCCGCAGAGGGGCGCTCGCAGAGGGGTCCCGGGACCACTTCACCCCCCAGCGGGCGCCGCCATCCCGAAGTGCTCTGCCAGCCGCATCTCCCCGGGTGGAGGTCGGGGTGGTCACTACGGGTGACCCCCTGGGACGGTCGCCATCCCTCTAGGGCAGCATCGTTCCAATGGCTGCCTCTGCCTCTGCAATGCTGTGTCCAGCCCCTGGGCCAGCCCGGGCAGCCCCGAGCTCAGATACCAGGACAGCCAGGCCCGGACCGCGTGGCTCAGTGGTTTGCGTCCACCTGGGAACCGAGAGGTCAAGGTTCAATTCCCCGTGGTCAGGGCATACCTGGTGTGTTAGCCGTACAGGAGGCGGCCAAACAATGATTCTCTCTCATCATTGATTTCCTGTCTCTCTCTCTCTCTCTCTCTCTCTCTCTCTCTCCCCCTCTCCCTTCCTCTCTGCAATCAATAAAAAATATATTTTTAAAAAGACACCACGCCCTGGCTGTCTCTTTTGGAAACTTGGGGAAGGTTTGGTTCCAAAACCCCACACCGGTGGAGAGCTCGGACAGACAGAAGACGTCACCCCGAAGCGTAATTACAGACCCGGCCCGTATGGCAGACCTTGTATTTTACCTGTGGCCTGGTGTGTGTGTGTGTGTGTGTGAGAGAGAGAGAGAGAGAGAGAGAGAGAGAGAGAGTGGACTGATCAGCAAAAACCTCAGCGGCTAGAACACAAGTTCCCAGTTCTTTAGCAAGGTTTGGGGTTCTGGCCCCTTGACTGGGTCTGGAATGCCATTTTCTAGACTCTCCCCTTTTCCTGAGGACAGTTCGCATTCCCATCACCTTCTTGCCAGCAGCAGCCAGCAGCTCCGGAGCTAACGGCACCTGGCCCAGGTGATTGGCCTTCTCCAAGGTCCTGGGATGGAGGGATGCGTCTGGGGTCATTTGCGCGGACTGACACCAAGGGCAGGTCCCTGGCTCAGAGCCGCAGCAGCACGGCCTGCAGCACAGAGCCCTCCCCAGCCCGGCCTAAGCCGAGGCTTTCAGACACAGCTGGGGTGGGAGCTGGTATCCTCCACACCCTCTCACCACACAGGCCACACCTGTCATTACCGGTCAAGGTGAACCGCAGGTCGCAAAGCGTCTAGAACTGCTTCACCCGAGGCCTCCAGCGCATCCCGGGTGCACTGCTGCCTCGCACCCTGGGCTCTGCTCGGACCCTCTGTCCTTCCTGCTCCAGCGTGTGGTAAAGCGTGCCTGTGGGGAGCTAGCAGTGTCTGAGGGTCTCTTATTCCCAGGCAGAGCCAGGCCAGGGTGTGGCTCAATCAGGCAGCTCAGCCTTTTTCTTTTTATTGATTGGTTTTCAGAGAGAGAGAGAGAGGAAGGGAAGGGGGCGGGAGAGAGAGAAAGGACAATTTGTTATTCTACTGGTTTATGCATTCACTGGTCGATTCTCCTATGGGCCCTGACTGGGGCTCGAACCCAACACCTTGGGGTGTCAGGATGATGCTCTCACCACCTGAGCTACCCGGCAGCTCATTCGTGTGGCTCCCAAGGATCTGCTCTGGCCCCACCTCAGCCTGCACTGAGCCCGGGAAACTGGCTCCTTCCCATCTTGGCAAACAGAGTAGCTCCCCAGGCCTATAACTGGGGTTCTCTTCCCGTGAATGCGTCCTGAGTCAATGCCTGCGGCAGTAGAGAAAAGCAAGGCCCAGCAGAGTGACCCGGGCATTCACCGAGCACCCCTGGGTGCCAGGCCCTCGTGTTCACGCTCTCACACACGGAAGCACCCTCCCCGCAGCCCCATGACGCACCTGCTCTAACACCCGGTTTACAGAGGGAGAAACGGAGGCAGAGAAAAAGCACCGGGTTCTGAGTTCGACAAATCAGCACCCTCACCCTGTGTGCCTTCAGACCCCGGTCTGAGCATCACGCGTCGGGCTGCAGGATGGCCAGGCAGTAACGGAGCCAGGGCTCGGTTCAAAGAGGAGCCAGAGCCCGGCCAGCGTGGCTCAGGGGCTGAGCGTCAAGCTATGAACCAGGAGGTCACGCTTGGGTTCCCAGTCGGGGCGCATGCCCGATTGCAAACTCAATCCCCCGTGTGGGGTGTGCAGGAGGCCGCCAACCAAAGGTTCTCATCATGTGGTTGAACGTCTTCCCATGTGGTCACCCATTCAATTTCTGGTCAGGACACATGCCCAGGTTTCAGATTCAATCCCCAGTAGGGGACATGCAGGAGGCATGGACGTTTCTCTCTCATCAATGTTTCTCTCTCTCTCCCCCTCTTTCTAAAAAAAAAAAAAAAAAAAAAAAAAATCAATAAAAACATATTTTCAAAAAAAAAACAAAAAACAAAGATTCTCATCATGGATGTTTCTCTCTTCCTTTCCTTTCCTCTCTGAAATCAATAAAAATATATTTTAAAAGAAGAAGAAGCAGCAGCAGCAGCAGCAGCCAGAGCCAGCTGCCTGGGGTCATGAGGCAGAAGGAAAAGGCACCAGGGAAAGCGCAGAGAAAGTTCTAGATCACAGAGGCTTCCTGGGAACTAATGGAGTTGGAGCCCCACTTCCTCCGCTGTAGTCTCGCAGGGCTGCAGTCTGGGGAGGGAGAGCTCAGCCGGGGTCCAGGGCAAAGAGCAGGCGCGCAGCCACGCCCGGGAGAGGCCCTCTGGCTGCCAGGCCGGCTGGCCTCTCAGTCTTCCTCGCCGCGCCCGTTGGCTCCCTCACCAGAGATCTGGGCGAGATCTGGGCTGCGAGGAGGCCTGCAGGAGGCGATGGCACAGGCCAGAGGGAAAGGAACCAGGAGCGACCACCCTCCGCGGAGAGAGCCACACAAACGCTTTCACCTTGGCTGAATGTCCCGGAGGTGGCAGCGCACACGCAGGGAAATGAAATGCAAATCGCAGTGTCCTTTGTGCAAAGAGCCGCTGGCAGCCCCTGGGAGAATCCCAGCAGAGCGCCAGCCAGCGCTTCACGTCTCGGGGGCTTTCTGGGCGAGGCAGGGAGGCAAAAGCCCGCAGATCATGAGCTCCCAGCCCCTCTCAGCCTCGGGGCTGAGGGAGAAAGGAGAGCAGGTGGGGGAAGCGCAGGGACAGTCATTTCCAGGTCAGCCGTCCCCCTGGGCTCTAAGTTCTGCTCACTCGGACTGTCCTAGTTTCCGCTTCTCTCTGCGCACATCCCCTCCTCTCGGTGGTTCTGCGGATTCCTGTTGGGGGAGGGAGACTGCAGGTGAACCGCTGGCGGCCGCAGCCCGGTCATCGCAGGCAGGGAGAGGGGCAAGGAGGGTACATGGGGCCTGGGGAGCGGGCCAGGCCCCTTCCGGGCCGTTTGCCGGCCATTCTGGCCCTCCCTGGGGGTAAGAAGATTGCAGCCTGGCTGTTCCGAGCACGCGCCGGGTCTCCCCAAAAGACAGGCCCCGTCAGCAGCCTCAGGGCCCTGATCCCCCTCCCAGGCCCCTGGCGTCCGGGGGTTCGAGCCAACACCGTCAGCTGAGGATTTCCCATCCTGCTCGGGCCGTGGGCCAGGCTGACGCCCACAGAGGAGCCCGCTCCGACACCCCCACACAGACACGCCCCGGGACCCACGCACGGCTCCTCTGCTCCCTGCCGAGCTCGTCCTCCAGGGAACGGCTCTCGGCTTCCGTGCTGTGCTTCTCGCCAAATGCGACTCCTCTCTGTTCAGTCCTCCTCAGCTGTGGCCGCTGATGACGGAGAGCGGTGGGCCCAGCGCCAGGCCTCAGCGGGGTGTGGAGCGTCTTCGCCCGCTTTCCCCGGGGAAGGCCCCAGAGAAAACCATGTGTCCCTGCCCGTGTGGCCGGCCCAGGGCAAGAGGCTAAGGGCCTGGGGGTAACCTTTCTCGAGTCAGGCAGGTGCCTCACATGAATCCTACTCGAGGCTCAGTTTAAAGGGTGAGAGGCCGGCCAGTGTGGCTCAGTGGTTGAGCACTGATCCAGGAACCAAGATCTCTCGGGTTTGATTTCTGGTCAGGGCACATGCCTGGGTTGTGGGCTCAAGCCCAGGAGACAGGAGACAGCAAATCAATAAAAACACATTAGAAAGGGAATTAGGCCATTCTATACATATATAATGTTTTATATAATGTTTCTTATTGATTTTTTTTTTTTAAAGAAAGAGAGGAAGAGAGAGGGAGAGATAGGAACATCGATGAGAGAGAAACATCTATCAGCTGCCTCCTGCATACCTGCTCCTGAGGATCAAGCCCGTGAGCCAGGCATGTGCCCTGATCAGGAATCAAACCCGAGAGCTCCTGGTTCCTGGGTCAACGCTCAGCAGCTGAGCCACTCGGGCCGGGGGAGGCCGTTCTCGTTGCCTCAGTTTAGGCCCAGGAATTCCTAGCGAGCTCCAGACCCTGGCCACTCCTTCCCGTGCCCACAGTCGCTCTTGCCCTCATTGACGCTGCCCTGCCCTTGGCTTTGAGCTCAGGCCCGCACTCCGTGATCAAGTTGGTGTGAACATGCCCACGAACATGGCAGCCCAGTGGGTGCAGATCGGCGGCCTGGCCGCCCTTCTCGGTAAACACCGGCCGGCAAAGAGCCCAGGGACGCCAGCCCGCGGACGGGCGGCGCGGCGACGGCCTCACGCGGCTCCCACACGCTCCGCTGCGGCCGCTTAGCCATCCAGGCGAGAAAAGGAGGACGAATCTCCCCCTCGGCCAGGGCTCCCCGTGGTGTCCTGGCAGCAGCCTGAGGCCACCTCGCCCACCCCTGCCGGACGGAGGAGGAAGCTGGACCGAGGAGGAAGCCGTAGCTGCAGAGGGGAGGGGACTCGCCGAGCCGGCCAGCATCTGAGCCCGGGGACCCCAGGCTGCTCGCACCGGGCCTGGCTTCGGGAACCCCCGTTCTGCCGGTTCGCTTTCCTTCCTTCTCGGAGTAGGCTGTTCTCTAAAGCCCGTAGAAGAGGAGATGCCAGCTCCGGGACACAGACGCACCCCGACACGCAGCCCGCGGCTCTGGCATGGCAGTGACCGAACGCCGCCCCGGCTGGCCTGAGAGCCCAGAGCCCGGCCCGCGTGGCTCAGCGGTTGAGCACGGATTGACCTATGAACCGGGAGGTCAGGGTTTGACTCCCAGTCAGGGCACGTGCCGGGGTTGTGGGCTCCGTCCCCAGTAGGGGGCGTGCAGGAGGCAGCAGATCCGTGATTCTCTCTCATCGTGGATGTTTCCCTCTCTCCCTCTGATAGTGGAGCTGCGGTCAGACGTCACCAGCTCCTCCCGGCGGCACAGGCTCCAAAGGGTGCTGAGAAGGAGGGATGGCGGCCCCGGGTTCGGGCAGGTCCCAGCGAGTGGGTGAGAAGTGTCCCGTCACACCAATGGTGCCCTGCTGTGACACTTACCCTGAGCTGTGCTCGCTGTTCGGCGGTGGCTCCTCTCTCGCGGTGGCTCCTCTCTCACTGGCACCTCAAAGGCTGCGCAGGGCGCGGCAGAGCCGTAAACAGATGCTCCGGACAGCAGTAAACCGGGACCTTAGATCTTTATGGCGCCCCGAGGTGTGTGTTTATCGTATTGCTCAGCTGCGGACTGTTATCTTTTACAGTCGGCGATGCAATCTGAGGACGGAGGGAGGTCCGGCGTTCCACACGCTCCCCCTCCGGGGTTCCGGCCTCCCTCTCCCTGTCCTCTCGCCTCTGCCGTTCTGGACGTCCCTCTGGGCCGACTCCTCACATGCAGAGTCAGCACAGCACGTGCTCCCTCGCCCTCACACCTCCAATGGCTCCCCATGACCTTACACAAAACAGACTCATCCCCACACCCTCTCCGCCCTCTGCTTCCCCATAGCCCGCTTGCGCCCCAGAGACAGCCATCAGTCCTGCTCGCGTGTTTGCTCGTGACAACCCGTCCCCGTGTGCCCTTCCAACGCCTGTGTGCGGGGTGAGCCCCGCTCAGCGGACCCCCCCTGGCCCGCGAAGCCGCCTCTGCGAGCAGGGTCCCTCCTGTGGCCTCAGTGCATGCTGACCTTCGGGTTCCCCAGCCCCCAGAGGCCGAGGGCTCACGGGCTCTGGAGCCACAGAGAAGGGGTTCAAGCCAGCTCTCCCCATGGCCTGTGCCTCCTGGGAAAAGTACCGCGTCTCTCTAAGCTCAGTCCTCTCTCCTATGAGCCCGAGACCAGCAGAGTGTGTGGATATTCAGTTGGACACATCCGAAGCCCTAGACAGTGGTCAGCAATCTGCAGCTCGTGAGCCACATGTGGCTCAAGAGCCATGGTTTGCCACGCTGTTAACTAATGAGTTTGCCAACCACTGCCCTAGTACAAGTCCTGGCACACAGCAGGTGCTCGATAAATGATGACTTTTATTTGTTTGTTTGTTTGTTTACTTCGGAGAGGGAGAGAGAGAGAGAGAAACATCAATGGTGAGAGAGGATCATTGAACGGCTGCCTCCTGCACGCCCCACACTGGGCATGGAGCCCTGACTGGAACCCATCCTGAGACCCTTCAGTCCGAAGGCCCATGCTCTATCCACTGAGCCAAACCAGCTAGGGCAAGAAAAATTATTTCTGAGCAATGACTCCATGCAAGCACTTTTAAACGCTCCGTCTCACTTAATCTTCACAATAACCCTCAGAGGTAAGCACTGTAGTTGTTCCCATTTCCCAGACGGGAAACTCGAGGAGGCGCAGGGAGCGGGAACTTGCCTGAGGTTCATCTGCGTTCAAAGTCCCAGGTCTGTCCTACCAGATTGCCTGCCCCACCAGCCGTTACCGGGACAACCCGCCCTGCGCCAGGCCTACCGGCCACCGGCCACAGAGCTGGTCAGACAAAGGGCCTGTCTGGGCTTCCCTCCCCCACCTTATCGCCCTCGGCCTAATGCAATCTGCCTGCCTCCTGCCGCCGCTTCCTCTCCAGCCGCTCCTTATCTGACCATTTTCTCTCTCTCTCTTTTTTTTGTAATATATTTTGTATTGCTTTTTTACAGAGAGGAAGGGAGAGGGATAGAGAGTTAGAAACATCGATGAGAGGGAAACATAGACCAGCTGCCTCAAGCACAACCCCAACTGGGGATGTGCCCGCAACCAAGGTACATGACATGCCCTTGACCGGAATCGAACCCGGGACCCCTGAGTCCGCAGGCCGATGCTCTACCCACTGAGTCACACCAGCCAGGGCAGAATGAGGGCCATTTTCAACCAGCCCTGACCCTCCCTCTCTTCTCTCTGGATCCTTTTGGGCCTCAACCTTCACGCCGAGCGGGCAGAGGAGCAGCGGTCTCCCACAGGCCTGCAGACCCCCTGCCGCCCGCCGTCCCTTCCGAGGGCCGGCTCCGTCCACAGCGGGTCGGCGGCAGCGCCGGGCCGGAGCACCCCAGGGGCTGGACCCCATGTGCTCTGAGGGCCCAGGGCCCGGAGCTCGGGTGCCACTGGCGACGAGGCACCTCCTGGGGGGTCCCACTCCGCGGGGTGTAGCCCGGCGCCCTCCTTCCAGGGGCTTCCTCCTTCCTCTCCGGGGAGCGCTGCCCGGGGCGTGGGCGCTGCCAGCACCGGGGCTGGGTCCAAACACGGGGACTCGGCAACCTCCAGAAGCTTCTCGGAAACATCAGCCCCGAGCAGTCTCTCCTCCGCGGGGTTCCCGCCAGGCCTGAGATGGAGGGCCAGGCAGCTAGCGGTAAGCAAGGAAAACGGGCTCCTGGCAGGCCCGTGGGAGGGAGCGCCCGAGGGCCAGACGCTGCTGATGTCCTCGGACCCGGGCCTGTGTGCGGAGGGCGGTCAGGAGCCCCCCACGCTTCCTCCAGACCAGGCACAGCGGGCGGGCGGGCGGTGTGTATGGCGTCAGGACAGGAGCCTGGCCTCGGTGCCCAGGGCTTCTTGCCCGCCTTGCACTCCACGGAACCCACGGGCACCACTGGTCCCAGGAGAACCCTCTCTGCAAGCCCGGGGCAGCCCGGGGGCCGGATGGTGCCAACTCGGAGCTACGAGGCCAGGGCCGCTCCGGGCTGGGTCACTAGGTCACTGCCCGCAGGGCCACCAGATGGCAGCGGGCTGTGCCTGGGGGAGAAGCAAGGCTTTGGGACTGGCTGAAACCGGTTTGACTCAGTGGACAGAGCGTCGGTCTGCGGACTCAAGGGTCCCAGGTTCGATTCCGGTCAAGGGCATGTACCTTAGTTGCGGGCATATCCCCGGTGGGGGGTGTGCAGGAGGCAGCTGGTCCATGTTTCTCTCTCATGGATGTTTCTAGTTCTGTCTTCCTCTCTCTTCCTCTCTGTAAAAAATCAATAAAATATATATTTTTAAAAATACTTTGGGACTGCGTGTTACCTCAACCTCTCTAGGCCTGTCCCGGTTGATCTAAGGGGTCTCTGCACCCTCTTGAGAAAGCATGGACCATTTGTGTGTGTGGCTAAAGGGAGGGACACTAGCCACTCTCCCCACCACCCAGAGCTGGTTGACGCTAACCATTGCCCCTCCAAGCTCAGCATCTCCCTCACCCCACTGTCTCCCAACAGATGCCCTGAACGAGCCTGGCTATGAACTTGGTTTCAAGGGGACTCTGTGCTTGGGTTTCCACTGTTTCCCCCGATGTTCTATCCACGGAGCCAAACCAGCTGGGGCAGGGGCCGGCAAACTGCCGCTCTGTTGACTAATGAGTTTGCCGACCACTGCTGTAGGCATTACCCTTACCCAGAAGTTTTGACTTCAGGTTAAAGACATTAGTACCTTATTAAAATGTTTTTAAGTGTTTTTCCTAAGGCATTGGTCGGCAAACGCAGTCAGCAGAGCGGCAAACCGTGGCTCGCAAGCCGCAGTTTGCCGACCACTGGGCTAAGGAGGCATGTGATATATTTCTTTAAAAAATGGTGGGGTGGGCAGTCAGGTTAGCAGCTGCCACAGCAACAAGACTCCGGGTCTTGGATGCCGGGGTGGGGCTAGAGGCCCAGTGCCGATGAGGGAAAGTGGCTGGGAGCCTGGGTTCAAGGCGGCCCCCGGGGCCCCTGAGCGGAGGGCAGCTCCCGAGCTGGCCCTGCCTGCCTGCCTGCCTCCTCCCCTCGGCCAAGGCCCACCTCGGGGTCCCTTCCAAAGGCCTGCCGGGGACCACCACCCCCCCCCAGCTCACCTGGCCGCGTGGTGAGGCCGCCTTATCGCCGGGCCGCGGGCACAGGACAGAGTGTCCGGCCACTGGGCTGTTCGGGGAAATGCCATTAGCTCTGCGGGGCGTGGCCTGGCCTTTGTCCCCGGAGACACGTGACCGTGGGTGAACGGGTAATCTGTACACCGGCGTGAGCTCATCCCCGACCAGCTCTGACCTCCCGGCTCCTCCTCACAGCACAGACCAGCGTCCCTACCTGCCCAGGGTCCCTGAGGAGGAGGGGGGTGGAGCAGTGGGTAGGCCAGGCTGGAGAGTAGACTGGGGTCTTGGGGAGCCCCAGGGGTTCAGCTCTCAGCTCCACCCAGAGCTCGCTGAGCCACTTAGGGCAAGTCACTTAACCTCTCTGATCCCATTTCTCCTGTTTGTTCATTGAGGATAGGCCCGGTCCCAACATCGCTGGGTTGTTGTGCTAACTAAGGTAATTTTTTAAAAAAGAAAGAAGAACAGAACTGAGCAGAGCTGAAACCGGTTTGGCTCAATGGACAGAGCGTCGGTTTGTGGACTGAAAGGTCCCGGGTTCGATTCTGATCAAGGGCATGTACCTTGGTTGTGGGCACATCCCCAGTGGGGGTTGTACAGGAGGCAGCTGGTCGATGTTTCTCTCTCATCGACATTTCTAACTCTCTATCCCTCTCCCTTCCTCTCTGTGGAAAATCAATAAAATATATATATATTTAAAATTTAAAAAAAAGAAAAGAACTGAGCAGAGCCGCGTTCAGAGCACATTCTCAGTAGACACCAATCTCAGTCATCACAGGGGAGGACTGGCATGGGCCGGCAGTGGAGGGACCACGCCGGCACTGAGCCCCCAGGGGCTTTAAGGAAAAGACTAGAAAAAGATCAGTGCTTCCAACGTGGCCAGGTCGGCCTGACCCTTCTTACAGTAGACACCGCTCCCATTCGCAAGGAAAAGCAGTTATGAACTGAGGTCGCACTGAGCAGACAGAGCAAGCAATAGCGGCAGAGTCCGTACCCTGCCCCTCCCCCCCCAGCAGGGAGCTGCCTGCCCTAGTCCCCAGCTGCTGCCCCGCTCCCCCCCCCCCCCCCCCCCGCCTCCGGGCTGACCCACGGGAGCTGCCCCTCAGGCCTGAGGGCTGTGTCTCCTTATCTTGGCATTTGCATCCTTTCCCATCTTCCTCTCCCTTCATATCTCTCAGCTCCTCCTAACCACGTGGCCACAGTGTCCCTTTGCCTGGGCGTCTTGAAGCAACAATAGAGGAACTAAAATAATAATAATAATAATAATAATAATAATAAGGAAGGAGGGGAAGAAGGAAATGAGCTCCAGGATCACTCAAACCTGATCTAACCCATCCAATCTTACTGCCGGCATAAATCAGGCAGGGGCTGTGTGACCCTGAGTAGGTTCCTTGCCCTCTCCGAGCTTCACACCAATGGGGAGTTTGAAGCCAGAGATGCGGTGCAGCGCTATGCAGCGTCCCTGGAACCTGCACACGGTGGGCCTTCCGTACCTGAGGGCCTTCGAGTTCCTGTCAGCTGGGTTGGATCCATTTGGATCAGGGGAGTAAGAGAGAAAGGAGGAAGGAAGGAACAGGAACCCAGTGCCCTGCAGAGATGGAGGTGGGGATTACAATCCTCTGTCCCTCCCACGATTGCACAAGACAGCTGGTGCCCCCTTCCCCACCGAGGCTCACTCATTGTCAAACCTCCGCAGTAGAAAAAAAGTAGAGCTTTAAAAAGCCCTAGCCCGTTGGCTCAGTGGATAGAGCATCGGCCTGCTGACCAAAGGGTCCCGTCAAGGGCAAATGCCGGGGTTGCAGGTTCCATCCCCATGGGGAGTGGGGGGGGCGTGGAGGTGCAGAAGACAACGGATCAATGATTCTCTCTCATCATTGATGTTTCTACCTGCCTCCCGCTCCCTCCCTGGCTGAAATAAAACCTCCTCGTTATCCGCACCCGACGGAATCCTGGCCAAGGCTGCTTCTCATCCCAGCTGCGCCTCGGCTCATTCTGCAGCCGAGACCCCGCACGGAGGGGGATTCTGTTCCTCCCAAGCACGGCTGTGCTCCCTTCGCTGTCAATGGGCCTGTGTTTATGGCTCTGCTCTACCTGCGCACATTGTCCTCGCAGATACAATAATAACACCTTGAGTTAATGACACCTTGCACTTGGGAGTCGCTTTCATCCCCACAGCTCAGAGCCCTCTAAACATGACCTCATCCGTGTTCCCTGCACTGATGGGGGGGAGGGTGTGGAGCGGGGCGGGGGGGCGGGGGGGGGGGAGTTGCAGGGGAAAGGCCAGGCACGCCCAGGTTATCCAGCCCAGAGGAGGATGAAGCCAAATGATCGCTTAACCATTTCCTAGCCATTTCTGCCTCGCAGCCGCATGTCACTCAGCCCAGAGCAACCTCAGGCCCATCGTAAAGAACCGTCGCCCCGTCTCTCTGGCTTGGGGGTCTTGCCTTCCACGCACCTCCCAGGTGCCCGTAGCTGCACCACGCAGATGGTAAACCTTACCGCACCCTCCGGGACAGAGTGGGCACTTCCGGGCCCTCGCCTCCCTCTCCCACTCCTCACTTGAGACCTAAGGGCTCCTGCGGGCTGAATGCCCCCGCCAGGGACGCGCTGCCACTCACGGCCTTGGCATGTTTGGCACCTGCACGGACCTGCGAAAGCGCGCCCGCAGTGACAGGCCTTCCTGGTTCCAGGGCTGTGGTGGCCCGAGCGCCCAGCGCGGAGGCGGCCGGCTGCCCACTTTTGATTTCACCCCGCAATTACCGGGGAAGAGCTGCGAGCCGGACTGGCCTCTCCGGCCGCCCGCCCGCCCGCCCGCCCGCCCGCCCGGTCTCGGCCCAGGCACACGGTGGGGAGGCCAAGTGTAATCACAGCAAGAGAAACAGGTCTCAGCTGGCAAAAAGCTGACTCCCGTCCCTTCAAAACAAACAAACAAACAAACCAACAAAAGGCTAAAAGGGGAAAATTCATGCTAGTGCCCGAGGCTGTTTTTCATCAGTAATAAACATTGGGTGTCACTATTTCCCAGTTTATGCTCTATGTTTAGATGGTCCTGTTTTCTTCGATGGCGCGTTAAATCCACTTCAGGCAAACTCAGAATAGGATCATGGCTCTCTTTCTCCTTAGCCTCAAAAGATCCGAAACGTAATACCTTTTTTTTAGAAACAGACATTCTAATAGGGAATCTCTAGCAATATTATCTTCCTAAGGTCTCTGCCCTTCCACAGGCTGCTTCAACTCTTAGTTCTTTATCCACCCCCTCAATTCCCAACCACAACCCTGAAGGTCAAATCCTAATCCAGAAGGTGGAGCACTATAAACAAACTGTTTTTAAGTGGCTAGGATTGAGAGCCAGAACCTGTATAACAATGCATGAAAAAGAGGGTAGAAATTAAATACTTGGTTAAATCAATCAATTTAACAACAACAACAACAACAACAAAAATCGGAGTTTAGGATATTAGTGACTGAGAAGGTCTTATTTATTCCCTTGCAATGATATTTAGTGTACATTAGCATTGGTTTACATTTTCAGAGAGCTAAGTTTTGGTCTAAACACACACAAACACACACACACACACACACAAACACACACATACACACATACACACACACACACACAGAAAACCTGCTTGGCCTTTGGGGTGGGTAGTGACGGGAAGGAAGTATGAAAAGGGTACGTTATATTTTTTTAAAAGGCTAAAAAGGAGTAGAGCTGCTTGAACGATTTAAAAAAAAATAAACACTCTCTGAGGCTTGAGCAGCTGCGCAGGCTCTATCTGCTTTCTGTTTTGATCGTTCTGTTTCTCGAGATGACCACATCTTTCAGAGGAAGTGAGTCAAAGCCACTCTGTCTCGCTTTTCCAGCTGAGCATGTTCAGTCTCAATGAAGTAATGAATGAACTTGGCCGCACCACCCCCCAAGCCTACAACACCAAACAGAGGCGCCTGGGCCAATCAGCACGCACTCCGGGTTTTCAAGTTGAGTTCAAACGGGCTCACGGGGAGCCAATCAGCGCGCGCGGCCCCGCCCCAAACGCAGGGCCGTGGCCAATCGCGAGCCCGAACGGGCCAAAACACAGCGGCCGGCCAATGTCGCGGCGCCCCACGGCGCCGGCCTCCGCCAATGGGCGCGGCCGGGCGAAAAAAGGGAAACAGTGCGGGTCCTGAGGCCTCGGGATTCGAACCGAACGTCCGCTCGGAACCGGGGAGCGGGCCGAGCGGCGCGGGCCAATCAGCGGCGGCGGCTCGCGGCCCCCGAACGTTGGCCCCCCCGCCCCGCGCTGTTGTTTGTGCGCCGGCGGCCGCGGGAGCCGCACCGCGACTCTCGCCCGGCGGGCAGCGCGGCGGCGGCGGCGGCGGCGGCGGCCCGAGGCGGCGGGCGGGGAGCGCGAGCCCAGGGCGCCGGCCTCCGCGGCCGCCGAGCCCCGCGCGCCGCGCAGCCATGTCGGTGAACATGGAGGAGCTGCGGCACCAGGTCATGATCAACCAGTTCGTGCTGGCGGCGGGCTGTGCGGCCGACCAGGCGAAGCAGCTGCTGCAGGCGGCCCACTGGCAGTTCGGGGTGCGGGCGGCGGGGCGGCCTCGGGCCGGGGGGGGGGGGGCAGCGAGGTCCCGGAAGGCGATCCGCGGCCGCGAGGTGGGGCGCGGGCCGGGGAGCGCGGAGGGCCCTGCCGCCCGGGGCCCCCGCGCGGGGCCCGGGGACGCCCATGGCGGCGCGTCCGGCCGGCGGAGGCCGGGGCCGCTCGGGGCTGCCCGCCCGCCCGGCCCGGCTGACCGCCCCGCGCTGTCCCCGCAGACCGCCCTGAGCACGTTTTTCCAAGAAACCAACATTCCCAACGGCCACCACCACCCGCAGATGGTAAGTGCGGCCGCGGGCCGGAGGCCCGGCCGGCGCCGCCGCCGCTGTCAGCCCCGCGGTGACAGCCATGTTGCCGCGAGCGCCGCGATGTAAACAAAGAGCCAAAATGTCTTCCAGGAAAGCGGCCCGGCCCCAAGCCCTGCGCCCGGGGGCCTCCCCGGGGCCGGGGGGTCGGAGGGCGGCCGGGAGCGGGGAGGGGGCTCCGGGGGCGGAGAGGGGGCGGCTGGGCCCCGGGAACCCCGTGTGGGGGGGGTCTGGGGGCCGCGGTGTCTTGTGTCCGGGGACCCCCCTCTTGCTGTCGGGCAGGCAGCCCCCATCCAAACCACCAGCTCCACCGGGAACAGGAAGGAGACAGAGCCACCCTGGCCAGGCTCGACCCAGAGGGGTATGCACACTCTTTCCTGTTTATGAGAGAGAGGACATACCCCGAGCTCGGAGGACAGAATAGATTTTGACCAGAAAACGCCAGGAATTTGCTTCTGATCTCAGCGTGGGAACCTACAGGAGCCAGGGAGCAGGAGTGGTCGGCGGGGCCGGGCTTTGCTTTCTTTTCTCCTCCGGCCCCCAGGCCTGAGCCTCTGCCTTCCACGCACCGGACATCCCTTCCCCGAGAGATTGGAAGGCCTGTTCCTCCCATCCTCCCCCCTGGTTACCTATTACCCCGCTTGGGGGGAGGGCGGGACTGTCCCCGCCCAGCCCCAGCCCCAGCCCCAGCCCCAGCCCCAGCCCCAGCGGGTGTAAAACATGACTCCCAGGTCTGTTGTGGCTTTGGGAGTGCATTTTGGCACTTGGTGTCCTTGCCTGTGGCTCCCTTTTCGGAGGATCTGCAAATGGCTCCTGGGTGCCTGTCCTTGGCGCCCTCAGCCTGCCGGTGTAGTTAGAGCCAGAGAAGGCCCGCCGGCCTCTTACCCGCTTCTCCTTGGGGTGGCTCACGCTGTACACAGACCAGCACCCGGGCTGGGGCGGGAGAGCTGCTGGGGGCAGGGCTGTGGCTGTAAGGCCGGCCCTCCCGCGTGTGCCCCCTGCCCGTCTCCCCCCAAAGGGTCCCCGCTGGCCCCCTAGGCTCAGGGCGCCCAGAACAGCGTTGTGTGGTGCGTGGCAGGGAGGCTCTGGGCGAGAACTGGGACCGGAGGTCCCTCTAGGTCCGGGGGCCCCCCATCTGCCCGTCCCCAGGTATCCAGTCCTTTGAAGCTCCCTCGCCCCAGGCAGGCTGGGTTGTGTAACGGCTTAATCGGTGCCCATCAGGCCCACTGCACACCCTGCCTGCGAGGAGCTAGTCCTTTAGACGGTAAACCAAAGGGAAAAGTTAAACAGCCACAGAGACTGAAGGCGAGGCAGCATCAGAAGGCACCAGGTGTGAGCAGCCAGAGGGGTTGCCTGTAGCCGACGCACAGGCACGTGGTGGGGGGGCCTGGGCTGGTTGGAGGGAGAAGCCCGTGGGCGAAGGTGGGGGCAGGACACTGGCAGGGTGCCTTGGGGTGCCATGGGCCTGAGTACTAGGAGCTGCCAGAAAGCACAGAGCGAGCGGGAGGGCCTTCGGCGTCCTGGAGCAGCTCCCGGTGTTCCGGGACCAGAGGGGTTAAGGAGCTGCCCCGGCTCACACAGCGGGCAGAGTACTCGCCCGCCGGCTGGGTGAACTGGGGAAGTTGGTCACAATGCTGTGATGCAATTGGCTTCTTCCCCCCCCCCCTTCATTGTTTCCTGCCGCGGAGAAGCCAGCCCTGGGGTGGGGGTGGGGCGGGGAATGAAGGGAGGAGGGAGCCTGTGGTCTGGGTGAGGCTGCCCCTAAGGCGGACAATGGTCAGAGCTTCCCAGCTGCCCACTGGGCCGGCCGGGAACAGGGTGGGGTGTCCCCTCCCTTTCTGGCAGGGGCTGAGCTGAGAGCCCTGTCGCCCCTCCCTGCCAGGTGAGGAGTCCTAGAATCTGGCCTGGGGGAGGGGCGGTGTTGCTAAAATTAGGAGAAATTCAAAGATAGACTCCGTGGCTGCCTGGGAAAGGGAGAAGCTTGGCGAGGTCAGAAGCCGGCTTTGTGCAGGCTCTGCTCCCGGCACCTCCACCCCCATCCCGCAGTCCCGTGTTCACAGGGAGGGTGCCGGCTCCAGCCCCACCCCGGCTCCTGCCCTTCCTGCTGGGCTTCCCTGGCCAGAAATGGCAGGATAGTGAGGAGTTTGGGGAGCCCCTCCAGGTAGTAGCCGAAGACAGCAGGCAGGATGTTTATGGTGACCCCCCCCCCCAGGAAAGGAAGGGGGCTGAGAGGGGCTGGACAGACAGATCCTCTGACAACCTCAGCCAAGAGCAGCCTGGGGGGTGATGCCGGGACTCAGGAAACCACCCGGGTTTTTGTCATGGGGGAGCCACCCACAGAGTTGCACTCGACTGTGAGGGGCTGAGGGAGGCTCAGCTTGGGCCTACGGACCCCGGACCCCTTCTTGGCTCGGCCCCCGTGTGGGTGTTTGTCAAGTGACCAAGCTCTGGGCCTCGGTTTCCCCATCTGCAGTCTCAGGAGGGTAACAGGACAGACCTGACATCGCTGAGAAACGAGACCCGGGCTGGTGTTTCCGCGGCCTGAAACCAATACCATCTCCGCTCTCCTGCTGCCGGGGCGGACCTGACCCTCCCCCCCCCCAGCAGCTCGGAACACGGGCGGGCGGATCTCCGAGGGGCCAGCTGGGCTCCTACCGGCCAGGCCACCTGTGTCCTGGGCTGCTCCCTGGCCTGCTTTAATCTGACACCGGGCTCTGGTGGGAATTAACCCCTCGCCCCCACACGCCTCGGGGCAGCTGCTAAGCGTCAGGAGCCCTCCTGTGCTGGTGGAAAGGGCCAGGGCGTCCTTGTGTTCTTGTTCTTGTTGGCTCGGAGAGGGGTGCTTTGTGCTGGGACGTGGGGCCGCGGACAGCCCCCTGACACGTGTGTCTCTCCGAGCAGATGTGCACCCCCAGCAACACGCCGGCCACACCGCCCAACTTCCCCGACGCACTGGCCATGTTCTCCAAGCTGCGCGCGTCCGAGGGCCTGCAGAGCGGCAGCCCCATGACGGCCGCGGCCTGCTCGCCCCCCGCAAGCTTCAGCCCCTTCTGGGCCTCGTCCCCGCCCAGCCACCAGGCCGCCTGGATGCCACCCTCCTCCCCGACGGCCCACAGCTTCCACCACCTCCACCACCCACAGCCCACGTGGCCCCCCGGAGCCCCGCAGGGGGGCGCCCCGCAGAAAGCCATGGCCGCCGTGGACGGCCAGAGATGAGACTGGACACGCCGCGGGGCTGAGCTGGCAGTCCGGGTCGTGGGGACACAGCGGGCCGGGCGGGGGCTGGGCGGGCAGGTTTCCTGAAGATCGCACTGGAAGATTTTATAAAGGAATTTGGGGGGTGGGGGGACAGTAAACTTCCTGAGCCACTTGGGTCCTTCAGGAGTTTCTCTTCAGGCAAGTTTTTCTGTTTTTAATATATAACTGTAATATATAAATATATAAATATAACTAACCACGTGGACGGGCTGCTGGTCTGGGGGACGGGTCAGAGGGAGGGGCCAGGCTATCTGCCGGCTGCCTGCCCTCGGGCACGGCCGTGCTGTGGACCGGGAGGGAGCGGCCGCCCCAGGCCCGGCGCCAAAGGTGTGGGACCTCCTGCCCACGAGACCCGCCTCGGCCTCCGGGGCCTGCCCCCCGCCCTGCCTGGCCAAGTGGGAGGCGGGAGGGGCACCTGCCGTCGTGTTTAGTTCCCAAATGGGCCATTTCCAGTAACACCCACACTTAGACACTTTGCTGACTCCCTGGCCAGTGCCTCTGCTGTCCTGGAGGGACAGCTCTGCTTGGGGGGCACGGGCTGGTCTGATGGGCAGGTGGGTCCAGTGGGACGTAGAGGGAGAGGAAGGACGGGTCATGACTTGGTTACTGTGACTCTCGCTCCTTGGCCTCCCATCATTACCCATCACAGGCCCTCTTAGCCCCCCAGCCATGGTCTCCGCCACCTCGGGGGCGGGGGGCTGCTCCTTCCCCGGCGGCCGCCCCAGCCCCTTCCTGCTGCCCTTGGCCTCCTTCCCCGGGGTGGCGGGACCCAGAGGTCAGCCAGGGCTGCTGGGGGGCTCGAAGAGGCCGCCTCGGGGCAGGGCCAGCAGGCAGCTGGTCGGTGGGTGAGGAGCCTGTTCCCTGTGGCCCGGGCTGGCCCAGGCCGGATCCCTCCCTCCTCGAGCCCCTGGCCCACCGGGGGCCCCCTGCTCCGGCCTCCGGGGCTGCCCCTGAACCCCCACGCAGCCCGGCCTTTGAGGCTGGGCTGGTCCTTTCGGTTTTGTTTCCTGGTTGGAAACCCGAGGCTCCGCCCCGCACCCCTGCAGCTGCCCACCTGTGTTCCCAGGCTGGGCCCCCTGCGGCCTGGGTGGTCCTGCTGGGACTTCACCCTGGGGCCCGGCCTGCCTGCCCGGGGGTGTCACCCGCGTTCTGGGGGGGGCAGGGGGGACTCTGCTGAGGGCTGCCTGGCCCTGTGGCTGCCCCTCCCGTCCAGGCAGAGAGAAACGGGAGCCCCAGCGGGAGCGGAGCAGAGGCTGGCCTGGCTCGCTGCCTGCGGGACAGGTGCTGCATGGGGGTGCCCGCTGGACTGGCCCTCCCGCCACCGAGCCTGAGTGTCCCTCATTACTTAGAGATGAGTGCGCCCCGCAGGTGGGGAAGGAGGGGGAGCCCCTCGGAGGGGGAGCACCTGCCTTTCCCGTGACACCTCGCCAGCCCCACCTCCTTGCCCATAGGGGTGGGGACGGGGAGAACCCCTTTTCGGGGCTGTTTCCTGCCACACTTTCCTGTGAGGCTGCCACCCCGCCCCTCACACCCTAAAGCAGGCCTCATCCCAGGTTGCTTTCCCATGGGGGGTGGAGAGGGACTGGGGGTGGGGGATCCCCACCTTTGAGGAGGAGCTAATGGGAACAGACCTGAGGCACAGAACTGCTTCAGTGACTTGAGAGCCCTGGGGTGGGGCGCTGCCTGGTCCCTGGGTGACACCCGGGCCTTGTCCTGTGGGGTTGCTGCACCCAGTCTGCTCCTATCCCCCCCACCCCCACCCCCCGCCCACCCAGCCTTCAGCTGAGGACTCGGCACTGACCCTGCGCTTGGGGGGCCAGCAGAGAAGAGCAAGGAGCTGCAGGGCAGACGCAGGCCTCGGGCCCCCTTTCTCTCGGGGTTGGGAAGAGAGGGATAAGAACGGCCCAGCCCGCAGCCCCGCTCTGAGCCGCCTGCCGCGCGGGTAAGCAGAGGCCCTCCGGCAGAAACCTGCCCGGCGGCTGGGCAGTGCTCCGGGCTCTGTGCCAGGAGCTGGCACTGCCGAGCCGCGGCAGGGGAGCAGCGGGCAGCTGCCACCTTCACCTTCGCTCCAAGGTGCAGCTTGCTCCCAGACACCCTGCCCGACAGGAAGGCCGGGCCATGGCAGGGAAGGCGCGTCCCGTCCAGCCCTGCCCGCCCGCTCCCTCGATGGCCCCCTCTGGGGGGCCCTGGCCTAATCCTCACACTGTAAGCCAGACGCCTCTCCCAGAGGCCTGCCGCCTGGAGCACCTGGCCCGGGCCCCTCCCTCTCCTGCACCTCCCGAGCCAGGACAGGGAAGCCAGCTTCTTGCAAACATTTGTTTATAGCTCTGCTCAGCGAGTATTGGGGGTCCTGGGCCCCCGGGTGGGCTCCTCCATGCCCTCCCCGGGAGGCATGTCCATGTGCATGGCTGGGCTGGGCAGGTGGGCCACGGTCGGCTGGGAGAGGCGCCCCTCCGAGGAGACCGGTCTGTCTGTGTGTTGCCGAGAAGTAGCTGCAAGACAGGAGGGTTTGGGGGGCTTTGCCTCGCTCCCCACGGCCCCACAGCCCCCTGCTAGAGAGGGCCCTGCCCTGGGCCGGGGTGCGGTCCTCACAGGCACCCCGAAGCAAAGCTTTCTCATCGCCGAGGGGAAACACGAGCCTCCTCCGGGCCAAGAGCCCCCTTCGGTCTGTGTTCCTCGGGAGCGGGGCTGTTTAGGCCAGTCACACCCAAGCAGGAATGCCCAGGCCTCCCCTTCCTCCCCCTGCTCCCATGGCATGTCAGGTGCCCTTGGCGTAGACCAGTGGTCAGCAAACTCATTAGCCAACGGAACCAAATATCCACAGCACAACGATGGACATTTCTTTGGAGAGCCACATTTTTAAAACTTAAACTTCTAACGCCATTTCTTCAAAATAGAGTCATCCAGGCCGTGGTATTTTGTGGAAGAGCCAAACTCAAGAGGCCAAAGAGCCGCATTTGGGTCGAGAACTGCGATTTGCCGACGACTGGCGTAGACAGGGGGTGCCAGGGAGAAGGAGTGCAGTCCCCCAAACAGCCTCAAACCATGCTCTGTCCACTCTGAGCCCCCCTCCCCGCCTCGTACCTGGGCCCGAGGCCTGGGCTCGGCATCCAGCGCTGCCGCTTCCTAGCTGAGGCCTGGGGCCGGTGAGGCTGGCAGGGCCCCTCCCCTAACGCTGGCCGGAGGACTCAATCTTTCCCACGTGTAAAGCGCCCGGGAGCTGAGCAGCTCGTGCAGGCCAGTGCCTGACCACCCGCAGCTGCCTCTCCTCCCTCCGCTCCCTGAGCTGGGCCTGCAGCAGCGTCGGCAGCCCCAGGCCTGGCCCTGACCTCCAGCTTCTGCAGGTGCCGGGGCTGAGGGTCCCACCCAGCGGCCCAAGCCCAGCGCCCCATCACTGACCGAGGAAACGGCTGGAGGTGCTTGGAAGCGACCTGCTCCTGGCCCGGGCTGGAGCGCCTCCCTGGGGAGGCCCTCAGCCAGAGATTTCTCGGGACCCTTCCGAGCGGGGTGGGGGGCAAGGAGGAGGGCCTCGCAGGCAGAAGCAGACGGAGGGCTCAATGGCCCCCACAGGCTGTGAGCACGTGGGGGGGGAGGGGGCTTGGCCTGGAGCCAGAGTCTTGGGCTGCTACCCTGTCTGACTCCTCGTCTATGAAATGGGGTCTTCACAGCAGCATCCGCCCCCTGAGGTCAGCGGTGAAGTGTTCTCCCTGCCCCGCAGGCCCAGCCCCATCGGCAGGAATGGGGGGGGGGGTGCAGTGCCCAGGCCCAGGAGGACCCCCCAGAGGGAAGCTACCTGAGATGCTGCCGGCCACCATGTGGGCGCTCTGAGGCCGCAGGGGCAGCTGGCTGCTGTCCAGCTGCCGGAGCGTGTGGGAGTGCGACGGCTTGATCTTGCGCTTGTTATTCCCTGCGCCTGGGGGCGGGAGGAGGCCCTCTCAGACCCCAACTGAGGGGGGGGGAGGGACCCAGGGCGGGGAGGGGCTATGTGGGCTGCACAGCTGGCTGCCCTGCAAACAGCCGGGGTTTGGGGACGGATCGTTTGGGGCTGGAGGTGGACAGGGGCCGGGGGCCAGGGTCCACGCGCCTGGCCTTCCGGGAGCTCGCCATCCTGGGGGCCGCCTGGGCCCCCGGACACTCACTGTCTTTGCTGGGGATGCCTGGCAGCCTCGTGTCCATCCGTCCCTTGTAAATATGTCCATCCAGGCCCAGGATGTCCACTTCATGGTGCTGCGGAGGGAGGGGGGCATCACCATGTGGCCCGGAGGCTTCCCTCTGGCCCTGTCTCCATGCAGCCTGGCACAGCCCGCGGACCTCCCGATGCCAGCCCCCACCAAGCTCAGCCCCTGTGGGACCGGGCAGATGGACAGGGAGAGGAGGGGGAGGGGCTTTGGCTCTCAGGGCCCCGGCTGGAGGCCTCAGCCTGGTGGTGGGTGGCCAGGTTGGCATTCCTTTCCCGGCCAAGGGTAAGAACCTGAGGTGTTAACTGGGTCTGACTAAGAAACTGCCTCGCCCTAGCTGGTGTTGCTCAGTGGATAGTGCATGGGCCTGCGGACTGAAGGGTCCCGTGTTCGATTCCAGTCAGGGCACACGCTCAGGTTGTGGGCTCGATCCCCAGTGACCTCGGTGGTTTCCAGAGGACGGGGGCCCGGGGCAATGCGGCTCTCCTGCCCTCGGGCAGCGCCCACCTTCCTGGCGATCTGGGCGTCCTCGGGGAACAGCCCCTGCTGCAGGTGCTGCAGGCGGGTGCGGCGGAAGGGGTAGGTGAGGGTGTGGCTGCCCCCGCAGTGCCGCGACACTGTAGTGAAGCTGAAGGCGCTCATCTCCGACACCCTGTGAGGGGGACAGCGGGGGACAGGATGGGGTGACCTGGAGCTGCCAGGGGGCGGGGCCACTGCTTCAGGGCCTCTGGAGCCAGGTCAGGAGCAAGGGCAGACAGGCAGGTGAGCAGAGCAGCCTCCTGGCCAGCCATCCTGAGAACCACACTCACACACATACTCACATGCACACACACATACACACACATACACTCACAGTCACACATACATACACATACACTCACACACATACACTCATACACATACAGTCACAGTCACACACACATTCATACACACACATACACTCACACACATACACTCATGCTCACACATACAGTCACACACATACACATTCATACATACACACACACATACACTCATACACATACAGTCACACACACACTCACACGCATACACTCACAGTCACACACACACACACATACACTGACACACATACAGTCACACATACACTCACACACATACACTCACAGTCACACACACACTCACACACACGCCCCTCCCTCCTCAGGGCTCTCCCAGCGGCGGGCTGAGGCGTTCCCAGGGGCTCAGGCTGCCCCCATCCTACCGCTTGCAGCAGGGGGAGCCCAGGCACTGGGCCTGCAGCAGCTCGTGGATCATCTGGCTGCTGGCCTTGACCGTGCCCCCATAGTGCATCTGCACCTTCTCGATGTCCATCAGCATCTTGGAGTGCATGGTGCGCAGGCGCCCCACGCTCCGCTCCATGGACACCAGGTCGGCCCGCGGGAAGGCCGAGTGGCCCAGCTTGAGGCTGCAGGTGTGGGGAGAGGAGGGTGGGGCGGCCGCACGGGCGGACCCCGTGCACAGGCCGGAGTCCACGCCCCCAGCTCAGCGGGACCAGGTGGGCAGGAGCCCTTTCCACAGCCCCCATGCGAGCGGCCACGTCCAGGCTCACCAGGGAAGGTCTGCTGGGGTGGGCAGTGCAGGAGAGAAGCCCAGCTCCTCCAGCCAGCCTGGGGGGGGCGGCGGCGGGGCGGTGCCTGGCCTCGCACGCTGGAACCTCCCAGGCTCCTAAGCAGTTTGAAGACCCCCCTCCGCCGAGCCCGTCCTCAGGAGGCGGGAGGTGCAGGGAGGGGGCATGAGCTCCGGAGCGGGCCTGAGCGATCTCTCACTGAGTGATGTGGCCCCTGCCCCTCCATGCCCCTCCACACCTCCGAGGGTCTGGGAACGGGTGAGTCGGGAAGGTGCCCGCCCCCGGACTCTGAAGGCAGGTGCTTCTGGTCCTCCTCTCCTGCCAGCCCCATTCTTGCCCTGGGAGAGCTGGTGCCAGCTCAGAAGCCCTGGTGAGGGACGCCCACATCGCTGTCCTCCGCCCCCCTACACAGCCCTGCGCACACTCACTCCCCTGCACACACTCCCCTGCGTACTTGCGGCTCTGCTGGCGGACCTGCTCCAGCTCAAACACCGTGTAGGGGCGGGTGGAGCGGTGCCCGGGCATGCTGGGCCCCACGGGCATGGTGGGGAGGACCCTGGGTGGGGCAGAGGAAGGGAGAGTCGAGCGTGAGAAATCCCATGGTCCCCTCCCTACTCCTCCCCACGGGCCTCCTGCCCCGGGAGCCCTCCATCGGGCGGTGGGGTGAGGACCAGGCGGGCAGCAGGCCAGGCAGACAGGAGTGAGCCCACGAGAGGACACAGGGAGGCGGCAGGGAGGGGCTGGCCAGGTGTGGGCACTCACTGTCCAGTCACAGTTGTCTCCAGAGGCCGGTCACAGGACAGGCAATGGAAATGTGCCAGGAGCTGTCTGTGGGGAGGGGACACGGGAGGATGGGACACGCGAGCGAGGGGAGTGGAGCATAGAGAGCCCGCCTCCAGGCAGGCCAGAAGCTTGGCAGGTCCTGTCCCTGATCCCCAGACCCACCCACTCCCAGACATGCCCATCACCCACCTGTCCTAACCCACGTGTCCCTGAGGGGTGCTCTGTGTAAGCCTCTGGGGCCCCCTGGTGGTCAGTCATGGAAATGCTGCGGGTCAGGCGGCCATGGGCCAGGGCCCCCTGGGGTGCTCTCACCTCTGGGGACTGGGAACTCCCCCCCAGCCTCATCCCCTCCCTCTCCACTGTACTATGGGGTGGCCTTAGCCCTCAAACACTGTCCCTCCTGCGTGGGGCAGTCGCAGCGGTGGGAGCTGGTCATGTAGGGCGCCCCCTCCCAGCCCCACAGAGCTCACCGCCGCATGCCGGCCGCCTCGTCCGCCTGGTAGAGCGGGGAGCGCTCCTTGAGCTGCTGCCGCAGGGACTTCCACCGGTCCTCCAGCAGCTGCTTCACAGGGTCCAGCTCCAGGCGGTCCAGCTGCGGGCAGGGGGGACCTGGTGAGCCCTAAGACGGCGGGTGGGGGCTCGGCGGGCCGGAGAAGGCGGCCGTGGCCTTGTCCAGGGGCCCCGGAGCCTCGCGGCCCTCACCTTGCTGTCCATCTCGTACAGGAGCCGGTCCAGCATCTTCTGCCAGTCCTGCTCCTGCCCGCTCATCTTGACCACCAGCTCCTGCATCATGTGGTTCAGTTGCTCCGTGGTGGCGTCGAACTGTATGCGGCTCACTTTGCCCTCCAGGGCGCTCTTGTCCGCCTTCTGCCCGGAGAGAGGAGTCCGCCCAATGGGAGAGGGCCGCGGCGGCCCCCTGAGCAGTCACCCTGACGCTGAGCCTACACCCCCCCTCCCCCACCCGCCCCGGCTTCCTCTGCTCCTGGCCTCCCTGGCCTGGCCCTTACCACTTCAATCTCCATCTCCAGGTGCCCCCTGTTGGCCTTTTCCTTCTCCAGCTTCTCCAGACCCTGGTACAGCACCTGGAGGCGAAGGGAGAATGAGAATGAGGGGTGAGGAACGGAAGGGCAGGGCTGGCTGGATCCCGCCCGCCCCCAGCGCTCACGTCGATGTCCTTCTGCTTCTGCCGGTGGTCCTCGATGAGGTTGCCGGTGACACTGTTGAGCTTCTCGCAGTCGCCCTGCACCTGCAGGATGGCGCTCTGCACGTGGCCCAACAGCTCCTCGTCCTGCGGTGGGGGGCCGGGGCCGCTCACTGGGGCGGCTGGGGCTCCCCAGGGCTGTCCCCTCGCCCCCCATAAGTTGACCCTTAAAACCTCACCCAGCCCAGCCAGCATGGCTCAGTGGCTGAACACTGACCTATGACCCAGGCGGTCACAGTGTGATTCCCAGTCAAGGCACATGCCAGACAGTGGGCCTGCTCCCCAGTGTGGGGCATGCAGGAGGCAGCCAATCAGTGATTCTCATCATGGATATTTCTCTCTCTCCCTCTCCCTTCCTCTCTGAAATCAACACATCAGTACAAATCTATTAAAAATAAAAACAAAAGCCGAAACTGGTTTGGCTCAGTGGTAGAGCGTTGGTCCCAGGTTCGATTCCGGTCAGGGGCATGTGCCTTGGTTGCGGGCACATCCTCGGTGGGGGATGTGCAGGAGGCAGCTGGTTGATGTTTCTCTGTCATTGACGTTTCTGGCTATCTCTCTCCCTTCCTCTCTGTAAAAAATCAATAAAAATATATTTTAAAAAAACAAAACAAAACAAAAAACCAACACCACCAGCACATCGACCAACCTGTTAGTTGTCTCCACAATGTTCCTCAGACAGTGGGAGGCTCCCTAAGTGGTCTCTGTGACCATCCCTCCCTCCCCCCCACCCCTGCCAGGGGACAGGAGCCTCAGCCCTGCCTCCTCGGGGACCTGTTTGGCCAGTGGGGTGATCGAGGCTCAGAATGGCGAGCGGCCCCCGAGAGGCAGCGTGGGGGCTACAGCGTCTCCGAAACCCAGGACCTGAGAGGCAAGATGCAGGGCCTCACGGCAGTCCCCGCCCACCAGCAAGCCTGCCCTCTGGAGGGAAGAGGGAGGGGTCTGGGAGGAAGAGTGGGTGCTTCCTGAAGCTGTGCCAGTGCCCCCACAGCTCGTGGGGGGCCCTGCTCCACCCACAGCCAGCTGAGCCTCCCCAGCCCACGCCCCCCTCCCCCGAACTCCTGTGGAAGGCACGGGGGCCGCTGTGGGCTCCCTCCTGGAAGACTAAGCCGGGGGACCCTGTGGGTCACTCCCCCGCCACAGCGGCTGCCCAGGGGCGCGGTCACCTGTCTCTGCAGCTTGGCCTTCTTGGAGGGCCGTGAGGCGGCCAGGCTGGTGACCATGTGCTGCAGCTGCTCATAGCGCTGCACCAGCGTGCTGACCTGGTGGCTCAGGTCCAGGCTACAGGCCGGGCAGGTGGCCTTGGGGTCAATCTGGCCGGGTGACATGTTGACCGAGGCCCTCTTCGGGGACATGCTCATGGTCAGCAGCGTGGACGACGAGGCCAGCATGTTCTCGATGATCGTCCTCAGCTTGTCCAGCTGGGTGCGGGCGAGAAGGCAGGTGCAGGGGAGTGAGCGAGGCCTGGCCCCCGCCCCAACGCACGCAGGAGGCGTGGAGGGGGCAGCCCGGTCCCTGTGCCCAGAGCGTGGCCACCTCACCTGGTCCTGCAGGTAGAGGGAGGCCTCGGAGACCGAGTGCTCCATGTAGACCTTGCCCTGCTCCTGGCTCTCCCTCAGCTCCGCCAGCTCCTTCTCGATGTCGTTCACGCTGGCCCTGTGGCACAGCGGATGCCGGGCTCACCGGCTAGCTCACCGCTGGCCCAGCACTGAGCCCGGCCGTCAGGGATGGAGGGGGTGGACCGGGGCCTGGGCCCAGTTCGGGCTGGGAGCCCAGCGAGCCGTGGCAGGCGAGGCCTGGCCTGCAGAGAGCATTCCCTTCCAGCTCCCCCTGGGGACAGAGTCGAAGGAGCCTTTTGGGGGGGGCCGCGGGTGTGGAGGTAGCACTTCAAGATGTCTTAGTGCTGAGCTGTTTCAGGAACTTGGGAAACTCCCACCAGCAACTTGAACTAGATGAGGGCAGTGAGAAGAGCAGATACACCCCAGGCCAGAGAGGGTGTGGGCCAACCAAAGCCTGCTCCCACCTCCCTGGTGGCTGGGAGCTGGGGGGGCGGGGGGCACTGGAGCGGGGGGCAGGGCAGCCCACTTACTTGAGGAGACCCAGCTGCAAGCCCAGCGGGCCAGTGGCCACCTCCCTCGCCATTTCTGTCTGCCCTTCGCCCTCCAGGAACTTCTGCAAATTGTCCAGCTACAAGCCAACGGGAGAGGCGGGTCAGCAGCCGGCTCTGCTCCCTGCAGTGCTGGGCCTGAGCGAGCCCCTCCCCACACCCGACCCTAATCCAACCTGCTGACAAAAGCCGAGGTTCCTTCCTGACCTCCCTCCCTCTCTCCATCCCATGATGTAGACAATCTTCAGTAACGCCCTGGCCGGTGTGCTCAGTGGATAGAGCATCGGCCTGCGGACGGAAGGGTCCCGGGTTTGATTCCCGTCAAGGGCTTGATCCCTGGTTCAGGTTGGGGCACATGCGGGAGGCAACCAACTGATGTGTCTCTCTCACATGGATGCTGCTCTCTCTGCCTCTCCCCCTCTCTTCCGCTCTCTCTAAAATTCAATGGGAAAATATCCTCTAATGAGGAATATATATATATATATATATATACCACTAAGGCCCTAGTTGGTTTGGCTCAGTGGATAGAGTGTCAGGCCGCGGACTGAAGGGTGCAGGTTCAATTCCCGTCAAGGGCATGCACCTCAGTTCCCCGGCCCCAGTTGGGGCGAGTGTGGGAGGCAATCCATCGATGTGTCTCTCACATGGATATTTCTCCCTCTCTGTCTCCCTTCCACTCTATCTAGAAATCAATGGAAAAATATCCTTGGGTGAGAACAACAACAACAAAAATAACTGGAGACCCACAGCCCTGGCCACGGCCCGTCAGCCCGCACTGGGCCCCAGGCCGCCCCCGTGGTTGAAGCCCTCATTGGGAAGAGCCGAGCCAGAGAGACTGCCCCCTGCGGCCCAGGCCACGGCTCCCAGCCGCAGCTTTCCCATCGGGAAAGGACCCGCCAAGGTCCGAGCTGCATTTCCCACCTGAGGGGCGTGCAGGAGGCAGCGAGATAGCAGTTCCACCCGCGGTGACCGGTCCATCAACACGCAAATGGGGGGCGGGGCGGGGGGGGGGCGCTGGCGCCCAGGCCAGGCAGCAGGTCCGCCCTCACTCACCTTTGCTTTCTCCTGCCGAACCTCTTTGGTCAGGGTCTTGATGGACTTCAGCTGCTCCTGCAGGTCCGGCGGGATGGTCCTTTGGACTGTGGGAAATGGGTGCTCAGAGGCCGAAGGCTTCGATCCCCAGAGAATCTCCACTTCCAGTCCTCCCCTACCCCCCTCCCGCAGGACTGGAGGTGGGGGGTGGGGAGGGGAAGACACGAGACAAGAGTGTCCGCAGCCCATAAAAAACCCACCGAAGGCTTAACATCCCATAGGGCTTTGGGGCCACTGGCCCATAGTTTCCACCCAACTCCAAAATCTTCATTATTCTCCCTCGCCCAGCATTTCCCTAGCTGCTCTCCAGGGAGCCTGACGAGGCATGCCCTGCCTCATTCCTCTCCTGAGGTGCCTTCCTGCCAATGGCTTAATTCCATCTCTCGGACCCCGAAGGCTCCGGGACAGGGGTGGGGAATGTCCGGCCCACGGGCCACACGAGGCCTGAGAAATCATTGGGTCTGGCCCTGCCAAGGCATGAGAGGTGAGCTAATGAAACGTTTGCACGCAGTTAATGTCTAAGTGGATGATTCTGCATGGCCCTCAGGTGATATTATAAAGAGAGAGCCCGGGATGGCCAAAAACAGACATTCTGTTTCTGGGGGTTCGGGCAGACGACAAGCTGCCAGAGGCGAGGCCGGGCCGTGGGGGGGAGGGCGGGGGGGGACACAGACACAGAGGATAGAGCCCACCGTGGCCTCTCCGCCCGCGAGCGGCACCCACCCATCAGGGCGAGCAGGTACTGGATCTTCTCCAGGTCGCTCTCGCCGGCCTTCTCTGCGTCCAGGGTCTTCATGTTCTCCTTGAGCTCTGAGTAGAGGCTGACGAGCTCGCCCATCAGGCGGAAGGTCTCAATGGCGATGGGGAAGCTCGGAGCCACATTCTCCAGCGAATCGTGTCTCTGAGGCTCGATATAACTCGGTTCTCGTGAGACTTGCAAGGATGCGCTATCGGAGTCCACGCTCTGCTCTGGACCCAGGGTGGTTGGAGTATGAGCCCTGTGTTTGTGTGGGTCCAAACGTGCTTGATCCATGCCTGGGTACCTTGGGCCGTAAGGGCCAGGATACAGGCCGTGTGGGTCTTGGAGAAAGGAGGCTTGGTCACGGTAGTCTGCACCCACGTGATCCAGGTCAGGTGATGGCCAATGCTGCTGATCTAGGCGTGCAGATACGCCGGTGATTAATGGTATTGGGCCACGCGGGACTATGCCTCGTGGATATGTGTCTGTAGGTGCCAAACCCTCTTGGTCCATACCAGGCGACATCCAACCTTGCCTGGATAGGTGTGGTGATGCCTGGATACGTTGATCTCTGCCAGGAGGTGCCACGCCATGCTCATATTGGGGTGGAAAGCCTTGAGGCTGTGCGCCTGGTGGTACTTGATCAGCACCAGGCTGCCTCAGACCAGGCTGCTCTACTCCAGGTTGCACTTCCTGAGCTGCACCGGGTGGGACTAAACCTTGCTGAACAATATCTGGCTGCAGTAAGCCACGTGGATATGCACTGGGCTGGACCAAAGCACGAGGATAGACCCTCGCCTGCATCCAATCACGTGGTGGGTAGGCACCAGGTTGAACCAAACCGGGGGGATACGCCCCTGGCTGTACAAAACCGGGGGGATACGCCCCTGGCTGCACCAAGTCACGCTGATCAACTCCAGGTTGGACCACACCAGGTTGACCTTCGCCAGGTTGGACTGAACCACGCTGATCCATTCCAGGTTGGACCACACCAGGCTGACCAGCACCGGGTTGGACTAAACCATACTGGTCCGTTTCAGGTTGGACAAAATCAGGCTGACCTGCACCAGGTTGGCCTGTACCAGGTGGGACTAAACCAGGCTGACCTGCCACATCAGGCCGCATGAAACCCTGTGGATATGCACCAGGCTGGACCAAACCATGTGGATAGACGCCAGGTTGAGTGAAACTATATGGATATGCACCTGGCTGTACAAAACCGGGTGGATATTTACCAGTCTGTACCAAACCAGGCTGACCTGCACCAGGTGGGGCCAAACCAGGCTGACCTGCACCAGGTGGGACCAAACCAGGCTGACCTTCACCAGGTGGCACTAAACCAGGCTGATCCATTCCAGGTGGGACTAAACCAGGCTGGCCTGCACCAGGGGAGATTAAACCAGGCTGACCTGCACCAGGTGGGACCAAACTAGGCTGACCTTCACCAGGGGAGACTAAACCAGGCTGATCCATTCCAGGTGGGACTAAACCAGGCTGACCTTCACCAGGTGGCACCAAACCAGGCTGACCTGTACCAGGTGGGACTAAACCAGGCTGAGCTTCACCAGGTGGAACTAAAGCAGGCTGACCTTCACCAGGGGGGACTAAACCAGGCTGGCCTGCACCAGGTGGCACCAAACCAGGCTGACCTTCACCAGGTGGCACTAAACCAGGCTGATCCATTCCAGGTGGGACTAAACCAGGCTGACCTTCACCAGGTGGCACCAAACCAGGCTGACCTGTACCAGGTGGGACTAAACCAGGCTGACCTTCACCAGGTGGGACTAAACCAGGCTGACCTGCACCAGGTGGCACCAAACCAGGCTGACCTGCACCAGGTGGGACTAAACCAGGCTGGTCCATTCCAAGTGGGACCAAGCCAGGCTGAATTGCTCCGGGAGGGAGCACATCGAATTGCAGTGTGGCAGGCTGCATGAAGACATGTGGCTCCAAGCTGGGCTGTACAAAACCTTCCTGGTCTTTAAAAGATGGAACCAGTGCTTGTTGGTCCATGTCAGAGGTTGGAAACCTCGGCTGATCCATGCCCACGGGTCTCACACCCACGGGTCTCTCGTCCATTGCAGGCCGCTCCATGGCACGTTGGTCTGGGCCAGGAAATCTCATACCGTACTGCAGTGTACTCGGTGGAATCACAATAGGCTGTGCCCTACTAGGTAGTTCCAATCCTTGCTGACCCATGCCAGGTACCCCCATTGGCACCATATCATGCCGAACCAACCCCTGCTCCTCCATTCCAGGTGGCATCATACCCAGCTGGCCCGTGCTGAAGGGGAAGCCATATGGGTATACGCTAGGAGGCTGAAACTCAAGCTGGTCCAGGCCAGGCGGCCCCGGCCCAAGTTGGTCGGGCCTTTCGTACGTGACTTGGCCTGGGGTGGGGGTCATCCTGCCGCGAGCATCTGGGGGCATGAGATGGTGCCGGTCTCTGGGTAGGTCCTGTGGAGCCGGGCCAGGATGTGCGTCTTGCTTGATTCTTCTCAGACGAGTGAAGCTGGGCCACTCCCTGTGCCTGCGGCGATCGGCTTCAGCTCTTACTTGGGGCGAAGGCGGGTGGTGTAGTTCTCTGTCAGAGGGCTGTCTCAGTCCGCTGGGTCCCAACTTTGGGCTAAGGCCACCAGACAAGTCGGGAGCCTGGTCGGCGCCCGGATACCCAGTGGAGGAAGTACTTGACCCGGTGGGTTTCATTTTGCGCTTAAGGATGGCTGACGTGGTCTCTATGCCCTGGTCGAAGAGGAAGGAAGCAAGCAGAGGCCACGAGTAAGAACAGCATAAGGCTTGGAGGGGAGGGAACCGGGGGTGTCTGAGTAGGATAGCCTACGGCCCTTGAGGGGAGAAGACCCTCTGGGCCCCCAAACTAAGCTGAACACCAAGAGCATTTGTCTTTTTTTTTTAATCCTCAACCAAGGATGTGTGGATATGTTTATTGATGAGAGAGAGAGAGAGAGAGAGAGAGAGAGAGAGAGAGAAAGAGAGAGAGAGAGATATCAATTGGTTGACTCCTCTCCCATGGACGCCCTGACCAGGACTCAAACCCATGAGGACACTCCGACAAACTGAGCCACACCAGCCAGGGCAGAACCGGACACTCTTGAAGGATAAGGTCTCCAGATGGTTGAGAATCTGTACAGTTGCAGACGGCGTCACAATATATAACGTTCCTTACAAGAGACGGGGAGCTCTGGCCAGTGTGACTCCACTGGTTGGAGCACCGTCCAGTGCACTGAAAGGTCTCTGGTTTGATTCCCGGTCAGGTCACATACCTCGGTCTAATAAAGATAGGGGTTCCATGCTAACTCTCTGAGGTTACAAATAAAGCGCATGAGTATGCCCTAGCCGGTGTGGCTCCATGGATAGAGTGTTGGCCTGCAGACTGAAGGGTCCCGGGTTCAATTCTGGTTAAGGGCACATGTCCCGGTTGCAGCCTTGATCCCCAGTAGGAGGCAGCCAATCAATGATTCTCTTTCATCATTGATGTTTCTTTCTCTCCTCCCTTCCTCTCTGAAGTCAATAAAAAATATATATATATATATTTTTTTTTTTTTTAAAGAAAAAGAGCATTGCCCTAGCTGATTTGGCTCAGTGGATAGAGCGTCAGCCTGTGAACTCAAGGGTCCTGGGTCCAATTTCAGTCAAGGGCATGTACCTTCGTTGCAGGCATGTGCCCAGTGGGGGAGTGTGCAGGAGGCAGCTGGTCAATGTTTCTCTCTCATCGATGTTTCTAACTTCTCCCTTCCTCTCTGTAAAAAAATCAATAAAATGTATTTTTTTTAAGAAGAAGAAAAAAAGAGCCTGAGTAATTTATTTACTACAGGCCTGGTGCACGAATTCGTGCACAAGTGGAGTCCAGCTGGTGCACCCTAATTGGGGCCTATCAGGCTGGGCTGGCCTGGGGGAGGGGCCGCAGACAGTTGGCCAGCCAACCCCGCCCCCTGGTCGAACTCCCAGTTGAGGGGACAATTTGCATATTAGCCTTTTATTATATAGGGTTTTTAAAGTATATTTTTATTGACTCCAGAAAGGAAGGAAGAGGGAGAGAGCAATAGAAACATCAATCATTGATCAGCTGCCTCCTGCACAGCCTCCACCAGGGATTAAGCCCACAACCCAGGCCTGTGCCCTTGTCTGGAATCAAACTCAGGACCCTATAGTCCACCGATCGACACTATCCACTGAGCCGAACCGGCTAGGGCAAACAGCTTGCCCTTTAAACAGCGATATATAAATGTCTAGTAACTATAAACGTCGCGACCCACAGGTTGAGAACCGCTAGCAGGGTCACCCGAGACCATCAGGAAACACAGATATTTACATTACGATTCATAACAATAGCAAAATTAGTTATGAAGTAGCAATGAAAATAATTTTATGGTTGGGAGTCACCACCACATGAGGAGCTGGATTAAAGGGTCGCGGCATTAGAAAGGACGAGAACCACTGGCTCTAGTCACTGTGGTACACCTGAAACGCATATTGCATGGCAACTGTCATTGAAAAATCTAAAAAAATATATTTTAAGTAGTGAAAGCAGAAGCCACTCCTCTGTCTCGGGCTCCTCTCCCAGGGCTTTCTGGTGGAGCTTTCCTCTAAATGTGGGCCCAGAATTCAGAAAACAGTCTTGGGGACCAGCAGGGTGTCTTCTGTACCGAGTCAGCATTTGTTGCACCTCAGATGGCCACTTGGTGGTGCCCAAGGGTTCCCGATATTGGCCTTGGGTGGGTCTGCGTATCCCTAGAACCCATTGTGAGGAACCCGGATGCACGAAGCCAAGAGGAGGAGGTGTTAAGACCAAAAGGACAGCTGAGCCCTGCCTTGTGCCGCTCAGTGGTCAGTCTCGGGTTCGATTTCCGGTCGGAGCACATGCCCAGGTTGCAGGTTTGGTCCCCAGTTGGGGCCCATGCATAGCAATCGGTTGTTTCTCTAACATCAACTTTTCTCTCTCTCTCCCTCTCCATCCCTCTCTTTCTAGAATCAATGGAAAACATTGAGGATTAAAAAAACAAAAACAAAAAACAGGGGTGATGGGGGAGACAGCGGATCCTCGCCCCAAAGGCCATTAGCAAATGCCCATTCTTTTCAGAGAAGCGAGGTTGGGGGTTCGAACACAAGCTGCTTATCCTGTGCCGTCTCAAAACAGGCAGGCTCCTCTGGGAGTTTCCCTGAGGGTAAAGGTCACCATCAGCAAGGGGCCCTAAAGAGGTTTTGTTTCTGGGGGCGGTTGCCACCTTTGCCCACGAATCGTGACGGGACCTGGGCATTTCAGGGCAGCCTGGAGAAGAGCCCGGGAATGCCACGCTCCCGGCCCTGGCCACCTGGAGGCAGTGCTGGTGGGGCCGTGCGAGCCCACAGAGCTTTAACCTGGAGCCACACCACGCCAGGCACCTGGCCCAAAGCCAGCCAAGTCACACATGCACTGTACCTCCGGGAATGAGCCCTGGGTGTGTGCACGAGTGTGAATGCCACACGGAGCACCTGGTTATAAAACTGAAAAGTTACAGGAAACGGAAATAAATTACGATCATCCACAGGATGGAACACGGTGCGACGGTCAAAAGGGAGAGCTGGCCGGCGTGGCACAGTTGGTTGAGCATTGACCCAGGGGCCAAGTGGTTGCAGGATCGATTCCCAGTCAGGGCACATGCCCAGGTTTCAGGCTCAATTACCACTAGGGGGCATCAGGAGGCAGTTATGGATGCTTCTATCTCTCCCTTCCTCATTCTCTAAAATTCAATTCATATATACACACACACACACACACACACACACACACACAATACTAGAGGCCCATTGTAGGAAGATTCCTGCAACAGGGCTTCCTGCTGTGGTCTCTGCCACCCCGTTTGCTTCTCTGCAGCTTCGCTCCCTTCTGCAGTGCTTGGCTTCCTTCTACTTGTTTTCAGTCTTTGCTCTGGCCTGGATATGCAAATTAATCGCCATCTTGGTTGGGTTAATTTGCATGTTAGCTCTTGATTGGCTGGTGGGCATGGCTGTGGGCCATAGCGGAGATATGATCAATTTCCATGTTTCTCTTTTATTAGAAAAGATATATTTAAGAGAGAGTGTAGCTCAGTGATTGAGCATCAACCCAGGAGCTAAGAGGTCACAGGATGGATTCCCAGTCAGGGCCACATGCCCAGGCTTCAGGTTCAATTCCCAAAATGGGGCATCAGGAAGCAGCCAATTGATGATGTTTCTCTCTACGCCTCTCCCTTTCCCTCTAAAAACACATACATACATACATACAAACATATATAACAAACATACATATATAAAAAGGGAGAGAAGCGGGGAGCCACGGAGCCCACTGCCCAGCCCCTGCCCACATGGGCACCACCTGTGAGGCCTTCCAGCCGTCAGTAATCGCCTGCTCCAGCTCCTCCCAGGTGACCATGGTGACTTCATCTCCAGGGGACAGCAGAGTCATCTTCCGGCTGAAGGGTTCCTGAGGACAGAGCACATGGGCGCGCTGATGCACACCCCCCAGCCAGATCCCCTGCGGTCTCAGCAGAAGACCCTGGGCCTTGGGCAGCTGGCTCCTATGCCCCGTGGGCCCGCAGGGAGCAGTGGGCAGCCATGGAAAGGATCCCCTTCAGGCCAGGGGCGGCGCCCGAGAGGCAGAGGGCGTACACATTGTCCCAGCTCCCAGAGACACAGACATCTGGGGCGGAGGTCTGGGGGCGCCCGAGAGACGGAGCCAGGCTATGGGCACCCTCCCTCCCCACCCCCTGGCGGGGCCCTTTGCAGAACTGGCGGACATTACCAGGAATACCTCCCGGTTTTTGACTATCTTCTCTATTTCCTCCACCCGATGCAGGAGCCCCTGGAAGAAGAGTGCAGAGGTGGCGGTCAAAGCAGGTGCTCTTGCCCCACCCACCCCGCCCCCCACACACACATCCTCGCAGAGGAGAGGAGCGAGGTGTGTAGATCGCAGAAGAGCAGAGGGCAGGGAGGGGGTAAGCCAACAAGAATGGACGTGGAGGGAGTAGGGACAGATGTGCCAGGAGCCAATGCTAATGTTGGATGGGAGCCTGTGGGCAAACCACTGAGGAGACACTGCCCCCCAAGGGGGAGGGTAGGAAGTACTTCCAGGGTAGCTGAGTGGCTATGCTGTTTAAAAGCAAATTGCCATTCACCCTACCTGGTGTGGCTCAGTGGATAGAACATCGGCCTGTGGACTGAAGGGTCCCAGGCGGGGTCCCCACCAAGGGCACATGCCCGGGTTATGGGCTTGATCCCCAGTAGGGTGTGGAGAGCGGCTACAGCGTTTGGACAGGTCCAAGCCTCAGACTAATGAGAGGGCATGGACTAATGAGAAAGCCACGTGCAGGTCCCAGTTTGGAGGGCAAAGTCCTCCCAGCACAATTACAGCCAGAGGCTGTGGCTGTGAGCTTGACCTTATGGTCCGAACCTTGTGGGCCCACGTGGCTGAGTGATGTGGGCTGCGGGAGGTGCAGCAAGTAAACAAAGTTGGGTCAGCTGCATGTAGTTGAGTGGATCCGAAACCCATGAGAACATTATGACCACGCCCTTACTTTGCCTCCTAGAATCTGGCTTGCAGGCCATGGCGCTGTCTCTCCATTAGAGAGGACAGTGTCCCACCCAGACCCAACTTTATTCTCTTGTCTGTCTTTTCTCCATCCTTCACTGCCCCTCTCAGGTTCACCCCTGGCTGTGCCGGCGGGGCACAATAGGGGGCGTGCAGGAGGCAGCCAATTAATGATTGTCTCTCATCATTGATGTTTCTCTCCCTTCCTCTCTGAAATCAAATCTTTAAAAAATATTTTAAATAAATAAATAAAAGCAAATTGCTGAAACTTGTAACTTCTGCAAACCTCCATCATCTAAGATCCTAAAAGTAAATAAGAAGCCTTTTCTCTGGACACCAAAACCCTAAAACCATAAACATACCACACTTTTTTTTTTTTTTAAACACACCACACTTTCAAAAGCAAAGTTTTTGTCCTGGCCGGTTTGGCTCAGTTGATAGAGCGCTGGCCTGTTGTTGGCTCCTCCCCTGCCCTGGGCCTGGTAGAGGCTTGTGCAGGAGGCAACCAATTGATGTGTTTTTCTCAAACACATTGATGTTTTTCTCTGTCTTTCCCATTTTCTTCCACTCTTCCTAAAATATATATATATTTATCAATGGAAAAATATCCTGAGGTGAGGATTAACAAAAAAGCAAAAGCAAAGCTTTCCAGCCAGCGTGGCTCGGTGGTTGAGCGTCAACCTATGAACTAGAAGGTCACAGTTCTATTCTGGATTACTGGTGTGGGGCGTACAGGAAGCAGCTGATCAATGATTCTTTCTCATCATTGATGTTTCTCTCCATTCCTCTCTGTAATCAATAAAAAAAAAAATTTTTTTTAAAAAGTATTAAATACTATTTTTAAAAAGCAAAATTTCCCACAAAAATGAGCACTGATGGGGTGTCTCAAGGCTGGGCGGGACCTGGGCCTCCCCAGCTGCCACCTGAGCCCTCCCTGCCCTGGCCGGGTCAGAGGTCAGCCTGGTCCCCTCTGGAGGCCTCAGGGTGGACAGGAGCCCTGCCTGGAGCTGCTGTGGCAGCATGGGCAGGGGACCTGCTGGCTTGCCCCAAGTGGAAGCGTTGCTCCCCCTTTTCTAGAACTGAGCTTTGTCTCTCAAATCCCACCACCTTATTTCTTTCAAGGATTGTTTTTCTTCATTGATTTTTAGAAAGAGTGGAAAGGAGAGGTAGAGAAACGTCAATGTGAGAAAGACACACCGAGGTACCTGCCCTTGACAGGAATTGAACCCGGGATCCTTCAATCTGGGTTCAGCTCTATCCACTGAGCCACACCATCTTCCCTCTGGGTGGCTTCGGGGTCCTTGGGTGTCTGATGAGCTGTGGTTGAGCCTCCCTGGAAACGGGGCAAGAGATGGGGTGGGGTCCCCGCCGCCCTCACCATCGGATCGAACTCTGTGGCCTCATGTGCCTTGTCCTGGGCTTCCTTCAAGATTTTCACTTCCCCCATGACTTTCTGGAGCATATCCATGACCTGCAAGGCGAGCGGGGCCACATAGGCGGGGCTTCACGGAGGCCTGGCCACGCCCCTTCCGCCTCCCGCTCCTCCCTACCGCCCCCCACGAGATGGTGGTCATGGGCGCCTTTGGGGTCCAGCTCCAGCCTGAGCTGGAGGGCGGAGTGGAGGAGCCCGGTTTGCTCTCACCTGCGGACCTTCCTTCCACCATTTCACTAAGGTCCGCATCTTCTCGGGCATCAGCTTGCCCATCTCAGGCACGGGCTTGGCCATCCCCGGAATGGGCGGTGCCACCCCCGGAGCAGGCGAGACCAACCTCGGCATGGGCATGGCCATACCCATCGGAGACTTTACTGTCTCCGGCTTCCCCTTGCCCATGTCGGGCACCGCCTTGCCCGTCCCAGGCACGGGCTTGGCCTTCGGAAGCGAGACCTTCTCGCTGATGGGCGCGCCCCTCTGGGTGGTGGGTGCGCCCCTCTCGCTGATGGGCGCGCCCCTCTGGGTGGTGGGCACGCCCCTCTCGGTGGTGGGCGCGCCCCTCTCGGTGATGGGCGCGCCCCTCTCGGTGATGGGCGCGCCCTCTTCCGTCAGGAGCACGCCCTCCCTCGTCATGAGCACACCCTCCTCAGTCATGAACGCGCCTAGCGCTCCCTCCTCGGTGATGGGTGCTCCCTCCTCGGTGATGGGCGCTCCCTCCTCGGTGATGAGCACGCCCTCCTCCGTCATGAGCACACCGTCCTCCGTCATGAGCACGCCCCCCTCGGTGATGGGCGCGCCCCCCTCGGTGATGGGCGCGCCCCCCTCGGTGGTGGGCGAGCCCCTCTGAATGGTGGGCGAGCCCCTCTGAATGGTGGGCGCGCCCCTCTGGGTGGTGGGCGCGCCCCTCTGGGTGGTGGGCGCGCCCCTCTGGGTGGTGGGCGCGCCCTTCTGGGTGGTGGGCGCGCCCTTCTGGGTGGTGGGTGCGCCCTTCTGGGTGGTCGGCGCGCCCTTCTGGGTGGTGGGTGCGCCCGTCTCGCTGATGGGAGCGCCCTCCTCTGTGATGAAGGCGCCCGGCTCGGTGGACGCGGTCTTCTCAGCACCCACCCCCTGGGACAAGACATAGGCCTTCGCCTGCTCTTCCAGCCACTCCGAGGTCTCCATGTCCTGGCCCGAGACCAGGGAGGTGAAGTACTGGATGTGGGACAGCACGCCCTGCAGCTGGCTGTCCATGTTCCTGAGCTTCCGGTCCAGGGCCTGGACCTGCCCGCCCAGGCTCTGGACCTGCCCGCCCAGGCCCTGGACCTGCCCGCCCAGGCCCTGGACCTGCCCGCCCAGGTCCTTCATCTGGCTCTCCAGCAGCATCGACGGGACCCTGGGCACGCTGGCCTTTCGCTTCTCTTTAGACACAGAGATCTGCGGGCTGCTGGCTGACAGCAGCGGGGTGCCGGGCCACACCCGGAGGGTATCCGAGAGCCTCCGCTCTGGCGACAGCGGCTGCTGGTAGTCCACCCGGTGGTCCTGCAGGTTGAGGTTCTTGAGCAGGGCCACGAGGAGCGTGTGGAGCGCGTTGAAGTTGACGGCCCCCACCTCGGGGGTGCCGATGGCCAGGTTGGCCAGCTCCCGGAGGGAGGTGGTGGCCCCCACGGGCGGCATCGTGTGCGGCCTCAGGAGCGCTCAGCTTCCGCCGCCAGACGGTTGGCCAGGCCCCCCTCACTGCTCGCGGCGCCTCTGAGGGGTCCCGGGGCGCCCTGCCCCTGGTCCCGGCCGCCCTGGACGCCAGTCATCCTCTGGAGCCCGCCTGGGTGGGGTCCCCGCCAACCGTCCAACCGTCCGCCGTCCGGTCCCGGAGCCCAGGGCTGCCTCCCTGGGGAGGGTGTCGTGAACGTTGGGTCGCGCGGTGGGTCGGGCCGGTTGCGAGGTTTGGCGCGCGGAGGAGCGCGCGTGCGCACGCGGCCCGAGGGGTGAAGAGCGCGCATGCGCACGCAGCCCGAGGCGTGAGGAGCGCGCGGGGCGGGCGCAGCGCCTGCTGGGACCTGGCTGCGCGCCAAGGCGCCCCCTTTCTCGCGGGAATCGGGGAGACTCGGCTGGCCGCACTCCGAGGCGCCGCTCATTTTTATCCTCAGCGAAGGCGCCCAGGAGAGGGGCGCGGGCCGCCCCAGGGCGTTCTCAGCTGGGAGCGCCACGGGGTGTGGGGAGGGAGGCTCCTGAGGCCCTCCCGGCGGCGGCCGCCTCAGCCCGGAAAGGCCGGATTCTCCCTCCGGAGGCCAGGAGGCCGGCGCCATGCCATGTCCTTCGGGCGCCCTGACGCAGAGCAGCGGCACCAACCGGGGCGGCCCTGAGTCCTGGCCCCTTGGGGACAGTTCCCCTCACTTTGCACAAGCAGAAGGGAAGGAAACAGGGAAGCCCACTCACCACCGTGTCCCACTCCCTCAGCAGACAGGCCTCTGGTGCCAGTTTACCTCAGAACACCCTCCTCCCGCCCCAGGCTGCTCCCGACAGCCCACCTGCAGGCACTGTTTTAACTGCTTTCAGACTCAAATTCAGCCTAGTCTGAGCTGGCACAATGCCATTAAAACCCTTCATGGACAGCCTCCCCCACCCCCCACTAAAGCAGTGTTTCCCTGGAAATGGAGTTAAAGTGAGGTGGCCGGACGTCCCGATTTTTAACAATTTGTCCCGCGGTGTTTTAAAAAAGTCCGGATTTTTTGAAAGATTGGAAACATTCTTTCAAAAAATCGGGACTTTTTTAAAAACGCCGCAGGACGCAGGAAAAATTGTTAGAAATCAGGACTGTCCCGCCAACACCTGGACGATCTGTCACCTTACACACTCTGCTCTCTGGGCACCCGCGGCTCGCCGGGTGAAGCTTAGGCCAGAGTAGTCACAGCCTGGGAAGCTTCACCAGGCCGGCCCGTCTGCAAGCTGTGGCACATGGGCTCTCCATCCCCAGGTCAGGGACTCCCCCAGGACTGCTACTGCCACTTCACTAGCCACGGCTGCAATGCAGCCCCGAGTCCTCCTGTTTCCATCTTATTTCTTCTTAGAATGTATTTTTATTGGTTTCAGAGGGGGCGATAGAAACATCAATGAGGAGATCACTCATCAGCCGCACTGCTTGGCTGCCCCCCGCTCGCCCCCTACTGGGGGCCAAGCCATGTGCCCCGAGGGGGAGTGGAACTGGGACCTCCCAGTTCATACAGCCATGCTCAACCACTGAGCCGCACCAGCAGGCCTGTTTTGTTTTCATCCAAGACTTGGCATCATGCCAGGCACATGAGGACTCTAAATGCCAGCGGGAGGGGCATATCCAATATACCCTCATTCTAATCCCAGGAAATATGTTTTCACTAAGTACGGACCGGTGAGGAAATATTAATGGAATTAATATTTATGGATATTTGGGATATATAAATGGAGTATAAATGGAATTTGGTTGAAAGGACCTTTGCTTTCAATTACAAACCTCTTTATACTGCAGACAACAGAGGCCAGGAAGGACGAGCCATCTGCCCAAGCTACCATGTTTCCCCGAAAATAAGACAGTGTCTTATATTAATTTTTTCTCCCAAAGTTGCGCTAGGTCTTATTTTCAGGGGATGTCTTATCTTTCCATGCGCTAGGTCTTATTTTCGGGGACACACGGTAGGAGCCTGGTCTCCTAAGGAAGTCTGTGGCTCTTCCTCTACCCATGCTCATTTCATAGTGAAGTTCTTTGCTCAAATGCCCCACCTGGCCTGTTAGCAGCAGCAGCCTATTTGTACGCTCGAAAAGCTAATGGGCTGTCTTGCCTGCGGGCCAGAACTTTTCTAGTCCTTAGTAAACGAGCCCGGCCAGTGTGGCTCAGTAGTTGAACGTCGACGTAGGAACCAGGTCTGGGTTCGATTCCTGGTCAGGGCACATGCCTGGGTTATGGGCTCGATCCCCAGTTGGGGACGTGCAGGAGGCACCAATCAATGATTTTATCGTTGATATTTCTCTCTCCCTCTCAGAAATTATATATATATATATATATATATATATATATATATGTCAACAGAAGTTCTCCGCAGAGAAACACACCGTACAAACTGTGCAAATTGGCCTTTATTGTCTCCGAGGAACTACCAGACCCAACGAGCAATTCCGGTCACGGGCAGACGCCCTCCTCCCCGTCGCTACACTCGCTGCGCCGGGTTGGACAGAGGGTGCAGCCAGGTCTCCCTGACGACTGGTGTGCGCCAGGGTGCTGAGTGTGTCATTTTAAAGGTTGGGTAGAAAGGCCACGTGCAGCCTAGGTGGTTCAATAAACAGTGTCACCTATAACGGGGAAACTACAACCAGTTGTTTTACAAATTTAGATCTTAACCAACTCAACGAGGACCTCACGCCAACAAGTCGGAAGGACAGGACCTGCGACAGACGTCTGCCTGGGACTGGGACCACCATGGACCCCACCCCCGACTGCATCCCGCATTTCCTGCAGAGTCTGGACCAGGCAGTCACAGGAGGCACACAGTGGGTGGCTGTGCAATGGCGTGAAGAGACCAGCAAGGCACACAGCGGAGGGCGCCACTCTGACCGCGTCCTTGCTGGGGAGAACACTGCGCACGCGCCTGCTCGCTGGCTGCACCAGCGGCTTCTCCAGGAAAAGGCACCTCTCCAGAATTTCACCCGAGGATGGAAACGGTGCCGGCACTCGGCTTCCCTCCCCAGGCTGAACATGAACACGCATTCCCCGTGGCTGGAACGTTCCGGAGTTAGAACGGCCGCCAGAAGTCCTTCCAGCACCATCAGCTCTGGTTCTCCTCAGGAAAGTGCCGGAACGTTCCTTGAAGGAACAGGATGGTGAGGGCGCATGTTTAAGGCATTTATCCGTTAGTGTGGTCTCCCTCTCGGCTACCTGAATGCCTCCCGCTGGCCAATCGGGACGGGAGCCGCTGCCTCCCTGGGAAGGAAACACCATGTAGGTAGTAACGGCACCGTCCTCCTCAGGAGCCCAGGCCCAGGCCACCGTGGAGCTAGTCGTCCACAGTGATGTTCCGGAAGAGGTACGCCATGGACTCCCCGTTGTGGATCCTGCGGATGGCCTCGGAGAGGATCAGGCTGATGTCCACTGTCTTGATCTTGGGGCACTGCAGCTTCTGCACCTCGTGGGGGACAGTGTTGGTCACCACCACCTGGCATGGCAACAACGGGAATAAGCATGGTAACTGGTGTGCCCAGTGGTCGTTTGGAAACATTCATCCAACATTTAGTACCCCCGCCCAAGGCCCACCCCATAAACCTTAGTCCGCCGAGTCTGGGGTTTACAGACCAGACTGACCAACCTCACCCCCGGAGGGGTTTCGTGGTTCAGAACTAAGGTTCTGAGCGCCAGCGTCTGGTGTGCAGGAGACAGGTGGGCCCTGCGCTGCCCGGAGGAGAAACGCTACATGGGCATCACGCCGTGTGGAAGCACGGGTCACACGGAGCACACAGACGCCGGCCAGGACAGGCCCTCGGGAGGGTCAGCACTGCTGGCCGAGTCCCGGCACCACTCACAGAAGAGGCAGCGAGCCCGGACCTGCGCTAAGAGGTGGGGCCCCGCACACAGACCTCATCGATGGGGGACTCCTCGATCAGGCGCGGGGCCTCCGCGGACAGGATGCCGTGGGTGGCCATGACGTAGATCTTGTAAGCGCCTCTCTCCTTCAGGATCTCTGCAGCAGCAACGAAGCTTTCCACGTCATCAATGATGTCATCCTGAGAAGAGACGGTGAGGGAGCTCCGGGCCCCGCCTGAGGACTCTCTCTGCCCTTCCCTGCACCCGGCTCAGAGGACGGCAAGGCACCAGCGGAGCCATGCACCCGAGCAGAGCTTGCACACCCAGCAATGGCAACAGGGCTGCGCGGACTGCACCTGGCGTGGCTGTCGGTGCAAAGAGCAACGCCTCACAGTCACATGAGACCTTTACAGCTGGCGTTTATGACTCCAGGCTCATTTACTGTGTCCCATGTCAGATCAATCCTACACAGCCAGCATCCCCGTACTTTCCTGAGAAAGTTAAAAGGGGGTACACATTGCCCTCACCAGTGTGGCTCAGTGGATAGAACGTCAGCCTTTGGACTCAAGGGTCCCAGGTTCAATTCTGCTCAAGGACATGTACCTTGGTTGCGGGCACATCCCCAGTAGGGAGTGTATAAGAGGCAGCTTATCAATGTTTCTCTCTCACCAATGTTTCTAGCTTTCTATCCTTCTCCTTTCCTCTCTGTAAAAATCAATAAAATATATTTAAAAAAATAAAAATAAATAAAGAAGGTACACAGAAACAAAGCGAGCCACTGCGAAGAACCACCCTCTGGCCAGCGGAGGCGTTCAGGGCTGGCAGCACATAGAACACGTTCAAGTTTGCAGAACGAGACACTGTTCTTTAGCAGAAATGGAACAGTTCTGCCTGGCTGGCATGGCTCCGTGGTTGAACATCAACCTATGTGTGAACCAGGAGGTCACAATTCAATTCCCAGTCAGGGCATGTACCCACGTCGCAGGCTCCATCCCTAGTGTGGGGTGTGCAGGGGGCAGCCAATCATGATTCTCATTACTGGTATTTCTCTCTCTCCCTCTCCCTTCCTCTCTGAAATCAATACAAATATATTTTTAAATGAAACGGCTCCTCCTCAGTTCTCCTCTCCACCCTAAAGCTTAAGGTTGAGGATGTCAGCTGCTTTGATGGGAACTACAGCCCTTAAGACCAAGGTCACTTGTGGGGATGAACTTATAGGAGAACTTATACAAGCTCTCCTTACAGCTGTCGGTTATAACAATCCCTGTTCACCCACATAAAAACCTCTCCTTATCGGGTTTGGGTGAGAACGGAAAGTCGGAGCCATTTAAGTCCGTCATCGTTATTGGACATGCAGCCCGACGTGAAACAGCTATGAGCCCGGGTCCCCACTGCACGGGAAGACGCCGGCCGTACCACGATGATGGCGATGCTCCCGCCGACGTCCCCAACCACGGTGATGGGCGGCTTCTCTTTGGCCATCATCACTGCAAAACGACACAATGACAAGACCCGTTAGTCAAACATCGCTAAGCAACTGCTCACACCAACCTCACCCTCTGGAAGTGGGGCAAAGCCACTGTAGACAAAAAACAAAAGAAAGAAAGAAAGCAGCAGATTCGTCTGCAGGAGCCAGGGTCCCTCAGAAACAGCCTGCCTAGAGCACGTTGTCCGGTAGAAACGGACGGTGAGCCGCATTGGTGTGGCTCCATGGTTGAGCATCAATCTATGACCTAGGTCATGGCTAATTCTCAAAGGGCACATGCCCAGGTTGCAGGCTCACTCCCCTGTGAGGGGCATGCAGGAGGCAGCCCATCAATGATTCTCTCTCATCACTGATGTTTCTCTCCCTTTTCCTCTCCCTCTGCCTCTTGTACATTTTTTAGTAGCCACATTAAAAAGTAAAATCACATAGGTGAAGTGAATAGATTTATTTTACAATATAGCCAAAATATTTCACTAAGTAATCAATATGCACATTTACTGAAGCTGTTTGACATGTTTTCGGACTCAGTCTTTGGAGTCGGTGTGCATACTGCACACAGCACTTTGCAGCGGAGGCCGGTCCTGCTGCACAGGCGTGAGGACGGAGTAGCAAGGCGAGGAGAGCCACACCACCCACCATGCACCAGGGAAAGGCCCGCCGCTGAGACGGTGGAAAAATGTAAAGAGAATGCCATCCGCAGGCAGCCGCCAGGGAAAGGCTGCCAGGCCAAGAGCTGGCGTTCGTTTTCGTCCAGATGACTGTTACTGGACAGCGTGACCTTATCACCACGAGCGGAATAACCAGCTTCCTGGCGGTAAGGAACTGGAGAACAATAACTACGAGTCCCCCACGCTTCCGGGTTTATAAGTGGCGAAATCAATGCCACACCGTTCAATTATTTTAAAATACCCAGATGGAGCCGAAACCAGTTTGGCTCAGTGGTAGAGTGTCCGTCTGCAGACTGAAAGGTCCCAGGTTCGATTCCGGTCAAAGGCATGTACCTTGGTTGTGGGCACATCTCCAGTAGCGGGTGTGCAAGAGGCAGCTGGTCGATGTTTCTCTCTCATCGACATTTCTAGCTCTCTCCCTTCCTCCTCTCTGTAAAATATCAACAAAATATATTATAAATAAATAAATAAATAAATAGTATAAAAATACCCAGACGGCAGGTCCACCTAAATATTATTTCTAGCCATTCACGTCAGCCGAGACGTTATTCATTTCCAAACACAGTGAGGAAGAGAGCGACTCACACGGCAGCTCCAGGCCGGGGTGCACCGTGGCGTTCTTGACCATGGGGGGCGAGTGGCGGCCGTCGTCCATGTCCAGCTCGGTGCACTGCGCCTCCCCGTGGATGACGGCCAAGCCCAGCCGCAGCCTCTCCGCGTAGGACTGGGCCCTGAGAGGACGAGGCAGGCGGTGAGCGACTGGAGAAAACCCACCATCACGATTCCCTCATCTTAGTAATCACAAACTGGAAGTATCACCCACCTCTTAGGACTCACAGGGAATTACTTACACAAAACAGAACGTGGGGCCCAGCCAGAGTAAAAACCTCCAGGGCATGAGAGCCGAGATGTGGGCGAGTGTCCGGTTCTAGATCATTCTGGTTCTAGCCTTTGCCCAATAATCTAACTCTACTTCCCAAGAAAACACTTTGTTGGAAACGGTCTCTGAAAACCACTGCTGAGCCGCCGGCGTGGCTCAGTGGCTAAGAGTCACCTACGACCTAGGAGGCCATGGTTCGATCCCCAGTGTGGGGCGTGCAGGAGGCAGCTGGTCAATGATTCTCATTATGGATGTTTCTATCTCCTTCTCCCTCTCCCTTCTTCTCTGAAATCAAAAACTTATTTAAGCCCTGACCAGTTCGGCTCAGTGGACAGAGCGTCGGCCTGAGAACTGAAGGTTCCCAGGTTCGATTCCGGTCAAGGGCATGCACCTTGGTTGCAGGCACATCCCCAGTAGGGGGTATGCAGGAGGCAGCTGATCAATGTTTCTCTCCCATCGATGTTTTTAACTCTCTATCCCTCCCCCTTCCTCTCTGAAATCAATAAAATATATTTAAAAAACAACAACAAACCACCGCCTGGAAAGTGCTCATAGCCTCTGCCTTCCTTTCCTGAGATGTGAAGGAAGCACTTCAGTGTCAGCGATGAGGGGAGAGTCCAGGCCGGTGAGCTTTCCCGGCCGCCAGACAGCCCCTAGACACCAGAGAGCTCCCTGCGACCTCAGAGAGCACCGCCAGCGCCTGCGGGAGTATCTGGAGCAGTTACCTTTTCGCAGCATCAGGAGACTTAGCTACAATGACTGCGTTTCTGTAATTTGGAATCTAGATTTGAAGGAAAAATAAGAAAATACTGAAAAGTTATGCCTGGATGCTGGTATTACATTCTGTCCTCTTAAAACAACAATCCACACTAGCAATCATATATGCTAGACTTTCATTTACACGTTTTAGAATTTTAACACTTATCAATTAACACCACTGCTACATCACGAAGAAAAAAAAGTAATTAATTCTTAAAACCTTCATTTAAGAAAACATAAGCCAACTGCTGAAGATACTTAGAAGGAAATCCGTATTTACGTCTCTGAACTCTAGGACCCTCCAGGCCTGAGGGCTGACCCCATCTGGCTGCCTCAGGGTCAGACTAAGGGAAAGGTCACGGATGTGCCTTCCACGTGGGAATCGGGCACCAGAGAGCAACATGGAGGACAGACAGGGTGCGGGCGGCTGCTCACTTCCTCCTGGATGTACTGAAGCAGGAAAGGTGAGGCTCTCAGGTTGTCGACGGGAAAGCTGAAAAAGCCTTGGATTTCCTTCTGGTGAAGATCCATAGTGATAATGTGAGTTAGACCTGAAATTTTAAAACAGAGAATTACCAGTTCACCCCTGCAAGTTAGTGACGCCCAGCTCCTGTGTCCTATCGAGAGGCCGGGGGCACTGTTAACAAGCACGTGAGTCACGGGCTTTACCTGCAACCTTACCAAGACCTAAGGAACTAAAGAATGTGCCTGCCTGGCCAGCATGGCTCGTGGCCGAGCACTGACCAGGCACCAAGAGGTCCCCAGCTTGGTCCTGGTCAGGGCACATGCCTGGGTTGCACAACCTCCAGCAGAGGGCGCGCAGGAGGCAGCCAATCAATGATTCTCTCTCATCACTGACGTTTCTCTCTCTCTCTCCCCCTCTCCCTTCCTCTCTTTCTAAAAAATGTGCGAAGCCTCCAGTGAAGGCATCTCTAAGCTTCCACAAAGACAGACCCGAAGCTGAGAGACGTGCCCTTCTCTGCTGCTGTTACTATTTGCTTGACCCTCAAAATCAAGAAAAGAAAACTCAGGGAGAAGCAAAAATAGGAAGATGGAATTAATACTAAAACAAAAATTGATGTAAAAATAGTCAATATGTTGATTAAATAATTTAGGAAGAAATGTAAAAAGTCTGTGGCTGAGGCAGAAGGAATAAGAAAGAAAAAACAAAGTAATGTACATATTTTAAAAAAGAGAAATCATGTAATACAAAGATAGAAACTGAAAAGTTTAAAACAATTACTATCAGAAATAAAAGAAAAGGCCATGAAATATTTTTTTAAAAGAAATATTGTGATTTTTCCAGAGAGGAAAGGAGAGGGATAGAGAGCCAGAAACATTGATGAGAGAGAAACATCGATCAGCCGCCTCCTGCACACCTCCCTCTGGGGATGTGCCCGCAACCAAGGTACATGCCCTTGCCCGGAATCGAACCCGGGATCTCTCAGTCTGCAGGCCGACGCTCTATCCACTGAGCCAAACTGGTTAGAGCAGCATGAAATATTCTTATAGAAAAACAAGAAGACAGACTGAAATATCGACAGGGCTAAACAAAAAGGAATGTATGTTTCTGAGGACTCAAATCTGTTTGTTTTTTTCTTTGTGAGAGTTTTACTAAACATCAGGCAAATGAAATTCTAATCATTGTAAAATGCCTTTACATGTGATTCCCAGGCCGGCTAGTTACTGCTACAAACACACATTAGAATAAAAGCAGAGAAAATGAGCTGCTGCACACACACTCAGGACGGGACCGGGGAGTGTATCAGTGGGAGAAGGAGCCAAAGGAAACTCCAGCGTGACATTACGTACATAAATAAAGCTCAGCAAGAAGTCAAGGACAAAACTCCAGCCTGAACCTCAGAAGGCCAGGAGTGCCCACAGTACCAGTTAAAATGTGATGAAGAGCCCTGGCCAGTGTGGCTCAGTGGATAGAACATCGCCCTGCGGACTGAAAGGTCCCAGGTTCGATTCTGGGCAAGGGCATGTACCTTGACTGCGGGCATATCCTCAGTAGGAGGTGTCCGGGAGGCAGCTAATCGATGTTTCTAACTCTCTATCCCTCTCTCTTCCTCTCTATAAAAAATCAATAAAATATATTAAAAAAATAAGAATATAAAAATAAAATGTGATGAAGATAAGATGAAACGTGAAGGAAGACGATGGGATGATAACAAAGGCCAAGACTGGAGAAGAGCAGAAAACACGGAAGCAGACGATGCTACTCTAAGACAGACAGAGAGGAGAGAAAAGGCAGGAACCCTACCTGAGCTCTCTCCCCCTCACAGCTCTATGCAGAGACAGGGAGGCAGCTGGAGAAGCGGGCCCCCTCCATCCTGCGGGGGGCTCGTCCCAGGCAGGAGGCGCCCAAACGGCAGCGGGACCCTCACTCACCCGCTCTGGCCAGCATGGACGCCAGCAGCTTGCACACGATGGAGCCCCTCTTCCGCATCTTGCTCTGCTTGCTGTAGGGGAAGTAAGGGATGACGCCAATGATGTTCCTGGCGCAGGCGGTCTTCAGCGCGTAGGCCATGATCAGCAGCTCCATCACAGCTGTGTTCACGTCTCTGAAACAGTGCAAGTTTGTGTTCGGGGATTGGCATCATGGATGCACCCCTGGCGATTTAACGTGAGCTGCCCGACGGGTGTCTCAGGCATTTGCCAGCTGACATCAGCGGGGCGTCTGAAAGTCTCCTCATTTACGACACTCTAGGAGGACAGCGTCAGACCCCACAGGCTAGGGGCCCAGACCAACAAGACTGCCCCCCGTGCCCACCTGCTATGAATCGGAGGTTCCCAAGACCCTCTCCTCAGGCTATGAATTTGCTAGAATGGCTCAGAAAACTGTTTACATGCAAACACATTCATAACTTCCAGAACACGAAACGTGTTCACAGGGAACGCTAACGCGCTGTGCCAAAGCAGTGCCAACTCTCACCTGGGGATCGTCTGTATGATGAAAACGTCTTGGCCTCGAACAGATTCTTTTATTTCGACTCTTGTTTCTGAAAAATAAAAATGCCCAGTAGCTTTAAGAAAAGCACTACTCAGACCACAGATGATTAGAGCTCAGAAAGAGAAAGGAAGCATGGGATCCCAAATCCAGGCTTTCAACTTTAAAAAAAGAATTCGAAACCACTGGATACTGACTTGTCTTTGCGAGGACTAAGGGCACCATAACCGCAAGTGCGCGCCCGCCAGGAGATTCACGAGGCAGCATTCCTAGGCCACGGGCCATCGGCAAAGTGACCGACATGCTCACTTCCCCAGAGGGCAGGGGGGAAGCTTGGAGGTGAAGAGAACAGAAAGCCTGTTTCATGGCACCATCACCAAAGTCCAGACTGCTCTCTTTTTTCAATCCTCACCCAAGGATATTTTTCCAATGATTTTTTGAGAGAGGGACGGAGAGAAACACTGATGTGGAAGAAAGACGTCATTTGGCTGCCTCCCGCACGAGCCCTGACCAGGGCCCAGGCCAGGGAGGAGCCTGCAACTGAGGTGCGTGCCCTTGACCGGAATCGAACCCGGGACCCTTCAGGTCCACAGGCCGACGCCCAGGTTGCTCCTGATGCTACTGCCGGCCAGCGGACAGGTGAAAGCAGGGAGCGTCTGCCAGCACCGCCAACACAGAAAACTCTCTACCGCTCTCCTTTTCCAGCCCAATGCCAGGGTGCTGGCATTATGTTGGACAAGAGGAAGGAGACCACAGGAGAGCACAGGAGTCCGGATTTGTTATGAGCATGTTTCCGCGTTAGACATGAGTGATACCGCCAGCCAGGACCGCACTCAGCAGACAGAGGACGCCTGGGGAGTGGGCGCGGCTTTACCTCCATTGGTCTCCTGGTACACCACGGCCTTCCCCAGCTCAGCGCCCAGACGCCTGCGGGAAAGAAAAGGCAGTTAGGGTGCTCTGCCCAAACACTCCAGCTCGCACGCACGCGTAACAGAGACTAAAACAACTATCCGGCATTCCCTGCCAAAGAGCAGGAGAAAGTTTAATTTGGGAAGAACACAAGTGCGTGGGAGTCCACAGGCCGCTCAGCAGGCCGCACCGCGTCTCCGCTGGCCAGCCCGCAGCCTTATGACCAGTAACTGTCCTGGAAAATCACCCCAAACCAGGGCTTGGCGCCCACTGGCAGCCACTCCGGAACCACACGTCCAAGCACACAGGCTGGGGCCATGAACCAAAGGCAGAGCGGACCGTCTGGATGGATGAGAACCAATCGAGTGGGAAAAGCCCTTTTTGGGACAATCAGGGAAACAAGGACTGTGGACTGGAAGGTCCCGGGTTCAGTTCCGGCCAAGGGCACGTGCTTGGGTTTCGGGCTCAGTCTCCAGTGGGAGGCGTGCAGGAGGCAGCCGAGCAATGCTATTCCTCCATCATTGATGTTTCTATCTCTCTCTCCCCCTCCTTTCCTCTCTGAAATCAGTAAAACTCTATTTTAAAAAGTAGTTAAATAAAATGGCTAAGATGGTAAATTTGGATATGTGTTACTTCACCATTAAGTACTCTAGTCAAAAAAGGCGAGGGACAGGTGGAGTAGATGAAACAAGATTAACCAGTGTGGGAGCTGGACAAAGGGTAGGGGTTCGTTACAACACACGCGTAATCCGCACAAATCCTGGGAGGTAGTGCACCTGTCTGATTAATAAGCGTCATCATCAAAAAAGCTTTCAGATCCCCGAGTGACATTTAGATCTGAAATAAAATTTAAAATATAAATAAAATATAACCTCAGAGGTCAATCCAATTTAATGATCAGCAAATTTGCTCAGTAGTAAAACCCTTTGCTCAAATAAAATCTTACTGGGAAACTCAACATATGAAACAGATAAAAGAATTACAAATATTTATTGTTCATAGTAACTTAAAACCTTTTTGGACCAAGGCAGGGAAAGTGACATTTTAAATGTGCCCCCAGCCCTGGCCCGTGGCTCAGATGCTGGAGCATCCCCCTTACTCCAAACGGCCCCCAGCGGGGCATGTGCAGGAGGCAGCGGAATGACGACTCCCTCCCTCATTGATATTTCTATCGCTCCCTCTCCCTTCCTCTCTCGGAAATCAATAAAAACATTTTCTAAAATATATTTTATTGATTTTTTAGAGAGGAAGAGAGAGGGATAGAGAGTTAGAAACATCGAGAGAAAATCATCGATCAGCTGCCTCTTGCACACCCCGAAATGGGGATGTGCCCACAACCAAGGTACATGCCCTTGACCGGAATCGAACCTGGGACCTTTCAGTCCACAGGCCGACGCTCTATCCACTGAGCCACACCGGTTTCGGCTGAAAACATTTTTTAAGCACAAAACCAACTGAAACCTAAACTCAGGTGGCGATGAATAATAATTACAAAGAGTGCCCTCAGCTTTTTCTCTCAGCAAGGTCCACGGGCTGAGCCTGCCCCCAAACACACACACACACACACTTCCTATGTAGAGTTAGCATTTTGGCTGGCCTCAAAAAGACAAACAGTCGGACGGTTTGTGGATGGCAAAAGGATTGTTTTTACCCTCTTTCACCTAACCTAAGCGTTCTGCGCTTCCATCGGGAATTTAAAAATGTAACCCTGCCCGAGTCCCACCCGGGAAACGCCAGGGGCGCATGAATGTAAACTAAAAGCTGAAAATGACTTTAAATGTCAGCAGACAAGCCACTCTTTCTATCCGTAGGTTTACCTGGGAGCTCAGAAAGCCCTCCCCTCACAGTGCGGCCCCAGGACCCCCAGATCCCACCAGAAAGCAGGTGTGTTCAGGGGCCGCCCTGAGCCTCGCTCCGCAGGCTGGGTGTATCCACAACAGGTGGCTCAGCTCACAGCCTTCCTGCCCCGCAGGCAGAATCACCCCGTTTACGAAGGGGGTTCGGGAAAACGGAGTCTCCGCCCGTCAGCGCCCCGTGTCAGGCGGCGCCTGGGGCGGCCCCTCGGGGCGCCGGAGACCCCCGTGCTCGCGGCTTCCAAGACCCAGCCTACAGCTGCCCTGCAACCGCGGGGAGACCCGTTTCCACCCCAAACCCCACAAATCTGCTCGCCTGGACCTGCCCGTCCTCAGGGCCCGCCCTCCCTACACCCCGGTTTCCGCGGGGGCACCGGGCGCCCGGGGAACCCTCCCGCCGGCCGCCCTCCTGGGGCCCCGGGCCGCCGGGCGCTCGGGGTGTAACACTTCCCGGCCCCGGTCCCACGGAGGAAGCTGGGGACGGCGGTGAGAGGTTCCTGGGTCAACTCCAGCCCGGGGACCGGACCCGGGGACCGGGACCGGGGACCGGGACCGGGGACCGGACCCGGGGACCGGGACCGGGGACCGGGACCGGGGACCGGACCCGGGGACCGGGACCGGGGGGGCCCCCTCCAACGCCTCCCTCCGGGGGTGGCGGAACCCTCCCCACCGCCCGGGTTGACGGAAGGAGGAAGAGCGGTCCGAGCAACGGGGTGGGGTGTGTTGTCATAAAAAGTCCGCAGAATTGGGGGGGGGGGGGCCGGACGGGGAAGGGACGCCTCCGGTCACCTCCAAGGGTTTGTGCAGCCCCCAAAGGGCAGGCAGGGTTCGGCTACCTGCCCCCTCCCGCAGCTCGGGGCGAGGGGCCGGTCAGCCTGGCCTGGCGGGCCGGGGAAGGGCCGCAGGAGGGCTTCCGGGGTCCCGCCGCCCGCCGCCAGCCGCCCGCCGCCCTTACTCGGTGATGCGCTTGGCCAGCTCGGTGCACGCGGCCGTGGAGTTGGCCGAGAAGACCCGGTAGCCGGTGCGGGCGGCGTTCATGGCCAGGCGGGCGGCGGCGCTGACCCGCGGGGCGCGGAAGGCCGAGGACACGGACAGCGGCGGCAGCAGCAGCAGCTTCTTGGGCATCGTCCGGCCCGCGGCGCGGGGCCCGCCGGGAGGGCTTCCGACGGCGGCGGCCGCGACGCCCGGGGCCCGGCTGGGGGAGGCGCGGAGCAGCCCGGCCCAGGACGGGGCGGCGGAGACCCTCACGCTCCTCGCACCAAACCGCACACGAGCTCCGGCGGAACCCGCGTTCGCTGTGACCGACGCCGCCGCCGCCTCCCGGACCCAGAGGGAAGGCCGCCGCCCCCTCCGGGCATCCGGGAGACAGAGAGGCGCCGGCTAGAGCGTCCGCACAGCCGCCATCTCGGATGAGGGCAAGGCGGTGGACACCTCTAACAGCCTGTCCTCCCTACACGAGCATCACGAATTCGCTCCGCTGACAGACTCTGCCGTCCCACAGGAGGTCTTTTCCAGTCACGTTCTTGGGCTGTGTAGCCTGACTTGGTAGTGGTACCAGCCCACTGCAACTTTTCTGCCAGGATCCAAAATGTCTGCCTCCGAGGAGGCCGACGGTATAGCACTGCGTCTCTATGGTCACCGCGCTAGTCCCGCCCCCGCCAGGCGCATGCGCCCAGCTGGGACCGCGCAGAGGGGGACGTCCCCCAAAGGTGGAGCCTGAGCTTCATTCCTCAGATCCAACCTTGTAAGGCAAGGTTTCCTGAACGAGTCCAAGGCGCTCCTGACAGCCTTTCTTTGTTCTTTTGTTTGTTTTTGCTTTTTAATAATGTCTTCCTTCCTCAAACACCAACTCATGAAGCATCTGCTCCACGAAGTTTATCTAGATCCCCTCAGTCACAGTAAGCCCTTTCCCGCTCCCCACCACCAGGTGGCCAGCCATACCATGTATACTTGGTTGTATTTTATATATTTTATATATATATTAAAATACTAGTGGCTCTGTCCACAAAATTCATGCGGGGGGTGGGGGTGGGGTGTCCCTCAGCCCAGCCTGCACTCTCTCCAATCTTGGACCCTTCCGGGATGTCTGACTGCCGGTTTAGGCCCGAACCTGCTAAACTGGCAGTTGGACATCCCTCTCACAATCTGGGACCACTCCACTGCCTGCCAGCCTGATCACCCCCTAACCACTCCCCTGCTGGCCCGATCACCCCAACTGCCTTCCCCTGCTGGCCTGATCACTCCCAAGACTTTATTAGTATGGATTTAGCCCATTAGTATGGGTTTAGCTTAGTGGTTGAGCATCAACCTATGAAAACAGTTTGACCAGGAGAAAACGGTTTGATTCCTGGTCAGGGCATATGCCTGAATTACCGGCTTGATCCCTGCTAGGGGCTGTGCAGCAGGCAGCCGATCAATGATTCTCTCTCATCATTGATGTTTGTCCTGGGTCTCATCATTGATGTGACCCAGGAGGTCACAGCTTGATTCCCGACAGGGCACATGGCTGGGTTGCTGTCTCATCCCCAGTAGGGGGCGTGCAGGAGGCAGCCCATAGATGAGCCTCTCTTTCTCTCTCTCTCTCTCTCTCTCTCTCTCTCTCTCTTCCTCTGTAAAAAATTATTTCCAAGTGTGTACCCTGACCGGGAATCAAACCAGCAACTGAGCCTGAGGGAGCCACTCCAGCCAAAGGCATATCTCAGTATCTCAGTTGTTTTTAACCTGCTTGTGATGGTCGAGTGTTTCTCCCCTCCCCCCTCCTTGTTCTCCAATATTTGCGGTGTCTGCATCACGTTGGTTCTGTTTCTCTGGAGAGCCCTGCCTCAGACAGGGTCTGGAGTGAGGAGAAAGGGCCTTTCTCATTTGCAAAGGCTGTCCTTTCCGGGTGTGAAGGGAGACTTCACCTGACCAGAGCCAGCCAGTATTGTTTGTCTGTTTGTTTGTTTGTTTGTTCGTTTTAAATGCTTCTCTATAGACCAGGCTGGCCCTTGAGACTCCAGGCCTGCTGAGCATTTCCTACAAAGACAAAAACAGCTCTGCCCAGCCAAAACCAGTTATCTCAGTGGATAGAGCGTTGATCTGCAGACTGAAGAGTCCCGGGTTCGATCCTGATCAAGGGCATGTACCTTGGTTGCAGGAACACCCCCAGTAGGGAGTGTGCAGGAGGCAGCTGGTCGATGTTTCTCTCTCATGAATGTTTCTAACCTCCTATCTCTCTTCCTCTCTGCAAAAAATCAATTTTAAAAAAAAGAAAGAAAAGAAAACAGCTCTGCCCAGCACACGGCGACATTTCCCACATTCCTCCCAGTTTGTTTGCACAAAGGCCCCTGTTGCGGACGGGCTGCAGGTTCAGCAGGAACTGTGGACATCTGATCGGCACGGTTTTCAAGGAGACGAGGCGGGCAGCGGGGCAGGCCTGGCGTGGGGGATGGCCCGGGCGGGGATGGGGCCAGACAAAGGGGCCTGTGTCCGGCCGCTCAGCCGTTCCCAGAGCTGAGCGATGCGGAAGGCAAGGTCGGATTTTGCAACAAAAAACACTCCGGGCGATGCGTCAGGAGTTCTGCCTCCACGTTGCTCCCCTCCAGCTCGAACTTGGGGAGAACATGGGGCCTTTCTCTGTTTTCCCTCTCTGAACAGGCCTCCGCAAGCTGAGACGGGATGTCTTTATTTCTAAAAATAATACCAACTTGGATCTCCAAGCGGATTCTCTCCATAGGACACCGGGAGCCACGCTGGGGTGAGAGCAAAACACGGGGCAGGCGGAGCCAAGCGCGCTGGGAGTGACCCCTGCCAGCGTGAGCAAGGACAGTGGTAGACAGCATCTGCTGCGGTGGCCGCTGGGAAAATCTGGAGCGGAGTCGCTCCGTACAGTCCTCCGTAGGACAGAACCGCACCGATGCCATAACCGGTGTGGCTCAGTGGATAGAGCATCAGCCTGCGGACTCAAGGGTCCCAGGTTCGATTCCGGTCAAGGGCATGTACCTTGGTTACGGGCACATCCCCAGATTGATGTTTCTTACTCTCTATCCCTCTCCCTTCCTCTCTGTAAAAAAAAAAAAAATCAATAAAATATATTAAACTTTAAAAGAAGAAGAAGAACCGCACCGATCCCCGGGCTTTCAGTAACTCTGATCACAAGCACTCATACATTTTGAAGGCTTCGGCTCAAGGAGAAGCCACCTAGTGCCTTCCAGAGCGTCTGCAGCATCGCCAGCCAAAGAGGAGAGGGTTGCCACCTCAGCAGACAGGCAGCAGCTCTCCCCAGACGGGCCGAGTGGAAAGAGGTGGAGGGAGGAAGCGGGCCGGAGGGGCTGGGAAGGGAGGGGCGGACCGTAAGGACACGGGTTATAAGAAATCATGGACCAAATGATGGAGGAGGCTGCGAGCTTCCTGGCTCCAGGGTGGCAAGTTGGTCAGGTTCCGGGGGTCCAAGCTCTGTAAGGCGAAAGGCCTCACACAGCTCAGGGGGCCGAGAACAGCTGCGTCCGCCCAGAAACCGCAGCGCCGATGCGGCAGGCACGCGCCCCGAGCGGCAGGTGCGTGGACGTGAGTGTCTCCGGGCCAACGCTCATCAGCTGTGCGTGTGACCTTGGCAACCAACAGCCTTCCCTGGCTTCCGTTCTCTCCCCCGGAGGGCGAGGGCAATAACAACTGCTGGCTCTTCTAGCTAGCCCTCACTGGTGTGGCTCAGTGGATAGAGCGTCGGCCTGCGGACTGAAGGGGTCCCAGGTTCGATCCTGGTCAAGGGCATGTACCTTGGTTGTGGGCACATCCCCAGTAGGGGGTATGCAGGAGGCAGCTGATCAATATTTCTCTCCCATCGATGTTTCTAGCTCTCTATCCCTCTCCCTTCCTCTCTGTACAAAATCAATAATATATATATATATTTAAAATAATTGCTAGCTGGAGGGTTTTGTGAGGAGTGAGTGAATACATGCCAAGAAGTTCAAAGAGGATGAGCTATTAGGTGAGAGGAGATGGGAAACGTTCATACTCATTTAGTAGCCCGGCGATCAGGAAAACAATCCGCATTGATTTTGACACCTTACTATTGAGAAGGGTCAGTGGATATTATAGGGCAGAAATGACAGGAAGCATTTATAGGGCAGAAATGACAGGAAGCATATTATAGGGCAGAAATGACAGGAAGCCAGGTGGTGGTGGTGGGGGCAGAGAGTAACTGCAGGATGCAACTCCCCTCCCTCCCCCCACCTCCGTGGCTGGGGAGCAAGAGGAGAGGTTGGGTAACCGGATCCCAGAACCTGGAGGAGCCCCGTAAAGCTGGGACTCGGGTCTGAGGAGGGGGCAGTGCCCGCTGGTGCTGGGATGTCTGGGCGTGCGGGACCCTGGGACCTGGGGGTCTGAATTACTGTGGAGGTCTGGGCCCCAATAAAGGACTGGGTTCAGGGACTGGGCACCTGGATGGCCTTCTGGGCCCTGGCATGAAGGTCTGGGCCCCGGATGTAGGTCTGATGCCCAGCCCCTGACCCAGAGCTCCAAACGTAGCCCAGAACACCCTCTAGTGCCCAGACCTCTGTCCCATCCGGGGCTCAGACCTACATCCGGGTCCCAGACCTTTGTGCAGGGCCCAGATCGCTCTCCCAGGCCCAGACCTCAAACACAGAGTCCAGTGTTGTATGAGGAGGCTGGATCCCCATCCATAGTCCAGACTAACATTCCATAGCCAGAGGGCCTGCCCAGGAGCCAGACCTCCGTCTGGGGCTCAGACCTACATCCGGGTCCCAGACCTTCACGCCAGAGCCCAGAAGGCCATGTGGGGCCCAGGCCCTGAACCCAGTATTCAGTCCTTTGTCAGGGTCCAGACTTGCACTGTGCTCCAGACCTCCATTGCATGGCCCAGAGGCTGCCAGCTCGATTCCTCACCAAGGGCACGTGCCCGGGTTGTGGGCTCCGTCCCAGGAGGGGCGTGCAGGACGAGCCGATGGCTGTTGTGCTGGGGCCTGAAGACATGTTAGATACTACACTTGATCTTAGCCAAAAGGCCGAGAAGCGATGAAGACATATTAGAAAAAGCCTGCTCTTTGGATACAAAGCAATTTCCTTACGGGTGAGGCAGGTCCCAAAAACGGTCCAGTTCTTTCTTATTAGATTTTTTTTAAACATATTTTATGGACTTTTTATAGAGACGAAGGGAGAGGGATAGAGAGTTAGAAACATCGATGAGAAACATCGACCAGCTGCCTCCTGCACACCCCCACTGGGGATGTGCCCGCAACGAAGGTACACGCTCTTGACCGGAATCGAACCTGGGACCCTTCAGTCTGCAGGCCGATGCTCTATCCACTGAGCCAAACCCTCAGGGCTTTAGATATGATTTTATTGGTAGCCCCAGCTGGACTCCGAGCTGACACCTGCCTCCCCTGTCACCATGTGAGGGACCCCGCCAGCGTTCAGCCATCCACACCGCGGCCCGTGGGACGCCCCGTGCGAAGCGCCCGCCGCGCCCGCCCAGCCCACAAGGACCCGAAGCCGGAGTGCGTCCAGCGCTGAGCTCTGTAACTCGTCCTCGGAAACAGGGAAGTGGGCCGCGCCCCACGGGAGTCAGTGCGCTGGAAACACGTGCTCCTCCTCCATCCCCCCCCCTCCTCCCCTCCTCCCCTCCTCCCAGACTGCTTTCCCTTAGGAACACCCAGGGCCAAACCCGTAATAGGCAGCTAGACAGACAGGAGCAGAGCGAGGAAGACGGCAGACAGAGGTCACCTGGGCAAAAAGCCCCAAGTGTCCGGCAGGAGGCAAACCTGTGAAAAGGAGGACTCCGCCCCAGCATGTCCTGCTCATGCGGGGAAGAGGCACCTAGCCTTTCCTCCCTGAAGCTACCCTCCAGGCCCAGAAAAGCGGCAAAACCGGGCCAGGGACCCCTTGGCGCCTCAGGCCAGCTGCAGCGACTAATGACCCTGCCCCGGCGCAGGCCAATCAGGGGAGAGCACAAGCCTTAGCGAGCCACCTGGAAAGCTGGTAGCTATTCCGTGGGGAACTTCCCGTCACCTCCCCTGAGATTTCCACTGAGGGAGAGGGAGAGAGAGAGAGAAACACCTTCAACCAAAAGGCCCCAGCTGGAGCCCCCCGCCCCAGCACGCCTGTCACCCCCTCCCCCACGGGCACTATCTCCTAAGCTCTGGGGGTTCCCAGAGACTGCAGCCTGGGGAGCACCGGCAGCAGTGGCGTGTCCCAGCTCACCCTGCCCCTGTCCCCTCCGACCTCCCCGTGAGCCAGAGCAGCCCGCCCCACCCGGCTCTCCGCTGTTCCCTCTACTGACCCTCCCGGCCTCCCTCCTGAATGCCTGCTGCGGCCGGTAAGCTCCTGCTGCCCTTTGTCTCTGACTGAACCGACGGGAACAAGCCCACTTAGAACCCCCTTAGCCCTAGCTATGTGTGAGCCACTGGGTGGAGTCTTCACAGATAAACAAAAAAGACCCGATTTTTATTTATTTTTTAAAAAATATATTTTATTGATTTTGTACAGAGAGGAAGGGAGAGAGATAGAGAGTTAGAAACATCGATGAGAGAGAGTCATCGATCAGCTGCCTCTTGCACACCCCCTACTGGGGATATGCCCGCAACCACAGTACATGCCCTTGACCGGAATCAAACCCGGGACCTTTCAGTCCCCAAGCCAATGCTCTATCCATTGAGCCAAACCGGTTTCGGTGAGTCTCTGTCTTTAAAAGATGTTTTTCTCTAGGGCTGGTGGGTAATCCCAGCTGTTTCCCATGCCTCTCGGGACCAGTTCTTCCCGACTGACCTGCTAGACCAGTGGCCAGCAAACTCATCCGTCAACAGAGCCAGATATCAGCAGGACAACGACTGAAATTTCTTTTGAGAGCCACCCTTTTTAAACTTAAACTATACAGGAAGGAACATTGTTATTAAGTTCACTAGGGCACTCCTAAGCTGGCCTTTGCTAAAAACTCCAGGGGCCAAAGAGCGGCATGTGGCTCGCGAGCCGCGGTTTGCTGACCACGGTGCTAGCCTGCTGGGTACTCACAACATGCAGACCTCGGTTTGGAATTAGGATTAGGCTCCTGCTGTTCCCCTCCGGCCCCCAGGGTTTCCGAGGCGCCTGAGACCTGCCCCCCCACCCCACCCACCCCCGTGGCCCGAGGCGTCCTGGGGCTCCCTGCGGCTTCTGGCCGCCACCAGCCTTCCCCGCCAGCGTGGCTCCCTCGGGCACCGCTAAGGACTGCAAATTGGGTAACAGACTCTGAGCGCCTCCCCCCTTCGGAACACAGGAGCCTGCCAGGAGTTGGAGGTGCCCGGTCTGACCCCACCTCATCGCGATCCACAGTCACTGTTTTCCGCGCTCAGTGCTCAGAGGTCTCAGTCGGAGAGGCAGGCAAAGGCAGACACTCTCCTGGGCACCTGGAGCTCAGCCCGAAATGGTTGGGTCTCTTGTGTTCTTTTTGTGTGTTTTTTTTGTTTTGTTTTGTTAACACAATGTTCCTTTTTCTTTTTAAAGTGTATTTTATTGATTTTTTACAGAGAGGAAGGGAGAGGGAGAGTCAGAAACATCAATGAGAGAGAAACATCGATCACCTGCCTCCTGCACGCCCCCTACTGGGGATGTGCCGGCAACCAAGGTACATGCCCTTGACCGGAATCAAACCCGGGACCCTTCGGTCCTCAGGCTGACGCTCTATCCACGGAGCCACACCGGTCAGGGCAGAAATGGTAGGTCTTTGTGCTGGTGTGCCAAGACCCAGTTCTGGGGCTCTGCATTTCCCCCCGCCTGGCCCTCCCTCTGGGGCCATCAGCCAGCAGCAGACAACCCTTCCTGGGTTCTCAGAGGCTCAGCGGCCACTGGGCACCCAGAGGCCGCCCTCCCCAGGCCCTGGGCTCAGCCACGTCTGCAGAAGCTGTGGCTGCCAGGGGGCTGTGGTGGGGCGGCCGGACCACAGGCATTTCCCAGGACTCTGAGCAGAAGCATGCTGGCTGGATCCGGGAAGGAGACAAAGAGCTGTTCTCCAGCCAGCACCTAAAAGCTCCTTCCCGGCCCCAGCCGGTGTTGCTCAGTGGATAGAGCGTCGGCCTGCAGACTGAAGGGTCCCAGGTTCCATTCCAGCCAAGAGCACATGCCTGGGTTGTGGGCTCAATCCATCCCCAGTAAGGGGTGTGCAAGAGGCAGCTGATCTGACTCTCATCATGGATTTTTTTCTCTCTCTTTCCCTCTCCCTTCCTCTCTGAAATCAATAAAAATCTACTTTAAAAAAAATGTTCTCCCCGCTCAGGAGCACTCTCCAAGCCTGGTTCACTTTTTGGTTTGATTTTAGCAAAATTATTTCACTAGCAAACGAGTCTGTGAGCTCTGCCAGGCGACCACTCGGTCCCGTTCCGTTCGGAAGCAGTGAGCTTGGAGAGCTGCAGGGCCGGCTGACGGTGCCCCCGGGAGGATGCCGTCTCATCTCGGCCACGGACTGGCCAGCCCCGGGCGGCGAGGGACGCTGCTGCTCTGGGGAACGGCCCCGTCAGACCCCGGCATCGCTCCGCTCCACGGAGGCTCAGAGGCACACGTGGGCATCGGTTAGGGTCCCTCGCCCTGAGCTGTGCCGTATAATCCTGACAAATTCCTGAGTTGTGTCTGGAAAAGGGCCGAAGGGTTTGACCCTCAGCAGGGAGCCACCGGGAAGGCGGTTTCTTTGATGCCTATTTTGGGATGCAGGGGTGGGCAGGGGTGGGCAGGGGTGGGCAGGGGTGGGCAGGGGTAGGCAGGGGTGGGCAGGGGTAGGCAGGGGTGGGCAGGGGTGGGCAGGGGCGGGCAGGGGCAGGCAGGGTGGGCAGGGTGGGCAGGGTGGGCAGGGGTGGGCAGGGGCGGGCAGGGTAGGCAGGGTTGGGCAGGGGTGGGCCGGGGTGGGCCGGGGTGGGCAGGGTGGGCAGGGGCGGGCAGCCCCAGTCCAGGCTCCGTGTCTGTCTGGTGCTTGGGTTGGCGTGGGGCTTACACCAAAGTTGGGCCCAGCAACCTGGGTTCTGGGTTCCGGCTGGAAAGAATCCGGAGCGGAGACTCGGTGTGAGAGAACATTGGCCGGCAGATCCCAGAGGGAGAGGAAGCCTTTCCTAGAAGTGGCCTTGGGGAGCAGGTAACCGAGGCAAAGGAAGGGCTGGGAGCTGGGGAGCAGGAGGCTGAGGGGGAGGTGCCTGGGACGGGAGGGGGAGGGGGGGAGGGGAAGGAAAGGCGGGGTGCTCCCGGAGGGAGGAGGGAGAGGCACCGGGTCCATCCTAAGGGCTTTCAGGGCGGAGAGCTAGGGGAGGCCCCAGGGGAGGACCTGATAGAGTCCTGGGCAGCTCCCCAGCGGAGCCCTCTCAGGGCCCGGGCCTCCACTGACCCATGCCAGGGTCGGTGCCAGGGGCTCGTTATCCAACCAGCTGGGCCTGCGGCAGCCACGGGGCCCGGCCTGGCTTTGCTGCTTCCCTGGGCCTGGAGCCGAGCGCGCCTGAGGCCGGAGGTATCTCAGGAGGAAAGCCGGGTCCACAGGGCATGGCCAGCGCCGAGCCAGGGAGAGGAGCCTGCCTGGGGGTGCGGCCCCTACATCTGTCCTGTGCTGGGCGCCAGGGCTCTCCTCCCGCTGACTTTCTGTGCGGCCCATCGTCCTCGCTCTGCTCATGCAGGCGCTCTGTCCCCACCCCCACCCCCCCGCCCGTCCCATACCACGGCAACCCCCCCTAAATTGGCCTCCATGTCGGAAGCCTGAGTAGCGCCAAGGTTTGGATGTGGCCACCAGGGGCCCATCGCTGTGTTCCCAGAGGCGGCTGTGCTTCCCCCTGGGGTGAGGGGTGAGGGGTGAGAGCTGAAGGGTGAGGGGTGAGGGGTGAGAGCTGAGGGGTGAGGGGTGAGGGGTGAGGGGTGAGGGCTGAGGGCTGAGGGGTGAGGGGTGAGGGCTGAGGGCTGAGGGGTGAGGAGTGAGGGGTGAGGGGTGAGGGGTGAGGGGTGCGGGGTGAGGGCTGAGGGGTGAGGGGTGAGGGGTGAGGGCTGAGGGCTGAGGGGTGAGGAGTGAGGGGTGAAGGGTGAGGGGTGAGGGGTGAGGGGTGAGGGGTGAGGGGTGAGGGGTGGGGAAGGGTGTCGCCTGCCCTGGGCTCAGAGGGGCGCCCCCCCCCGCCGTGGGAGCGAACAGCCCAGGTCACTGGCACACGTGCAGGCCTGGTGGCGGCGCGTCCAGCCTTTGCCTGTTTGTTTTGGGTGCGATCCAAGGACAACGCTTCAGAGATGTGAAAGCAAACAACATCGTGACCAAAAAGCCCCTGGAAACCCGGCCCCGCCCCGCCCGAGGGAGCGGCGCCGACAGACAGCGCGGCCTGGCCTGCCCGCTGCCCGGCCCACTGCCCATCCCGGGAGCTGCCGAGGCGAGGCCGGCGCTGGGGCCTCTTCCCTCCAAGGAGGACTTTCGCTGCCGCCGGCTCAGAACAATGGAGGGGAGCGGTGAGTGCCACGTCCGGGGGCGTCCCCCCGCCACCCCCCACCAGGATGTATCTGGGATGGGCTGGGCTGGGGACCAGGGGAGCGGATGTCACGGGGCCTCACCGGCCGTGGAATGTCCTGGCCGCAGGCTCCACGTGGCGGCCTGGTCCGGCCTGGTCCGGCCTGAGCACAGGGGAGGTCCGGTGACAGGATCTGAATGGTCCCCAGGGGGTGCCCTGTGGCCAGTAAGCCCTTCCTGGCCATCCCAGGGGGGAATTCCCAGCGGGGAATTCTGCCCCCAGTGCCTGGGCAGTCCCACCCCTTCCTCAGGTGGAGAGCCCTGCTTCGCGGGCCGGGAAGCCCTGCAGCCAGGGCGGCAGTTTCTCCCGGGCGACTTTTAAAAATGGAATCCAGTTTCCGGCGTGGGGACTCCGTGGGAAGAGCCAGAGATGACGGTGAAAGGCTACAGGACCCGAGCAAGCATGCTTTCCAGCCCCACACGGATTTGGGGGATAATGAGCTCCTGGCCTGAGCTCACTGATAGAGCCGGGAGGTGTGTGTGTGGGGGGGCTGTTAGCAGGAAGGCCTGCTGCCACGCAGGACGCAGCCCCCCCTGTGGTTGCAGAATAACCGCACCACAGGGGCGTCCACGTCAAAATCCCAAACCTCTGAATGCGACCTTAGATGGCTAAAGGAACGTCGCAGCTGTGATGGAGTTCCTGCTCTTGAGACTGGGAGGTTACCCTGGGTTCTCTGCAGGGGGAGGGGGAACTGTGATCTCGGGGGCCCTGTGAAGGGGAGGCAGGGAGGTGGGAGTCCAAGAAGGTGTGAGAGCAGGAGCAGAAGCCGACGGAGACCTGCAGCAGCTGTGCGGGCGTTAGAGGTGGAGGCCAGGCCTGAGCCCAGGATGCAGCGGCCTCTGGAACGGAGAAGAGGCGAGGCCCGCTTTAACCTTGGCCTTGGGAGCGGCCGGAGAGCCACTTTCTGCAACAGTAGGAACCCAATCCTCCAACACAAAGCTCAGGTTTGCTCTTCCAAGCACAGGGGACAAGCCCACCAGCTCGGGGGCCAGACCTGCCGAGAGGAGGCGGCAAGAGGTGGCAGCGGGGGCAGCAGAGCCGCGGGCCAGCCTGGGCGGGCGCAGACCCGCGCTCCCATCAGCGGGCACCACAATGCCCCCACACCCACGTCAGCACACACCCTGTTCCAGACACGGAGTACTGCACAGATGGATATCTTTTAAAATGTACTTTTACTGATTCCAGAGAGGGAGAGGGAGAGGGAGGGAGGAATAGAAACATCAATGATGAGAATCATCGGCTGCCTCCTACACGCTCCACACCGGGGACCGAGCCTGCAACCTGGGCCTGTGTCCTGACCGGGAATCAACCATGACCTCCTAGTTCATAGGTTGATGCTCAACCACTAAGCCACGCCGGCCAGGCTGATATATACACACACACACACACACACACACACACACACTTGATTTTTTACAGAGAGGAAGGGAAAGAAGTAGAGTTAGAACATTGATGAGAGAGAAACATTGGTCAGCTGCCTCCCGCACACCCTTACTGGGGATGTGCCCGCAACCAAGGTACATGCCCTTGACCGGAATGGAATCTGGGACCTTCCAGTCCTCAGGCCGATGCTCTATCTATCCACTGGGCCAAACCGGTTCGGGCCGGGCTGTTATTTCTATTAACATGCGGGGCATTAATTAACACTGGAGTCCTCAGGACTTGCTGGTTTCCCTCCCAGATGATTGGCATTTGAAAGGGGACATGCCCCAGGAGAGAATGCAGGCCTCCCAGAACAGACCTCAGCCAGCGCCTGCAGGGAGAGGGCCACACGATGTAGGCAGAGGTCAGGGGGCGCATGCACACCCCGAAGATCGCCGAAGACCGCCGGCAACCACCGGAAGCCGGGCAGAGGCTCCCCACAGCCTCGGAAGGCTCCGACCCGCCCACACCTGGTTCTCAGACTCCCGGCCTCCGGACTGTGAGACAGTTCACACCGGGAAGGCAGCGTTTGTGGTACTTGGTCACGATCCAGGGACAGCTGCCTGAGACAGGTGCGGGGCAGGCAGCTGGAATGAGCGATCGGGCGGCCTTCAGGGCGTTCGCCCTGAGAGGGCACGGGAGGAGGAAGAGCTGGCCTGCAGGGGAGGGCAGGGGGACCAGGGGCATGCGGCCATGTGGGAGGCAGAGGCCGCAGGCGGGAGACCTGGGTTCCAGCTCAGCACGGACAGCCACGTTAACAGAGAGTAGAGCTAGGCTCACCCACCGCACACTCTGCGAGCAGCTAGGGGTCCCGAGCCTGGCAGCTCTCCTGGCTCCCCGCGTGGGGCAGTGTGGGAGCCGGCACGGCCATGGCACACCCAGCCCCTCACTGGGCGCCTGTGAGCCACGCCAGCTCAGCCGGGTTTGGTGAGCCTGAGCGGTGAAGGATGCAGAAAAGACGGACGAGAAGGAAAGCTGGGTCTGGGTGGGACGCTGCCCTCTCTGATGGAGCGCCAGGGACAGCGCCACGGCCTGTCAGCCGCCTCTATTTTATAGCCGATGGCTCATGGCTCAGGCAGAGGAAGGGTGCGGTCAAGATGTTTACCACATTCTCCCGAGTTTCCAATGTACACAATTACACGCACCTGAACTCTATCAAGCCCACATCACTCAGGCACGTGGGGCCACGTGTCCAGACCATAGTTTCAAGCGGACGACCACAGCTGTCGGCTGTCATTGTGCTGGGAGGCTCTGCCCTCCAAGTGGGGGCTTGCACGTGGCCATGAGGACTGTGCCCTCTCCTCAGTCCGAGGCTCGAACCTGTCCGGACGCTGCGGCCCCTCCCCACAGGGCAGCGCCACCATCCCCGGCCTGGAGCGGCCAGCAGCATCTAGGAAGCGCTGGGTGGTGAGCCACCTACCTCTGGGGCTGCCCTAGAACCCAAGTCTGAAAAGTTTGCGGGCTGGCCGCACCCCTTCCCTTGCCCTGGCACCCTCCTGGGCTGGAGGTCCAGGGAGGTAGCTCGTAGCCCCGGGGAAGGGAGAGATGGCAGGAATCCTGGCCTCACCAAAGCCAGTCACTGCAACCTGGCAGCCTGGGCTCCAGGCTTCCGGAGAGCTGGGCGAGGCCCCGGGTCCGCTTTCGTTAGCAGCAGAAGAAAAAGGGGTGCTGAGTGTGTCTCCCTGGGGCGGCCGCCCGGAGCAGGAATGAGGGGTGGGTGGCGGGGGAATGGAGAGGCAGCTCTTTCACTTGTGAGACCGGCATTACCCAAGTGCCAGGTCAGATCGAGCCGATGCCAAGCATGTGGGCTGGCGGCACCGCGGCCTCGCCAGGACCTGGGGGGCGGGAGGAGGCCTGGCGTGGCCCTGAAGATGCGTCCTCTCTCCGGGGGAGACTGAGCAGCGGGGTTACCGGACGGCTCTGTGGAAAGCCACCCGCCCGGCCAGGGTCCGGGAGCATCCGGGCGGAGGCTGGGGGCCAGCGCTCCTGGCTGTGCCTCTGGGGCTGTGCCAGCCGGTCTGGGGCCTTCACCTCTCTGGTTTCGGTTCCCCATCGTCCAAAGGGGAAGGGCGTCTTGCTCTTGCCCAACCGTGTCTCTTGGGCCAGAGATGCTGATGGGCGCGTTCCCAGAGGAGAGGTCTGAGAGGGGCCGGGAGGCGCCTGGGGGAGGCGGAGGGTGTGTGAGTGATAAGAATGAGGGGCAGGGGGAGAGGCGGCCGGACAGAGGAGCCATTGTGAGGATCCGAACTGGGGCCAGAGGCTTTGCCCTTCACCTCCTTCCACTGGGTCCGGCCGCACAGAGAGCCCAGCAGGCGCCCGCCTCCCCTCCACTCCCCTCCCCTCCCCCGCTGGGTTTCTGAAACACACACACACACACACCCCAGGGGCTCCAGCGGGGGGGAGCCCGGAGGAGAGGCATCCTGTCCCACCGCAGACTCAGCACAACCATCCCGAGCCTGTCTCCCATCGGACCCCAAGGTCTGAAGGCGGCGGCCACTCAGGCCGATGGCAGTGCCCTCCGAGAGGGAGAGGGAGAGGGAGAGAAAGGGAGGTGCCCGGTCGGCCGGCAGCCGCCTTCCTCCGGGAGCCCCATCCAGCGTGCCGCGACGTCCAGGCGCCAAAAGCCAGACTCCGACCACTGCCAGGGTGTGGGGTGGGGGCAGAGGGCACGGAGAGGAGGGGGGTGGGGGGAAGAGGGCACCGGGGAGGAGGGGGGTGGGGGGGAGAGGGCACCGGGGAGGAGGGGGGTGGGGGGGAGAGGGCACCGGGGAGGAGGGGGATGGGGGGAGAGGGCACCGGGGAGGTGGGCCGACGAGGGCGGGATCCGGCCTCCGAGCCCCACGCGGAGCCCTGTCCTCCGGACGTCGCTCGGCAGGTCCGGGCGTCGCGTGACCGGCACTGCGGCTGCGGCCGCGCTCCCTCCCGCGCCGGCCCGGGGTACGGGGGGAGGGGGAGGGGGCTGGCACATTCTAGATCCCACCGGGCGGCGCGGGCGAACCCAGGCCCCTCCCTCACCCCCCGGTCCGGTCTCCCTCCGTGACCCGCGCTGAGTCACCTTCCCGGAATGCCGGGCGCTCCGGACGCGCAGGAATGCCCGGGGCGCGGGGGCGCGCACGCGGGGCGCGCGGAGCCGCCGGCCCGGGCCTCGCCCCCCTCCCCCCACCGGGACCCTGCGCCCGCCCCGGGGTGGGAGCGCGGCCAGAGCCGCCCCTTCGCGCTTTTTAGGGGCGATGGGGAGGCGCATGGGGCCGCGTGGGGCAGGTGCGGGCGGTGACCTCGGCCCCCACGGGGGTTTGGCTTCTTCCAGCTTCGGCGCCACCCGTGCGTCCTGGGCCGCTTCTCCCCCGGGTCCCCGCCGGCCCCCCGGAGGCGCCACGTGGCGCCCACTCCCTGACACGCGGTCCCTGGCCTCCGCACCCCCCCCTCCCGGTGCGGGACGAGGGCCACGCCCCGGCGCCGGGCGCCCCATCCCGGTGCGGACCCCCAGGCCCATGGACACCCCCAGGCGCCCGGGGTGGCGAGGGGGGCGGGCTGCCCGCGGGAGCAGCTTCTCGGCCCGGAGGAGCCTCGCGGACGCTCGGAGGTTCCGGACAAAGGCGCCTGCGGCCCCCGGTCCCCGGTCCCCCTCCCGGGGCGGGGCGCTCGGCTCCCCGGCGCGCGGACGCTGGGGCGGCTACGCGGGAGGACGGGCGGCGGAGGGGCTCCCGGCGCGGGGGCTCCGGGTCCCCGGTCCCCAGGGGGCTGGCGCGGGGCGGGTGGAGGGGGGACCCGTCCCGGCCGCTCCGACTCCGGGCGCCGCGGCGAGTTCGCGGGGAGCCCGCGCCGCGCGTTCACCTTCACGCGCCCGGAACGCTGCGCTCGCGGCGCGCCGCTCGTGCCCGGGTCCGGGGCTCGGCCCGCGGATAACCTTCGCCTCCGCCCCGCGGGCTGCGGCGCCCTTCCCGCCGGCGCCTGCCCGAGCGGCCGGGGCGGTCCGGCCGGGACCCCGGGGCTGCGGCGGCGCCGGGAGCGGGGGGCGGGCCGCCGCCGGGCCCTCCCCTCGGCGCGCGGGCGGGCGGGCGGGGCCGGCGGCGCGGAAGCCGGGCCTCCCGCATCCCGGCGGGGGGCGGCCAAGTTGAGCGAAAAGTTTGCGGCCGGAGGCGGCGGAGCCGAGCAGCCGGCGCTTCTCCCGCCGCGGCGGAGCCTCGGACGCGGGGCCGAGCCCGGGACGAGCGGCGTCCGCCGAGGCGGCGGCGGGGCCGGAGCGCCCCCCGCAAACCGGACGCGCTGGGTAGGGCCGCCGCCCGCCCAGCCCCCGCGGCTCGCGGCTCGCGGCTCGGGGCTCGGGGCGGCCGAGAACCGCGTGGCCTCCGCGCCCGCCGGGCGGAGGGCGGCGGCGGTTGGCGGCCGGGCTCGCGGTCCGTCTCCGCGCGGCCCCGGCGCGGCTCCCACGATCGCGGCGCGCGGCCCGGCGGAGCGGGGCCTGCGGAGGTGCTCGCGGCCGCCGCGGCCGTCCTGGAGCTGGGCGGGGGGTCCGGCCACCGGGACGGCTCGGGGCTGGGGGTGGCTCGCCCCGAACTTCGTGCCCCGCGGTGTCACGTTGTGGGTTCCACGTCACCGGACCCCTCCCCCCGCAGCCCCGGGGGAGGGGGCGGGAGGTGACGGCTCGGACGGAGCGGGCCGCGGGGCCCTGACTCACCCGTCGGGCCGGAACCCGGCGCAGCGGTTGGCAGCTGGGTTCCAGGACGGGAACGCCCTGGGTGTCGCCGGCCTCGGCTCCCGGGACCTTTCCGAAGACCGAGCCCCCGGCCCCCGCGCCTTCCCGATGCCCAGGCGCGCCGCCCCCCGCGCGGGCTCCGAGGACCCGGCTGCGCGCCCCTCCCCGCGGGGAGCCGCCCGGGCCTCCGCCAGCGCCGTCTCCTCTTCCCCAGACCCGGCGGCCCCGCGGGACGATGCGGGCGTCCCCGTAGCGCGCACTCCGGGCGGGGAGGGCGAGCCCCGCGGCCGGCACCGCGACGCCCGCCTGGGCAGCGCCGATAAGGAGCCGAAGGCAGGAGCGGCCGCCGCGGACAGCGCCCCGACAGCGCCGCCGGGGAGCCCCGCGCCGCCGGAGCCGCGGGTCGAGGTTATGGATGAAGGTTTGTGTGGGCCGGGGGGTGGGGGGAGCTAGAGGGGGATCCCTTCTCCCCCTGAGCCGGGAAGGGTGCCCATTCAGCCGGACAAAAGAGAGGGCGGGGGACGCTGGCCCTGACGGGCCGCGCAGTGGCAGGGCCTGAGCCAAGGACGGCGATGCCGGGGGTGCCCTGGAGCTCCCTGCGGGAGGCCGCTGCCTCTGGCCAGCCCCCCCTGCACCCAGTGCCCGGGTGCCTGGGGCCGCCTTCCCGTCCCCGCGCCCCCTGGTGGCCGGCGGGGGACTCGGCCTTTTCAGGCTGGTTCTTTGCAGCCGGCGGTCCCCGCAATCTGCTGCCAAAGCCCTGCAGCGTGCTGGTGCTGCTGAACCCGTACGGCGGCAAGGGCAAGGGCCTGCAGCTCTTCCGGAGCCTCGTGCAGCCCCAGCTGGCCCGGGCGGACATCTCCTTCAGGCTCATGCTCACTGGTGAGTGCCTCCCCAGGGGGCCGGGGCGGAGCCCCCACGGGCTGGAAGCCTCCTCCTTAGCCACCTGGCCTGCCCTCTCCTAGAGCGGCGGAAACACGCGCAGGAGCTGATCCGAACGGAGGAGCTGGGACCCTGGGACGCGCTGGTGGTCATGTCTGGAGACGGGCTAATGCACGAGGTGAGGCCTGCGGGGGGGGGGGGGGGGGGGGCGTGGAGGGGAGAGGGGGGAGAGGGTGAGGGGTGAGGGGCGTCCCCAGGCTGAGCCAGGCTGAGGCCGCTGTGCTCCCACAGGTGGTGAACGGGCTCATGGAGCGGCCCGACTGGGTGACCGCCATCCGGAAGCCCCTGTGTAGCCTCCCGTCCGGTTCCGGCAACGCGCTGGCAGCTTCTCTGAACCACTATGCGGGGTGAGAATCCAGGGCCGGAGCGGGCCTCGGTTTCCCCTCAGAGCGGGCCCGCTGCCTGGGGTTTCTGTTAGGAAATCTCATCTGCGAGGGTAACTTCCGTTCCCTCTTTGCTGGAGCTCCCACCCTCAGTGCTGGGGCCCTCTCGTGGCTGCCCCTACCTGCCCGTCTCCCTGCCCCCTGACCCCCGCCCCCTGCCCCCCGCCCCCCTCCACCCCCTCTCCCTGGGAGCCGCTCTGCAGAGGATGCAGGAGTCCTTTCCCCCACAGCTACGAGCAGGTGGCCAACGAAGAGCTCCTGAACAACTGCACGCTGATGCTGTGTCGCCGGCGCCTGACGCCCGCCAGCCTGCTGTCGCTGCAGATGGGGTCGGGGCAGCGGATCTTCTCGGTGCTCAGCCTGGCCTGGGGCTTCATCGCGGACGTGGACATCGAAAGCGAGAAGTTCCGGCGCCTGGGGAAGATGCGCTTCACGATGGGCACCCTCCTGCGCCTGGCAGCCCTGCGCGTCTACCGGGGCCAGCTGGCCTACCTGCCGGCGGAGCGGGGGGCCTCCGCCGTGCCCTCCTCCCCGGAGCTGGCCCGGGAGGCCCAGCAGGGCTTTGTGGACTCCCACCTCGTGCCCCTGGAGCAGCCGGTGCCCGCTCACTGGACGGTGGTGCCCGAGCAGGACTTCGTGCTGGTGCTGGTGATGATGCACTCACACCTGGGCAGCGAGATGTTCGTCGCCCCCATGGACCTCCCGGCGGCCGGCGCCATGCACCTGTTCTACGTGCGGGCCGGCGCGTCGCGGGCCATGATGCTGCGCCTCTTCCTGGCCATGGAGAAGGGCAGGCACATGGAGTGCGACTGCCCCTACCTGGTGTACGTGCCCGTGGTGGCCTTCCGCCTGCAGCCCAAGGGCGGGAAGGGGATGTTCACTGTGGACGGCGAGCTGATGGTCAGCGAGGCTGTGCAGGGCCAGGTGCACCCCAACTACTTATGGATGGTCAGCGAGCCTTCCTCCCCGCCGGAGCCACAGCCGCCGCCGCCCCGCCAGCAGCCGCCGCAGACGCCTCCTCCATAAGACCCGTGTGACCCCTCGCCTGGCTGTGCCTTACTGTCTACTTAGTGTGATCTGTGCTCGGGACCCTCCCTCCTTCCCGCGGAGGCCTGTCCCAGCCCCCGTCCGGGGGAGGACTCCCGGTGGGGGGGGGGGGAGGCTGTGCTTCAGAAGGACCTGCTCTGCCCGCCAAAGGCCAGGCTGAGGCCTTGGGCAGGGACCCAGCTGGTTTGCCCATTGTGTGTGGAAGCCACCCTATTGTTCTGGGAACCCCACCCCGGGAATCAAATCCAAATAAAGTGGCATTGCCAGCCTCCGGTCTGATCCGAGGGGCGGGAGGGAATGGGGTGGTCTGCTTCGGTCACTCCAGTATTTCATGTAACGGCCAGCGTGCCTCCCGGGGTGGGCAGTCATTGTGGCGCTGAGCACAGGCCCAGAGCTGGCCCGGTATCTGCAGGGTGGAAGGCCCAGCCCCAAAGCCGATGATACCCCCTCTCAGCCAGGGAGCTCAGCCATCAGACACCCCACAGGAGGGCAGCCAGCTCAGAGCTCCTACGCCAGTCTTACCTAGACACACAGCTGGTCTCCGCGGAAAGGGCCAGTGCCTCAAGGAAGGGGCGTTGGGGAACCGAGGACCACAGCCCAAAGGGACGCACCTGTTCCCTCTTAAAGGAGCCGGTCATCGCTCCACCGAGGCTCCAGGCTGCGCGGCCTCCGCTGGCCCAACCTTGTGGGCACTGTCGGGCAGCAGTTAAAAGGAAGCAGCAGGGAGGGGCAGATGCCAGGCTCCCAACTGGGCAGTATTCTGGCTTACGGCCCAGGCAGGTGCGTCCATGCCAGCTCCCAGCACTGGAAGGCAGCCACGCTGCTGAAACGGGCTCTAGCACACAGCCCTGCCCAGAGCAGGCACGCACACCCCCCCCCCCCCCCAGCTCCTCGGTGCCTCCTGGGAATGCGGAAGGCACAGAAGCACAAGGGCAGGGCCAAGTGCAGCCTCCCCCCCCCCAGGATCTCCTTCCCCGGGGAGGGTGTGAGGTGCCCGGAGGGGAAGAAAGGCGACAGAGCCCGCGTGAATGGCAGAAGCAGGTTTAATGGTGCCACCTTGTCTTTTTGTACATTGTAATGAGCCAAACAAAAAAAAAAAAATGCAAGTAAAAAAAGGGTTTAATCACAGCACTTTATACAGATCGTAAGCAGTAGCATTCACATCTCCACATGAACGGCGCACGGAAGCACGGCCACCAGCCGCTCCGGTGTGGCTCCGGGAGTGGCCGGGGCCCTCCTGTGGCTGCTGCCCGCCGGGTGGAAACGGCACAGCTCGAGTGAGGAGCCAGCTTGTGGCGGACAAGACGCATCATGCTTTGGCTTCTTTGAGTTTCTAATAAGAGTTAATATCTTTGCTTTTGAAATTTATTTTCTTCCAACCTTAAATATTACATACATACACCGAAAATTACATACCTGCACTGTGCTCAACAGCGTCCTCTTAACCTGGAGCTTCACATTATCAAAAGCTTAGAAAACGTGTAAACCTCTGGGCCCGTCTCTGCGAGGGAGACCCCACGCCGCCGCCTCCCAGGCTGAGCGGAGTCTGAGGAAGGGCCGACGGGCGCCGCCCCTGGGAGAGGGCTGGCTCCGTGAGTCACAGGCCACCTCCCCGCGTGAGCATTTGGTAGTGGGAGGGGCAGAGTCCGTGGGAGAGGCCCAGCGCGGCCCTGGATGTGCTGCTGCTCCCGCCTCCGGGGTCCTGGGACGGGACTGAGCGGGGAGCGGGCATTGGCTTCGGTTCAAGCAGGCGAGGCCGTGAAGCCGGACTGCCCACCCAGCGCGTGGGCAGGAAGAGCAAGGCACCTACAGCTGCTTCTCTCCCAGCAGCTCCCAGGCCTCACTGCGCGTCAGTGTGAGAGCCACGTCTGGGGGCACCCGAGCCCGGCCTGGTCTCCGAGAGCAAGTTCAGCAGGCCTGCGGGCTGTCCTGTGGGGCGTGGGCCGGGACAGAGCCAGGCGTCAGTGACGCGGCCGCAGCTCCCAGGAGTGATGCTGGGGCTGAGGGAGGACCTGGAGGCAGTGGTGGGACCCGGGAAGCTACAACGGCACCGAAGAGGATGCCGGGACCAGGGAGATGGCGGAGCAGCCCGCACTTCATGCGAGGCGCGGCCGCGTCCCGCTGCTCTGCAAAGCTCAGGGCCCGGAAGCCGGGAGCCCGGCCCCCGGAAAACTCCGCCTTCCACCCGAGAGGGAGGTGAGGGGCCAGGTGCCGACACCCGCCCGGGTGAGAGGGGGAGAGTGGACGGTTATCAACAGGTTCCGCCTGCTCCGCACAGGCTCGCCTGCTGGAAGACTGCTTCCGAACAGAAATGGCAGCAGCTCAAGAAACTCCTTGCACGTCAGCATCAAACTCACCAGGAGAAGGGCAGGGGGGCTTGCGGGGCCGGGGGAGCGGGAAGGGGAGAGCCTGGGGGAGGGGGCGGTGCCGGCCTCTCCCACCGCGATCCTCCTTCCTCGGCCGGCGCTACTTGTCGCCTGCGCTCTCGGGCATGCCGGCCTCGATCAGAGCGGCCCGGAACTGGGCCAGGACGCCCCGGATGCTCTTGATGAACCCCTTGGAAAGCGGGAAGAGGGGGAAGCCGATGTCGGGGTAGCCGCTCTTCTCGGGCAAGAAGCTCCGGTAGCTCTTTCTCCGCTTCTTTGGTTTGACACTGGGCGGCACCGAGGCGTCCGGCGCGGCCTCCGGAGCCTGGTCTGTGTGGTCCCTGCCGGCTGTGGCCGGGCCCTGGGCGCCGCCCTCCGAGTCTGAGCCCGGGGAGGCCTCCCCAGCGGCCAGGCCGCCGTCCTCCGCTTCCTCCCGGCCGCCGTCTGAGAGCTCGGCCGCGCCGGGCGGCCCTGCAGAGCCGCTGTCCTTGAAGATGCCGTTGGGCAGGGCCTGGGCCCGCTCCAGCAGGGCGTGCGTCTCCAGCCAGGACTCGATGCGGTTCACCAGCCGCCAGCCGCCGGTGCTGAAGTGCTGCCGGATCTCCTGCTCGAAGACCTCGGCCGGCCGCCGCACCAGCTGCGTCATGGACTGCACCACGCGGATCAGCGCCATCTCGTTGTAGCAGCGGCTGTTCTCGTAGCCCTCCTGCAGGCCCCGGTCGCTGTCGAAGCCGGCTTCGTTGTAGTACGGCTCGTTCACCAGGATCAGACCTGCGAGGGGAGCCGTCAGGACCGGCTGACCGCCACCCCCCGGGGACGGCAGCTCCCCTCCGCACCGGGCCCTGCGCCGTACCTTGGATGGAGATGAGCACCTGGAGAAGGCTGGATTTGCTCGTCCACCTCTCTGTCCCCTGAAACACACGCACGGTCACCTCTGCCCCGGACACCCCCCGATGGCCCGTCCCCCATCCCGCCGGGGCGGCACGGGACTGACCTTGCCGATCCAGGTGCCCAGGAGGCTGACGCACACCTTCCCGTTGTCGTACAGGTTGGGGTTCAGACGGCCGCTGCACTGGGAGAGGTAGCAGAAGTGGGGGGGCACGGCCGGGTAGATGTTGGGGAGCTGGATGTCAAACAGGTAGAGGCCGTCCTCGTAGGGGGTGCGAGTGGGGCCCTTGATCAGGGCTGAGAAGAGGTCCTGGGGGAGGAGGGGTGGCTGGCAGGGGCTCTGCACACGGTCTGCTCTGCGCTTCCCCAGAGCGGCGGGCACAGGGCAGCACCCGCGGCTCCCCACACGGCCCGCGGCGAGATGCTAATGCAACCCCCCACCCAGTACAGACCACCTAGCGCCTGTGAACTCCTGGCATAAAAGGAACTTTCCAGGTTTTATTTCTCTCTAACCATTATTTTAGAAGCTTCTTCAAACACCGGCCCTGACCCAGGCCCAGCCAGGCAAGAACTATGACAGCATCAGAGGGAAGGACGCCGTGTGGGCTCCGGAGGACACGTGGGCAGAGCCACGGGCACTGAGCTCCGTCAGGGAGGTGGGTCAGTGGCCTGCCGGTGAGTGAGGGGACGGGAATGCTCTCGGAGCCTCTGTGGACTCAGGTTCCTGCACTGCGTCCCTTTCCCTCTGAGGGAGATTTGGGGAAAACAGAACAAAATAACAACAAAATGCTATTCCCTTCCCCCCCAGCCGAGGCTGGAGTTTTCAGACAGACTCTCCTGAAAGCCAAGAAGAGCCAAGCCCGCCCTGTGGCGGGGCCGCGGGCCACCTGAGCGGCACCCTCTGCGGCCTCGGTCCGCCTCCGGCTCCTGCCGCGGGGGCCGGCACGGCGGGGGCCGGCACGGTGGGGGCCGGCACGGCGAGGGCCGGCAGCGGTCTGTGGACAGAACCAGGAGGGGGAGGGGGCCTTTCCCTTCCTGGAACAGCGAGGAAGCGATGACACAGCGCGGGCAGCATGACTCAGACCCAGGCCCGCCACCAGGCCAGAGGGGAGTGAGCGTGAAGCTATCACATGAGGGCTACTTTGAGGCTAAGAACGGATGGAGACTAGGCCAACATGAGCCAGCCTGGACAGTCTTCAAATTATCCTGCTAAGTGAGAAAAGCAAGTTACAGATGGTGTGTGCGATGCCATGCTGTTTACATAAAACAAATCATACGGCCGAGACTGGTTTGGCTCAATGGATAGAGCGTCGGCTTGGGGACTCAAGGGTCCCGGGTTCGATTCTGGTCAGGGGCATGAGCCTTGGTTGCGGGCATGTCCCCAGTGGGGGGGGGGTGCAGGAGGCAGCTGATCGATGACTCTCTCTCATCGATGTTTCTGGCTCTCTATCTCCCCTCCTCTCTGTACAAAATCAATAAAATATATATTTTTTTAAAAAATCATACGGAATAGCTTGTGTTTATGATACATCGGGATGTAAAATATAAAAACCATCATCCATAAGGAAACGCACCGAACACCTCAAGTCAGGACCCTGAGGGCCAGGTGGGCAATGGCCAGAGGCAACCTCAGCCTTTTCTGTAATGGGCTAACTTTTCAGAAAGACGTCTGGGCCCTGGCTGGTGTGGCTCAATGGACAGAGCGTTGGCCTGCGGACTGAAGGGTCCCAGGTTCGATTCTGGTTGGGGGCATGTGCCCGGTTTGGGGTGTGGGAGGCAACTGATCAACATTTCTCTCTCATCAGTGATGTTTCTGCCTCTCCCCGCCTCTCCTTTCCTGAGGTCAATGAAAATATGCTTAAAAAAGAAGACTGGACTCGGGTAACAATTATATAACAATGATAACCCGACACTGACTTTAACACAGAGGGAGGAGAGCAGCGGCCACCGGCCTGGGCCCAGGTGCTTCCCGCCTCCTCACAAGGCGGGCGGCCTCTCAGGCATCAGCCTGAAGGCCGGGCCCACAGTGCCCAGCGCCCAGCTGCGCCTACCCACGCCGCCCGCGGGCTACTTGCCATTCTGTCCTCGAAAGTCTTGACGGCGATGCCGTCGGGCAGCGAGGTGGCCAGCAGCGCCATCTCCTTGCGCACCGCACTGAAGAACTTCTTGGCTTCTGGGGGCTGGAACTCGATCTTCTTAAAAGAGTGATTCGCTGGAGGGGACAGAACGTGCAACCCCTGATGGAGGCCTGACACGCCATCCAGAAGGCAGCTCAGCGCAGGCTCCCCAGACAGGTGAGGAGGCCCCCCCCACCCCCAACCCCGTCTCTCCTGCCGCCAGGACGGTGGCCACACAGGGCAGTGTCCCCCACCCCGGAGCAGCGGTGGGGCTGGCGGGGACTGGGCTCGGCCCCAGACCTACAAGCACCGAGGGGGACTCACAAGGCGCGAACTCCAGCACGGAGAAGACCTCGCCCTTGGCGCTGGTGAAGGTGACGCCGGGCTTGCCGCCGCACTGCTGGCATAGCACCGGCGTCTCGCTGGGCCACTCGGCCTTCCCGGGAGACTGCGCCTCGGGCTTGTCCTCCCTGCGCTCTGCGTCCGGCAGGGCCTCCATCTTCTCCTCCTCGGCGATGGCCACGTTGTCCAGGGTCTTCTTGAGGTTCTCCTGCAGCTTCTTGATGTCGTCCAGGAACTTCTTCTCCCGCGTCGGCCGCTCGGGCTCCACCGTCGGGGAGGTGGGGGAGCCGGTCAGCAGCTGCTCCACCGTCATGTTCTTGAGGCTCTCCAGGATCTTGATGGCCTCCTTCAGCTCCCGGAAGCTCTTCGGGGGCCCGTCCTTGCCAGCCTTCTCTATCAGCCCGGCCACCGGGGCGGCCATGGCCACGGCCCCCTGAATGGCGGCCGTGGCAGCCTCTTCGCTGATCACCACGCCCTTGTCCTCCTCGGGGGCCGCCGGCTGTTCGGTGGGAGGGATGGGGGGCTCCTCTATCTTGGGGTGCTCGTCCTCCACCAGCCCGTTGTCCGTCTCCCAGCTGTCACTGTCGTCCTCCCACTCATCGGAGGACGCCCCACTGGTGCTGCCTTCCACCGAGTCGTAGTCCGACTCCTCGATCTCGGACTCGATGTTGTACAGGTGCTGGGGACAGACGGCACCTCTGAGGGTCCTGGGCCGCCCTCGGAAACCAGAGGCCAGGCAGCCGCTCCACCTCCTCTCTTCCCCTCCTCCCCTGGGCTGTGCTAGGTCCACCTGTGTCTCCGGGAGGTGCCCTCACCTGCTCCATCCCAGGAACAGCCCCCGAGCCCCAGCCCACAGCCTGCTCCTCCCGTGGACTCAGGCCAGAGGCCATGCGGAGGAGGGGGCGGTCCGGGACAGCTGGCCCGGTCACGTGCTCCCAGCCCTTAAGGAGGGGAGAGCTGGCCTGAGGATGGCTCGACCCCGGAGGTGAAGGCGGGCACTGAGAACAGCCCTGAGCCCAGAAGCCCAGCAGGTGCTGAGCGGGCGGCTCTTCTCCGTCCTCAGTCCCGGGAAGGGTCCCTGGGAGGCGGGCAGCAGGGCCTGCATGCCCTCCGCTCAGTGAGAGGCCCAGGCCCATCAGGGAGGCCGGTGACGGCCACACGCACCTGCAGGCTGCCAGGCGGGGGACCACAGAGCTGGGTGAGCAATGCCGCCACTCTCTCAGGCTTTCCCTGAACTCTGCCTCCCTCAGAAAACGCCTCCCCAGGACGGTGAGGGCCCGGCCCGGCCCCCGAGCGAAGAGGACAGGCCAGGCTCCCAGCCCCGCCGGCGCGGCTGCGCGGTGAGGGCCTGGCAGGGCCGTACCTGGGGCAGGATGATGGTCTTGGAGTTGTCGGCCCACACCACCTCCACCTTGCTGCTGACGTCCACACGGGCCACCTGGCCAACCGACGGCTGCGGGGCGAATGGGACAGGGTCAGAGGGGCAGCTACGGAGGTGAGGCCAGCTCCTCTGAAAGGCAGGGCCAGCAGGGGGTGGCAAGCGTGAGGCCGTAAAAACCAGAGGGAAGTGGGCACATCTGAGGAGGCCAGTGAGAACGTCAAGTACAGGGCCTTGTGCCCAACACCCACAGTGTGCCCTGTGCCCCGACACCCACAATGTGCCCTGAGCCCCAACACCCACAATGTGCCCTGTGCCCCGACACCCACAATGTGCCCTGAGCCCAACACCCACAATGTGCCCTGTGCCCCGAGCTCCCACAATGGGCCCTGTGCCCCGACACCCACAATGGGCCCTGTGCCCCGACACCCACAATGGGCCCTGTGCCCCGAGCTCCCACAATGGGCCCTGTGCCCCAACACCCACAATGGGCCCTGTGCCCCGAGCTCCCACAATGTGCCCTGTGCCCTGACACCCACAATGGGCCCTGAGCCCCGAGCTCCCACTCCACCTGCCGCCACCCCCTCCCACTCAGAGATCTGTCTGGACGTCCTGTCCTTCCAGACAGGTTTCTCCTCTTCCTCTGCTGGAACCTGCCCGACCACACCCACCACCCACCTGTGCTCCAAGGCCCGGCTCAGACGCCACCTCCCAGCCTGGCCTGGTTCCTGCAGCGCTCACCACGCTCCGGCCTCAGGACAGGAGAGGGCTTCCCTAGCAACTGCAACGGGCTGGGGCCCTGTGTGAGCCCACCCTGACCCTGACCCTGACCCTGACGCTGACCCTGACCCTGACCCTGACGCTGACCCTGACCCTGACGCTGACCCTGACCCTGACCCTGACGCTGACCCTGACCCTGACGCTGACCCTGACGGCAGGTGGCAGGTGCTCCCTGGCAGGTGCCGGGGTGGAGGGGCAGCTTGGGGTGAGCCAGAGAATTTGAGGTCTGGTCTCCCGGAGCCACCTGGTGGCACCACCAGGCACTGCAGCTGCTGCACAGAAGGGGCAGCTATGGCAACTTGAACTTGGGGGTGCATACCTCATCCTCCTTGGGAGGAGCTCCGTCCTCAGTGTTGCCGATGCGAATGACGATGTCGGTTGTGCGGAACCGGAAGTCAGGGTGGTCAGCAATGTCATAAACGCTCACGTCTTCCTCTTCTCCAATCAGCTGGGCACAGGACGGGTTGTCGTGAGCCCAGGGCCCTGCGCCCACCCACCAAGTCCCCCGAGGAGGAAGCAGGGCTGCACACTCACCTCCACGTCGTCCCCACTAGGCCGCAGCTTGAACCACTTCACCACGCAGGTGCGGCCCACGTGGTCCCCAGACTGCACCACACCGTAGACAGCGGGGTCTGGGCAGCTCTGGACTAGGGAACCAGAGAGCACACGACTAAGGAGCCCTGCTGGGGTCACCTGCCACTCTCTCTCCCACCCCCCACGTGTCAGGCACAGCAGGGCACAGATCCCAGGTGTTCCCTGGTGAGGTCAGAGCCAGAGAAGGCTCTCCCGGGCCTCACAGGAGCAGCCACCTTACAGGGAGTCTGCGGAGCTGAGCCCCGGCCGCCTGCAGCCCGCCAGCCGCAGAGGGAATGGCATGGGAGCGGCCCGCCGGCAGCCCGCAGCCGCAGGGGGACGGCGCGGGAGCGGCCCACCTGCAGTCCGCCAGCCGCAGGGGGATGGCATGGGAGTGGCCCACCTGCAGCCCGCCTGCAGCCCGCCAGCCGCAGGGGGATGGCATGGGAGTGGCCCACCTGCAGCCCGCCAGCCGCAGGGGGACGGCGCGGGAGCGGCCCGCCTGCAGCCCGCCAGCCACAGGGGGATGGCGCGGGAGCGGCCCGCCGGCAGCCCGCCAGCCGCAGGGGGACGGCGCGGGAGCGGCCCACCTGCAGCCCGCCAGCCGCAGGGGGACGGCGCGGGAGCGGCCCGCCGGCAGCCCGCCAGCCGCAGGGGGACGGCGCGGGAGCGGCCCGCCGGCAGCCCGCCAGCCACAGGGGGATGGCGCGGGAGCGGCCCGCCGGCAGCCGCCAGCCACAGAGGGACGGCAGGGGACGGCGCGGGGGCGCGCTACCTCGCTTGTCCACCACGAAGTCCCCGGGGCAGAACTCGTTGTTGTCCAGGTGGTGCACCGGGAAGAGGTCGTTGGAGCGGATGTTGCACTCGACGGAGCCGTCTTGCCACATCACGTCCGCTGAGGTCATAGTGGTCACCACCTCCACCGCCACCCTGTGGGGGGCAGTGAGCCAGGCCAGGCCAAGGCCTCCGGCCCGGCAGGCACCCTGCCGCCTTGCCTCCTTCCCGTGGGCTCAGCGGCCCGAACCTTCATTCCAACAGGGGCGACAGGCCGATGGGGCTCACCTGGAGCTTCCATGTCCTGTGGCTTTCCTGAGATCATCCGTTTGGAGAGCTCAAGTGAATGGGCCCAGAGGCCAGGCTCGGGGTCAAGGCCACCGCCCCACCCTCTGTCTACTCTCAGATCTCTCCTTTCCACCGGGCCAACCCCAGGCACCTCCATCATCTCAGCTGGGTACACGAGCCCTTACGACAGGGGTGGGGACATTCGGCCTGAGGGTCATATAAGGCCCATGAAACCGTTCAGTCTGGCCCTGCCAAGGCATTAGGGTTGAGCTAATTAAATGTCTGACCAAATAGAGCAGGCCAATTTTTTTTTAAAAAAATATATTTTAGTGATTTTTCACAGAGAGGAAGAGAGAGGGATAGGGAGTTAGAAACATGGATGAGAGAGAAACATCGACCAGCTGCCTCTTGCACACCCCCTACTGGGAATGTGCCCGCAACCAAGGTACATGCCCTTGACCGGAATCGAACCCAGGACCTTTCAGTCCGCAGGCCAACGCTCTATCCACTGAGCCAAACCGGTTTTGGCGAGCAGGCCGATTTTTAAGTTGATAATGAAGGCCCACTAATGACGTCCTAAGTACCCAAATTGCCCTTGGCAGGGAAAGAGTCCCCAGCCCTGCTTTAGAGGGTTGCAGACCCTGTGTGTGAGCCGAGTGTGCACGCAGGGGGCTATGGGGACCCCAGGCTCGGCTCTCAGCCAGGAGGGAGGCCCGCCCTCTGGTGTACCTGTCGCCCGGCTTGAAGTCCCGGGTGATTTTATTCTTCTTCCTCTTGTGTTTTCGCTTTAAGTTCTTGATGGACAAGGGGACGCTCTTCCTGCGATTCGTGCCGCTGCCGCTCTGGGAGGAGGTGGTGGAGCTGGCGGAGGAGGTGACGGAGCTGGTGTCGTCCGTGTCGTCGGCAGCCTCGTCATCGGCGTCCTGCTCGGCGGAGTGCAGCCTGTCGTCCCCGCCCTCCTTCAGCAGGAAGGGGGGCAGCGGCTCGCCCGCCTCCAGGGCCTCCTCGGGGCCCTCGTCCTGCATCTCCCGGGGGCTGGCCGAACCGTCGGGCGTCTCCTCGGGGCTGGCGGACCCTGTTCCATTCTTGGTTTGGGGCCCCCCCCTCTTGCCTGTCTCCTCCACGGAATGGTCCCTGGAGCACTGGGCATTGGGGGAGCAGGACATGATCCTCACGACCTGCTTCTTCAACAGGCGCTTCACCTGCGAGGCAGAGCAGAGGGCGCTGTGGCCGGGCCGGGCGTACCTGCCCGCAGAGTGGCCGCCCAGGCGGGCGGCCCAGGCAGCGAGGTCTGGGGAGGGACAGCTATGTACACCTGTGTGGCCTGCAAAGGTCACCAAGACTGCCCCCCACGACCTGAGGCACAGGCCGTCCTGCCAGTTCCTCAGCTCAACCAGGGACGCACCTTCTTGGCCATCGAGCCCTCCCCCTGGGCACAGTGCTTCTCCGGACATTCGCAGGCGATCTTGGCCAGCTCCACCTTGGCCGGGAAGACAAACAGGCAGCGCTCCCCCAGCTGCCGCTGCGCATGGTCAAAGCATCCGAGACGCTTCACCCTGGAGGGAGAGCGGGGCTGGGCCAGCAGGTCTCGGCCCCCCGGAGTCCTGCTCGCGGCCTGGCCCTCGGGTTTCTGAGGGGCGGCATGCTGGGACCGCTCACCTGCCCAGGTTCTCCTGGGTGATGACCGAGGGCGGGGGGCTGACGCTGTCCGTGCCCCCTGGACAGAAGCTCTTGGTAATCCACGTGACTTTCAGCTCCACAACCTGCACCTGGGCGGTGAGAAGCAGGGCCATAGGCAGCAGGCTCTGCAGCTGTCCCTTCAGCAGCTCCAGACCGCCTGACCTCCAGGGCAGGAAATGCTTCAGTGTCCACCGTACGACACCCCGGAGCAGACCCCACCTGTCACCCCGTCCCCTCTGCACCGCCTCAGGCCCGTGGGCTGCCACTCCCCTCTGCCCACCTTGCTCAGCCCGATCGGTCAGGCTGGGGGACATCTGCCTAGTGGTCACCCCATGACCACAGCCTGGGCTCTCCTTTCCGACAACAGGGTCCAGAGGCCAACAGGCTCAGCCGTCAGCCAGGCAAGGACAGGGCGGGGTGCTCAGCTCCAGTCCCACCCCCTCCCCGCCGGCCCCAGCCCTACCTCTTCCACCACCACCCGGAACTTGCTCTTGGTGCTGAGCACGGGCTTGACTCCCGACAGCCACTGGACGCTGGAGAAGATCTTGGCGGGGCCGATGAGCACCTGGCCCGGGTAGAAGCCGTAGGAATCGTCGAAGAAGAGACCCTGCAGGATTCGGAGCCAGAGCAAAGGGCTCGTGAGCAGCGCCTCCTCGGGGGTGGGAGAGGGAGGGTTCTTCCCATGCACCTTCAGCCCCCCTTCTCGTCTGCCCCCCCAACACCTGCCCCCAGCAAGGCCTCCACGGTCCCTAAAACAAACCCCCAGGCTCCAGAGCAGCACAAGCTCGGCCACACCAGTGTCGGAGGACACTTGGGGGACTAAGGGCCGCCCACCCTGTGTGATCGCGCCCAGCACCCTATTTCCAGACGGTGTAAACTGCTGTCTAAAGCGTCGCACTGCACTAACACTGCTCACGCGCTACACAAACGACAAGGCTTTAAGAGGAGCACATGGGCGGGGACAGGATGGAGAAGTCCCAATCCTCTCTGCCCTTCCTGGAAACCACGTCCAGGAGCAGCGTTCGCCTGGGCCAGCGCCAGCTCTGCGCTAACAAGTCCTTTTCCTCCACAGCCCAGAGGAACACGGAACATGGCCCCCCCAACACGTACTGAGTCGCTGACGTGCGGGCAGACGTCATAGAGCTTGGCACCGTCTTCTGTGTTCATGGAGCACCTGGAACAGCGAACACGGGCGTGGTGACCACGCGGCAGTGACCGGGCCCCAGGGAGGCCTGGCAGCCAGGACCAGGGGATGCGGATCGGAATTGGAAAGAGCTATGCCCACGTGTTGGCATCTCATGTACCCTAAGATGGCACATTTCCTCCCCGTGCCCAGCTCAGCCGCTGGCCTGGCTACAAATGATCTCCTAAAACGAACAGACCCCAACCCACTCTCTGTGTGCCCAGCACCATTCAAACGTCTAAAGCACAAGCTCCCAGCTGATACCCTAAGTCAGTGGTCGGCAAACTGCGGCTCGCTGCTGTTGACTAATGAGTTTGCCGACCACTGCCCTAAGTGATGATGCTTCGCTCCCCAAACCAAGACGGGCCAAGACCAGGAACCGAGGGGCACTAGGCTCGGCGATAGAGGCCCGGCCGGGCCAGGCTGAGGAAGCCCGCGTGGGGGCGCATACCTGGCCCCGTTGGACAGCTTCAGGATGATCTGGTTCTTCAGGTCGTAGACCTTCCCCAGCCAGCAGTCATAGGCGATGTAGTCCCCGTACATGAAGGGCTGCGGACAGGACAGGGTGAGAGGCGGCAGGCAGCATGGTGTCCAGGGCACCATCCTGTGCTCCATGGAGACGGGAGGAAGGATCTACACAGCTGACTGCCCGGCCGTGGACTGCTCAGCCCTGGCCTAGTGCCTACTGCAGCCAGCAGGCTTCTCCCAGTTCTAGCTGCACCGGCTCCCCTTCCTGTGAGGGCTGCCAGCCTGAATGGAGTGGGCTGAGGAGGGCAGCTACACGCTCAGGACATGAAGTGGTTTAAGCACATAAATACCCAAGGATGCCAAGAGCCACGTTTCAACCAACTCCTGTGGTAGTTACAAACAGAACAGGTGTTGACACCTGGATGTGCAGACACACACACACACACACACGTGCACACACACACACACACACACACACGTATGTCTGTGTTCTGTCCCGAAAGGGCCTCAGCATGCCCAGCACACGTGCACATGCTGGGTTTGAAACCTGGCTTTCTGCTCTGAAGGCACCAGGACTCCTTGGAGGCGGCTAACTCTGGGGCTGGACCAGGAAAATACAAGATGGAAAGTAAAAAGGAACTGGCAAAATGACAGCCAAAAGGTCACAGGCGCCATCTGAAGGGGCGTCTACTGGACAAACCTGGAGCATTTAAGCAACAAAACAAACACTGGTGGTAATGGCTCCCGACCACGGAGCGACAGGAGCCTCGGCCCACAATGATGTCAACAGTGAATGGGTCGGTGAGCAGGAGGGTTACTGCCTTAAAGCGCCCAGAGGCCACTGCACAGAAACGGGGGGGGGGGGGGGGAGGGGGGAGAGGGGGGAGAGGATGACACACGGACGGTGGAGCCACAGCATCAGCCCGGCGGCCATCAGAGTGCGGTACAGGCGGACTGCTGACGGAGGCTGAGGCTGGCAGGCTGGTCTGACGTGACAAATTACTGACGATCCCCAAGCACTGCCCCACAACACAGAATCGTAAAGAGGAAACGGTGACTTTATGGTGGGGAGGTGTGGCAGACACCAAGGTGACCGGGGGCAAGGTGACACTGGGCCGGGAAGAGCTCGGTGGCATTTCTGGGGTGGCCCTGCCAAGGATGCAGGGCTGAGGCGGGTGCTGAGGGCCAAACGATGGGGGTACGGGGTATGCAAGACAAAGCATGAGTGGGGAGCCGGTCCCGGCTGGGGGTGACCACGAAGTGCACGGTGAGTCCCTGACTGGAACTCCGGTCAAGACGGGGAAGGATGCTGCCGGGTAGGTGGCGGTCTGCACCGGCCCCTCTGGGGAGCGCGGTCACACAGGGAGCCTGGGATCCCGACTGAAGAAAGAAGGCTAGGAGAGGGGAGGGGCTGTGGGGGAGCAAGCGGAGCAGAACCTTAAGGCGGAGGAGCTTACAACCTCTGGGAAGTGAGAAATAAACGTTAAAAAGTCACTGAAGAGCAGCTTCCCTGAAGGGAAGAGTTAGAGGAGAAAGGAAGCTGGGCCCAGAGAGCCAGGGGCCGGAGCCCAGGGCGAGGCGACCGCGTGTGAAAGGCTTGCGGCAGGAGGCTCTGTAGAGCGGAGGCCGACCTGGCCGGCTCCTGGGAAGGGGCAGCACTCAGGTCCCGGAAGAGACCACGGAGGAGGGGCAGGAGGGCGCGGAGCTCACCCAGATGTGCTGCAGGTCCTTGCTGTTGACGGGGTAGATGATGCAGTTGGTGCCGATGAGCTTGACGGCGCAGTCGATGCTGACGTCGATCACGGTGCCGCACTGGCTGTCCTGGAGGAGAAGCACAGGCTGAGCAGGCACCGGCGCCAGCCACCACCGCACCCGGCCGCCCGCCCGCCCGCAAGCAACCCGCCGGGGTGGGACGAGGACTCACGGTGGAGCGCATGTGCCGGACCACGTCCCGGGGCACCACGGAGCGGTCCTCCAGCTTCAGCTGGATGAGAAAACAGAGGTGAGTGGCCTCTGGAGTCACCCAGGACACACCCTGCCCGGCGTCCCGCCCCGGGGAAGGTGACGCACTGAGCCCCAGCACCCCTCACTGCACCCGGTCAGGGCACTAACCCCCCAAGGCCAGCATGAGGCTTACGGAGGCCACGTGGATCAGTGCGCGGGGGGACAGGTCACAGGAGCACCGTTTACAGTAGAGATTTAAGAGCGTGCTCTACACAGCGACACATTTCCTAGGAGCGAAACCTTTCTGTCCTTTCTGCCAGTGGCTACCCTCGCCCTGCGATGAGGGCGAGAGGGGTGACGCCAGCTGTGCGGGTCACCCTGAGGCCGCTATCAGACGACACCACCTTCTAATCCGGGCTATCCTTGCTGGCCAGCTGCAGCCTGCCTTATCTCTCTGCCGCGGGGCCCTGCAGGCTGCTGAGTAACGGACAGCCGGCCGCGGGAGCCTGGCCAACAGCACGCAAACACCGCGGCAGCCGCTCCCCCCCGGGGACAGCAGGCTCCGGAGAGGCACCGGGCCCTCCACAGCCAGGTGGGAGCTGGTTCCCACCAGCTCAGCACGTCTTCTTCGTTGCTGGCCCAGCCCTGGGGCCGCTCTCTGCAATTCCTCATGGGGTCTGGTAATGGGGGTCTCTGTGCCCACCTCCTCTGGGTGGTGAGCTATTTCCTCAAACAACACTCTCCACGCTCCAGCCTGGGGCATGGGAAGGTGACGTCCATGGAAGGAGAAGAGACAAGGTCACTGAAACGCTGGCAATGATGACTAAGAGCGACTTCGCTATAACTAGACAGTGACTTACAGAAACGCAGCGACGGGCCTGCCGTCAATAAAACCCACAGGGAACATAAGCCGACCCAGATGAGACCCCTTGGCCAGACACGGAGACATGCCAGCTCTGAAACTCAGGCAAATCACGCGTGCACACGTGTATAAAGCGAGGTGACAGCAGCCCTCTTAGCGTGGCTGGGGGGTTAATTGGGAACTGAAAGCACAGATGGTCACAGGGGCTGGCGCACAGTAGGTGCTGTGGTCACTACCTGACTCTGTGCCCCGGGCACAGGCTCTGCTCAGGGTGCTGGAGGCGGTCAGAGGATGTCCTCCCCTGGCCCCTTGGTGCCGGCCGTCAGGACCTGGTATTTTTAGTGGGTCCCACCCGAGCTCAAATCTCGGCTCTCATTTTAGACTCCAAAAAACCACAATTGCAGGTCTTTCCAAGTTGCCATAGAAACCAGAAGTCGCAGCCCCAGGAAATTCGATGGGAGACCACGTGGGCGGCATGGGTGGGAGGGAATGCCATTCTTGGTGTGACTGGCAGCGGCTCCGCCACCTCGCCGGCTCAGGGATCCCTGAGAAGGAGCAGAGTCTGCAGACGTGTCCCCACCTTGGCGTGCCGGCCCCCGAGAGCCTCCGGGACAGGGAGGGAGAGGGCACAGGCACAGGCCCTGCTCGGTGCTCGAGGCCCGGGCAGTGGCAGCGCGGCAGTGGCAGCGGGGGCACTGGGCCAGGGAGCTGGGTGACAGCACCAGCCTTCGGGGCTCCCCTGACCGGCGCCTGGCCCTCCGCAGTGTGATCCGCTCTGGCGAAGCTCCTCCCCCAGGGCAGGGACGGCCTTTCGCCGGTGGGAGTGGCAGGGAGGGAAAGTGGCGCAGTGGCCGCTGTCCTGGCGACATTCCCTGCCCCTGGCAATTCCAGGAAACCAGCAAATGGTGTCTGGAAGGGCTCCCAACGTCCCTCCATCCCTGTGTCCCTGTCCTGGCTCTGCCCTTCTCCCAGAGCCGCTCTCCTCCGAGTGCCCTCACCGACAGGCCCTTCCACAAGCCCTCCTGCCTCTCTCTCCTCCCGCCTCGTGCTCCCGCATCCTGTTCCGGAAGGGACGGCTGTGCTCCCGGGGCTCGGTCGGGAGTCCTCTGCCTCTAGGCGACAGCATCCGGCGCTTACTCCTCTCCAGGCACCTGCTGGGCGCTTTGTGTTTTAACCTGAGACCCTCCAGCCCAGTGTCTGTGTGAGCATGGAGATCCATGGAGGAAGCGCACTGTCAGCATCATTCCCACTTTACAGGGCCGCTCACTGAGAGAGACAACAGTAGCTGCTCCCAGCCCCACGGCTGCTGCATGGTGGAGGGGCCTGGCGAGGCCGCCGGCTCCAGCGTGCAGCCTGCCCGGCCGCGGGGAGCGCGGAGGGAGTATTTCTGGCAGATAGTATCCTGCCCCCTTTCTGGGAGCCTCTCCGGTTACAGCAGCGGGAAGAGCTCCCTCCGCTCCGGGCTGTAGGGCTGCTGCTGGGGCCTGGCTGCCGTGTCATCTCTGGCTGGGTGTCGCCCAGTTGCTTCCAGGAGAACGGCATCTCTTCTCATCAGCAGTTGGTCTGGAGCCAAAACACAGGCAAACTGCCCTGGCCACTGGGTTTCAGTTGGTTGAGGGTCGTCCCAGGCCCCGAAAGGTCACCAGTTCGATTCCTAGTCAGGGTACATACCCTCCCTTCCCCTCGCGCTAACCAATCAATAAAAACATATTAAAAAACAACAAGCAAAAGGCCCGAGATCTACATGCTCACACACAGACACTGTGGGGTGGAGAGCTTGTAACGCTTTCTGACTTAAAGCGATAATACACTGGATTTCAGGGCAGGGAGGCGGGAGTGGCAGGAAATGGCACTGGTTGTGGGCTGGAGTTGGGCTCCTCTTCCAGCCTCTTCCAGTTCCCACTGGACTGGGGACATGACCATGAGGGCCCCTGGAACAGGCCAGTGTAGGATGAACTCAGAGCGGCTGACCATCCCGTGGCTGTGCCCTGGACAGCCAGCGATCAGCAGCCTGCCCACCTGAGGCCAGAGGATTTGCCAGCAAATCACAAACGGCCAGAGGCCTCCGTGCGGGGGGCAGGGAGGCAGCAGGAAATGGCTGAGCAGAAGAAAAGACAGACGTTGGTGCCCTGACTAGAACACTCTGTCAATCATGTGCTACGGAGACCATTCAACAGAAGCTCTGCTAAAACTGAAGCCGGAGGCCAAGCAATTCAGTGGGGGGAGGCAGCGGGGGAGGCAGTGGGGGGAGGCAGCGGGGGAGGCAGTGCGGGGAGGCAGTGGGGGGAGGCAGCGGGGGGAGGCAGCGGGGGGAGGCATGGGGGGGAGGCAAGTGGGGGAGCGCAGTGCGGGAGCTGAGTGGGGAGGCACAATTCCTGCTTCTGCATGGCAGTGGGGGGAGGCAGCGGGGGGAGGCAGTGGGGGGAGGCAGTGGGGGGAGGCAGCGGGGGGAGGCAGCGGGGGGAGGCAGCGGGGGGAGGCAGTGGGGGGAGGCAGCGGGGGGAGGCAGCGGGGGGAGGCAGTGCGGGGAGGCAGCAGGGGGAGGCAGTGGGGGAAGGTGGGGGTGGAGGCAGGTAGGAGAGGCAGGTAGGGGAAGGTGGGAAGGGCCCACTGCACAGATCCTGGGAAGCAGCAGCAATAGGACAGGGGAGAACTGGCCAGCCTGTATTCTCCACCTCCAGGGCTGCCCAGGGACCCGCCGGGTCCTGTCCCCAGCGCCCACTCCCTGCCCGCACACCAGACCAGAAGCCTGCGGTGCGTCACTGCCCCCGGAACGGCCTGGAGGCACAGCCTGCTGAGAGGATAGGAAAAGAGAAAGGGACTGAGCCCAACTGCCTGCTGAGATAGGGAGGCAGGGAGGCCGGGAGCTGCGCTGGCGGAAGGCCGCCGGAGCCCGGGCTGCAGGGCTGGGCTGCGGGGACTGCAGTGTTTGGGATCAGCGTTCTGGAGTCTCTGGTGGGAAGAGGGGCATGGAGGAAGAGCCCCGCCCCTGGTCTTGGTGGTCCCCGGACATGGCACCCTGGCTTACGAAGGATCAAACTGCCAGCTCCAGACTCACTCCCTGCCACAACTCCAGCCCTGGTTTCCAGCTGCCCCGCCCAGCCCCTCGGTGTTGGGCAGTAGGGCGCCCGGGGAAGGTGAACAGGGCCCGGCCGCCTGGGTCTGTTCTGCAGGGCGGCTCAGAGCCTCTCCCTTCCTCCGGGCTCCTCCGGGCCCTGGGAAGGACTTCCCGGCCAGACGCTCCCCACAGACCTGGAGAGGCCACATGCCTGGGCGAGGGATGGAAACGGACCGAGGCCAGCACCCGTTTCTGGACACGACGCCTCAGCATCAGCCACAGCAAGGGGTTCGCTGGTCACACCTGCTGCCCCTGAAGACCAGTTGGTGGAAATGCCCATGAAAACAGAGGGGTTGAACTTGGCAGTGTCAAAATAGCAGGAGTGTGAAGCAAAACGAGCAGCTTTGACAGGTTCCTTGGGAAGAGAAGGGCCGGAGAAGTCCATTTTGGTACATGTACGGAGCCATCGCACGGAAGATCTGATGACTAGACAGACCCCGTCGGCAGGAACCGTGTCTTGCTGTGTGTGACCGCCCGTGGCTGCACCGGACAGTAACAAATGCAGCCAGCGCCGGGAACGGTCACCAGGACAGGCTAAAAGCAGCTATCTATCAGAACCTTCAGGTCTCCTTTAAAAACCAGATTCCTGGATTTTCACCCAAACCCGCTGAATGAATCTCTATATAAGAGCCAGATCTGTCTCTCAACATTCCCAGGCAAGTCTAATAATCGCCCGGGTTAAAACTGTTCTATTTTAACCAGTAAGTTTCTCTTTCTTCTAGAACAACACAGAACCCCAACTACGTAGGGCATTTGTTTTTAATCTTAGGAAAGTGTAAAGACACAAATCTGGGGCTCAAGATGCAACAGCAAGGTGGTGTAACTAACAAGTGCGAGCTGGCTGTCACCTGCCCTCAGCACCCCGACACGCCCGTGGCCCATCTTTGGACAGGCGCACACGCACCAGGTCCGCAGTGATGTGGCCCCGACCCTGGCCGGCTCTGCTCGGGTGGTGCAGCCCCTGGTCTAGGCCAGGTCCCGGCAGACGCCACGGACAGAGCCGCAGACTCTGGGACAGCTCTTAGCACCTCGCCGACCGAGAGGCAAGGGACCTGGCCCTGGTGGCAAATGGCGGCAAAGCCCGGAGCCCGAGCACGCCCCCGGACACCTGGGGGCAGGCCCAGCGCCGCTGCCGTGAAGACTTCCGGGCAGAAGGAGCTCCCGGGCCCACGCTGAGACCATGAAGCCTGGTGTGGAGAGCGCGTTACTGAGTGGGCACAAGCCGGTGCTTAAGTCTGGCTCTCCCCTCGCCTACGAGCTCCAAGCCCGAGCAAGACGCGCCCCGGCAGGAAGGGCGTGCCCCTGCCTGCTCCACTCCTGCAGGATGGCCACCAGCCTCAGCTGACAGATGCTCCCACCCCCTCCTTCACCCTCCCCGCTGCGAACCCTCAGAGAATGACACAATCTTCAAAATGACGTCATCTCTGGTCGGCAAAGAGCTGAGGGCTCACCCTCCCCCCGGCGGCCCGTGATGGCCAGCCTCGCCTCCACCAGCGCATCTCGGCTCCTCCCTGTGTGCGCCCAACCCTGAGGATCGATCAGGAGCCACACGCTGCAAATGCATCCTCCCGCCGAAGCAGACGCGGACGGAAAGGCACTCGCTCGGCACTCTATTTTTAAAAATGCAAGTTCGGTAGAAGGCTGTAAAAAGAACACGCCAGCGCCGGAGCCAGGTTCTCACTGGAGAAGGGGTGGAGCGGGGAGAGGGGCTGGTCCTCCGATGGCTCTCCGTGCTCAGGGCAGAGAAGACTGCAGATCCGGGCAGGCGGGTGGGCAGGCAGGGACTCCCCCAGAGGAGACGGGTGTGGGAGACCACACGGACCGATGGCAAAGCCCCCGGGGCTCTGCTAAGGTCTGGTCCTTCCTTTAAGGGCCAACCAAGCCCGGGAGGGGAAGGCAGGCCTGTAGGATGGTTTGGGATCTAAGCGCCGGGATCCCTGCGGCAGTTCTCGTGCCTTCCACCCGGCCCCCTGAACGCTTCCGTGATTATGTCCGAGGCCACTCCCTCAGAGCAGCGTGAACTGTGCTGAAGGGACCCAGCACAGGAGCTATAAGGGAGCACAGGGGAGGGGATGACAGTAACCGGCTTTTCTCGGCCTGAGCTCCATCTGCCTCTGCTCTATCGGGCGGGCCGGGCAGGGCCTGTCCTATAGAGAAGTCTGGGCTTTGACATTTATTATTTATTCATTAGATGCTGCTCCCTGATCAACTGTTGGCCATCCATCCATCCACCCATACACTCATCCGACAAACTGAACGCCTACTACGCTGGCAGGCACTGGATCCGCCGTCCTGCCCACCACTCCAGCGCCTCTCCTTCCTCCTGGTTGTTTCCTTCTTCCTCAGGCACAGTTGAGGCCCCTTAGCGAATAAACTGTTTCTTCTTTTTGTACAATGCCTTTACTTTGTTCTCACCATTGAATGACAACTGAAGCTGGTTCCTGAAAACTAAGCCAACACCTCCTTCTCCTCGGCCGCTGCAGGCTGCAGGCTGACTGCGTCATGGTCTGGCTTCTGCGGGTGCTACTTAGGCGTCTGGAGTCTGCTGTGAACCCTGGGGTATGTCTTCCTCTTAAGCTGCTTTAAGATGCTCTTCTCCCTTTGGGAACGCCCATTAGATCAGGCTGGACCCTCTCATCCTCCCCTCCGCACCCCCACTTCCCTTCCTCTATCTGCCCATTCTACTTAACTTCTTCGGCTCATATAATTCTCTTGTGAGGTGTGTCTACTTTGCTATTAACATTTCCACTGGGTTTTTAATTCAATGATTAGATCATTCAAGAGGTTTTATCTGGTTCTGTTTATAAAGAGCCCCTTTTGCCCTGGCCGGCGTGGCTCAGTTGATTGGAGCATCATCCTGTACACCAAAAGGTTATGGGTTCAATTCCCAGTCAGGGCTCATGCCTAGGTTACTGGTTCCATCCCCATAGGAGCACGTAAGGGAGGCAATAAACATATCCTCAGGTAAGGGTTAAAAAGAATAGCCCTTTTAAAATTATTGTCTTATTTTTTCCTTTCCTTTCTATTCTTTCCTTTAGCCCTTCAATCATTTTAAACATATGTATTTAATAGAGGCCTGGCGGGGGTCCCTTGGCATGGCCTGCGGACTAGCTGGTTTCAGCCCGATCCAGACAGGAGGGAGCCTAATCCCCGCAGCCCGATCCTGTGCACTGAACGTCTGTCCCCTGGTGGTCAGTGCACATCATAGTGACTGGTTGTTCGGTTGCTTAGGCTTTTATATAGAGAGAGGATAATCTCTCCTATTTTTAAAATATATCTTCATTGATTTTTCACAGAGAAGGAAGGAAAAGGGACAGAGAGCTAGAAACATCAATCAGCTGCCTCCTACACACCACCTACCGGGGGGATGTGCCCACAACCAAGGTACATGTCCCTGACGGGAATCAGTCCACTGAGCCAAACTGGTTCCGGCCAGCTGAAGTTTTTAAATGCTGGAAATCCTTTCTGTTGTGCTGACTCCTGCTTTAATTTCTGCACATTTAGCGATTTCCTAGCGAGCGCTCATCATCTGTGGAGATCTTAGGAAGCCAAGTGAAAGGTCATTCTACAAAAGCCTTGCCTCTCCTTCTCCAAGAAGCCTAGCTAGGAAGCTTGGGGAGTCCTGAACCGTGGGATTTATTTCCTCAAATCCCTTCTATCAGGAAATAGCCCTTTGAGGGGGTTTGTATTTCCATTCTATACTCTAAGGTTCATTAAAACCCAAATCTCTATTATTTTAGGGCCTATTAAGGGGTCCAACAAACCCCCGCCCTGAGCTGCCACATCCGTAGGCCTGCTCTGCTCTGGCATTGAAGTCCCTCTTTGAGTTCCTCAGTCCCTTTTCTTTCCTACAAGCTCAGCATGCATTCAAAATCTGTGTTGCAGTTGACGCAGCCTTTCTCCGTGCTGCAGTGGGGGTGTTTCTGCATCTGCTCAGTCTACCGTTAGATTGGGAATCCACTCCGCTGCCTGCTGGCTGCCATGAGGTTGAAAACGTCCACACATCCTCACTCCCAAACTTTCTGTATGCAACCGGCTTTCTCTCTGGAAGCTTTATCCCAGTGTTCTGGAATTATACCAAGCGCCAGTTAGGACTTTTTCCATTCACCATTCACCAACCTGGAACCCTATGATCACCAATTCTGGAAAGATTTCTGATTTGACAGATTTCTGTCCTTTATTTTCCCTTTCTTTCTATATAGATTGCCTAGATGTCAGAAATTTTTATTCTATTTCGGGGGTTGTCAACCAACCACCTCCCCTAATACTGTTACTTTCCAATAATTCTTTCTTGTCCTGATTTTTAGAGCATTTGTTTTATTCCATTGACCGAATATTGGCTCATTTCTCTGAGGACATTCACTTCTTGTTTGAGAGCTTGTTCTGTCTGCGGCATCATTACTCTGTTTCCTGTGATGCTGGTCTGGCCTCTGTCCTTCCTTCATGCTGCGAGTTTCCTGCTTACATCCCACGATCCCTGGCTGTCCATTCCTACCTCACAGAGGGGATAGTATCTTTGTGGTGCTGGGACAGCTCTGTATCTTGGTTGCTGCGGCGCTCACATGAAACTACATGTAATAAAATGGCACAGAACTGCACACACATGTGCGCCAATGCCATGCCCCGGTTTTGACGCTCTCTGTGGTTATGTAAGATGTACCCACGGGAGAAACTGGATGAAGAGCACAGGGGACAACTCCACACCATTTTTGCACTCCCTGCGAATCTATAATTATTTCAAAATACAAAGGTAAAAATGGCAGCCAAAAGCTGACAGCGGCTTGTGAGCACAGAGGCTCTGGGCTGTGGACTGCACCGGCTCCTGCTGTTTGAGGGGCTGCCCAACGCCAGCGGCTGCAGGTCTGTCCCCAGAGGGCTCCTCCAGCCCGCCGGGAGCGGGCGGGGACAGGCTGGGACCTTTCAAGAGCACAGAATCCTCTTCCAGTTCCGTGCTGTGCCTCTGCCTGCGGCACTCCAATCCGAGTCCCGGTCCGTTTGTCAGAGCACAAACCTCCATCCGTTCCCTCTGGGCGGCGGGGAGGGTACTCTGGTTTACAGAAATGAAGAGGCAGCGGGGAGCTTAATCTGTGCAGACACTCCCCTGCTCCTTGTCTGTAGGCCCACACCTCACTGCCGCGTGGGCAACAGGCAGCAGGAGCCTCCGTCCCCGAGGTCTCTCTGTGCTCCGCGCTGCGCAGTCTCCGCTCACTTCCCATCTCCCCAAACTTGAAACCTTTGCCCATGACTGCCTTCTCTCCCATTCTTGGTTCTCTGGCTTCACACTTTCAGACAAACGGGTACTGTGGCTTCGGCGGAGTCTCTGGAGGAGGTGGAGGAAGTGATGTGCTCATCTGCCCGTTTCCCTGAGGACGCCAGCGCGGTCTCAGCTAACGCTGCACGTACAGCCATGGGGCGCATACGAAGACGGAGAGGACAGTAAGCCAGCAGGAGAACCAGAAATCACAAACTCAGGGCTCAGAGTGCTGAGCTGCGCGTTGAGCTCCTTCACGTGGAGACCACTGGTGCTCAGGCTCTCCCAGAGCTTCTGCTCTGAGCTGGGGGGGAGCACCGCTCCACAGGACGCCCGCGATCCTCGGCAAGGGCCCCCTCTCTGCTCCTGCAAATGGCTCTGCCTCCCAAGGCACACAAAATCCCACCGGCTGCTGTGGTGGAGCCACGACGGCAGGAACGGTCCAGGCCAAGGCTGGGCTTGGGGAGGAAGCCTGCTGTGTCATGAGGCAGGCGTGGGTGAACGACACTTTACACACTTCCAGAGTTAAATCAGATTCTTAAATGCTAAACTAAAGTCACACAACACAAATAGCAGCGCCTGTGCAGCTCGCAGACAGACCCGCTGAGGGCGGAGTCTGTGCAGCCCGGCGGCCGGGATGCACGCCCAGCTCAGGCCTCTCCCCGCCCTCACCGAACGGATCCAGACACGCTGTTCCCAAAGAGCACTTCACCGTCCGCTGCAGAAGAAAGGCCCGTCCAGCTCCGAGAGAGGAATCGGCGGATGGCTCTGCCTCTGGACACTGGCATGGCAGCCGGCGGCCTCCGGAGCACGTGACTGGTAGCTGTGAAAGCTGCCCGCCCGCTGTCCCATAGACCTATGGCGCCCCTTTCCATGCCAGGGTGACAACTAGAGCCTGGCTCCTGGAGAGGGTTAATGTGAAGCCTAAAGCATATTAAATGGAAGGAGGTTACATCCCAACATAAAGCAAGATGCCTGGCACCGCCCCAGTGACAGCCTGGGCACCCCCCCCCCCGGGTGGTGCTCACCTGCCGGCTCTGAAGGACGGGGAAGGCCCAGGGGCAGGGCCTCTGAGGCGAGCCGACAATAAGCCGGGCTCTACCCGAACAGCCACTTCTCGAAGAAGGTACACAAATGGCTCCCGAGCCCAGGAACAAGCGGCGGGGCCTCGCTGGCCACCGGACAGCCACCCCACACACGGGAGATGCCCTCACGCCCGCCGGGTCGACTACAATCCAAAGGCCGGCAACAGGCAGGGTGGAGGGTGGAGAAACGAAGCCCGCGCCCTGCTGGCGGGAATGACTTTTCTGGAAAAGTCTGGCAGATGCTTGAAAGGCTAACACAGAGCTACCATGTTACCCGGCAAGCCCTCTCCCGGGAGCAGTGCCCAGGAGAACGGGCAGTGCCCAGGAGAACGGGCAGTGCCCAGGAGAACGGGCAGTGCAGGTGCACCCGCAGACTGCTCCGAGCAGCCTTATTCAAATAGCCCCGGGGGGAGGCGACCTGCGCCCAGCACCTCGTGGAAGGATTCACAAAACGTGGCATCTCCATGCCACAGACGCTCACCACCTGGCCACGAGAAGGCATGAGGACGGACACTGCTCCCTCGTGCAGGGACCGGGAAAGCGTGTTTGGTGAAGGAAGCCAGCACCACAGACACACAGGACACGTCTCCACTCACACAAGAAGTCCAGGACAGCAAACCCTGAGACCGGCAGTGGTGCCAGGGGCTGGAGGAGGGGGAGAGGCGGGGTGACTGTAATGGGCTGGGGTTGGTTGGGGGTGATGATATGTTCTAACTCTAGACAGGGATGGTGGCTGCACAAATCTGTGAATACACTGAGACCACTTTGTACTTTGAAAGGGTGAATGTTGCGGTGTGTGAGTGATACCTTAGTAAAGCTATTTGGCTCCTTTTTTTAAGGCGACTCAGGTTCAGCTGCAATTAATGACTGCCTGGTCCCCAGGTACCGAGGAGGTTTTCTTAGCTGTCTGTCCTGAATCACAGTGTAGGTCAGATTTTATTTTTCAAGCTGAACACCAGAACCTGTCTCCAGTGTAACTGAGTCACCAGAAAGGAAAATCAGCACTGCTAACAGCCTTACTGCTCAGAAATCAGGCGGTGGGCTTTTCTTCCCTTTGTCTTAGTGTCTTTGACCGTCTGGGGCTTCCATCAATCCTAAGCTCAATCGCTGAGCCGCTGGGCCTCAGTTCCCTGACTATAACAGAAGGGGGTCAACCAACCACCCAGCCCCCCTCCCTGCGCCGACACGGCCGGCACCCCTCAGCCGGCTGCTCCGAGCTCAGCGGCTGAGGCCCCGCTTCCCACGGTTCCAGCACCGAGGAGGCAGCGCAGCCGCTCCTGCGGGAGGTGCAGCTCCGCTCGCTAACTGCTCTCAGCGGAGACCAACAGCTGCTCCACACACAGCCCTCAGCCTCGGAGAACGGAGGCTCAGAGGGGCTCCCGCCAGGTTGGGGTCACACCAGAACCCGCCGCACTCTGGTGGCTCCTGCAGTGAAACCGGCGCTCTCAGGCCGCTCGTCACACCAAGGCCCCGACGGAGAGCGGGGTGGTGAGCGGGAGGCTTTCCTTAGCGGCACTCCAGCCCCGTCCTGGGGAGCCGGGCCTGGGCGAGCCTCCATTTCTGCTGGCTTCCGCTCCAGGACTTCGCCCACGAGGGACGCGGCCTGCCTCCTCCAGCCCCGCCGTGGAGCCCGCGCTCCGCCTGAGGAGCCGCGGGGGGGAAGGTGCTAGCCCAGCAAACGCAATATGGTGGGCCTGATTAACCTGCTCTTCCTAGCATTAGGAAGCCAGCCGCATGCCCCAGCGCTGGGTGACTAAGCAAAGGGCGCTCCCAAGAGCCGGGGGTGGGCAGTAAATTCCATGCCAGCCTACGGCGAGGGGGAATGGCAGCTGGCAGGGAGCCCTCTGCTCCAGCACGGAGCGGAGCTCGGGAAAGGCTGAGAAGACTGTAGGCAAGCAAGAGGAACCGGCCACTCACGGAGACGCTTCCACGACTCTACACGTGAGCGACACGGAACAAAAGCTTTTCCAGAGAGCGAGCTTTGTTTCCCAAGAAGCTCCCAACCCATGAGAGAGCGCGAGGGTGCCATCTGAGTGCAGGGTGTGAGAGGCAGGAACAGCCCGCTGAACTGGCACACATCAAAAGCAAAAAAATGGGCTTTTAGACTTCATGAAAATTTTTAAATATTATGTATCAAAAGACACTATCAGCCCAACTGGAATGGCTCAGTGGCTGAGGTCACCGGTTCGATTCCTGGTCAAGGCACATGCCGGGGTTTAGGGCTCAGCCCCCAGTAGGGGGTGAGCAGGAGGCAGCGTCAGTGAGTCTCATAATTGATGTTTCTATTTCTTTCCCTCTCTAAAATCAATAAAGACATTTTATTAAAAAAAAAACACTATTAATAGAATATAAGGGATACCACAGAATAGGAGAAAACATTGTGAATCAATTATCCTATAAATGACTAATGCCCAGAATATGTAGAGAATTCCTAAAACTCAACAATCAAAAAACCAAGCAACTTAGTTAAATAATGGGGAAGCACTTCAATAGGCATTTCTCCGAAGCTAAACAAGTGACCAACAAGCATGTGAAAAGATGTCCAACATCACTAATTATTGGGGAAATGCAAATCAAAACGACAATGAGACACACCTCACACCCATTAGATCACTACTATCAAAAAACAAAATAACAGATGTCGACGACGAGGATATGGACAAAATAGAACCCTGTGCACTGCTGGTGGGAATGTAAATGGTACAGCTGCTGTGGAAAACAGCGTGGCAGTTCTAAAAAAAAAACAAACAGAAATAGATTGATCACATGATTCAGCAACTGCACTTCTGGATATATATGCAAAAGCATTCATGATAAGATCTTTTTAAAAAATATTTTTATTGATTTCAGAGAGGAAGGGAAAGGGAGAGAGAGATAGAAACATCAATGATGAGAGAGAATCATTGATCGGCTGCCTCCTGCACACCCTTTACTGGGGATTGAGCCTGAAACCCAAGCACCGGCCCTCAACTGGAATCGAACCCGGGACTCTTTAGTCCCCAAGCCAAGGCTCTATCCACTGAGCCAAACCAGTTAGGGACATGACAAGATCTTAAGGAAATATTTGTTTATCCATGGTTCATAATAGCACTATGCACGATAACTAGAACATGGAAGCGACCCAAGTATGCAACGACAGATGAATGGAGAAGTAAAGAATAGCATTACACCCACAGATATTCCTTAGCCTTAAAGAGGAAGGACTTTCTGACACGAGCTGTAACATGGACCACGCGTGAGGACACTGCATGAAATGAGCCGTAATAAAAAGACAAACACTGTACAATTCCACTTAATAAAACCACAGGCACACTAACAGGCCGGGGCTGCGGGGCTGGAGTGAAGGGGGACGGGAGGTGGTTACTGTTCGGCGGGGTGAGTTTCAGTTTGACCGGACAGAAAGTCGTGGCGGCGGGGGTGGCGATGGTTGCACAATACTATGAAGGTATTTAATAAGGAGGTATATTTGTGTTACGTGTATTTTACCACAATAAAAATATTTTTTAATTTTCCTTTAATCCTCCCTCCAGGATACTATTTTTATTGTTTCTAAAAAGAGAGGGAGGGAGAGAGAAACTTCGATGTGAGAGAGAAACACTGATCGGCTGCCTCCCACCAAGTGCCCTGACAGACAGCTAACCACAACCCTTGGTGTTTGGGGCAACGCTCCAACAGCGTCGCCTAGCCACCCAGGGAGGGCAGATCTTTTTAAGAGGAAAACGTACCCTGGGGCCGGGGGCCATTGTAAATGGCGGCAAACAGTGAGCAGAGGTGAGCGCCGGCACCCCCCAGCTCCTGCGCCAGGAGAGAACGCACTCACACCCCGCACTCACACCCCGCACGGACCAAACCCCGCGGACCCAGCTAATGCAGCAGCAGCAGGCCAGCTGCGGGCTCGTGATGGCCAGAGATCGGCAATCACCGGCTGGTGATCAGCAATCACTGGCCGATCTTTACCTTTTCTCTCCGTTTGGAAATTTCTCCCAATAAAGTAGGAGAAACTAAGAGTGAGAGCCACTGCACTCCTCAGGGGGCGCCCAAGCCTGGGTTCCAGAGGCCAGGGGAGGCTCCAGAAGCGCGGGGTGGGTGGAGGGGAGTGGATGAGGGCCAGGCCATCCACATGCAGGTGCAGCCGGGCTACAGGAGCAAGCGGCGCCCTGAAGAGCAGCCGGTGAGGGGAGAGGAGGAGGGGAGGGGAGGGGAGCTCGGCCTCTGGAAGTGTGAGAGGTGAGAAAAAGGAAGAGGAAAATCCAGGGCAGTAAGTGGAACCACCGGAATAAAGCTTCCCTTCAGAGAGGACCAGCCGTATGAATGAGGCTGATGGGCCAAAGGGCAGAAATGGGAAGCGGGAACGCAGCCCCGGCAATGCGCCAGTCTCCCTGACCTCCAGGAGAGCCAGTCTCCCTGACCTCCAGGAGAGCCGTCCGTGCGGAGGCGGAGAGGCCGGGGTGTGCAGACACCTGTCCCCACAGCAGGTGCTGGGACCTCCTTCCACCAAGCCCGCCGAGGGGGAGGGGCGGGCGGGGGAAGATGCTCTCTCTTCTCTGGTTGAAGATGACATCACCGCCGTCAGGGCCCTCACTCCCTTAAGTAATTACCAGCCGGAGCGCAAGCGGGCTCTCAGCACGTCAGGTCCCGGTGCTCCCGGGGCCACACGAAGGACACGAAGGACACAGATGTGCCGAGGTCCTTCCCATCCACACGCGGGGGGGGGGGGGGTCGGGGGGGGAACAAGTGCAGAAAACCTGGGACTGGAGAGCTCCGAGGCGGCAGGAAAGGACTCTCCCTGCAGGATGCAAACCAGAGGCTCCTCCCCAGGCTCAGGCTGCTCCTGCCGGCGGCGGATCTCAACTCTACTGCGGGGCAGGCACAACTGCCCCTCCCCGTTTTAAAGAATTTTTAAAAATATATTTTATTAAAATAAAAAATAAATAAAATATATTTTATTGATATTTTACAGAGAGGAAGGGGGAGAGAGAGAGAGAGCTAGAAACGCTGATGAGAGAGAAACATCGACCAGCTGCCTCCTGCACACCCCCTACTAGGGATGTGCCCGCAACCAATGTACATGCCCTTGACCGGATTCGAACCTGGGACCCTTCAGTCCTCAGACCGACACTCTACCACTGAGCCAAACGGGTTTCGGCCCCTCCTCCTGCTTTAGCACTACTCAGTATCTCAGATCAAAACTATTAACTGTCATAGTTAAATGCATCTCTCCATCTACAGCTATGCTATTCATTAAGCCAAGGGTGACCTGGTTAGTGTCTGCATCCTTTGACCAAGCTACAGAAGTCTCTTGCAATATGCAAACCAACAAAAACCCCACAACCAAATATTCAACAAGATTTAACCCAAAAAGGACATTCATTCCAGTACCTTCTGCCTCACTGAATACTTCTGAACAGCAGAATAGCATTTGTCTCCATGTTTAAGTCACAAAAACATGAACTTCACAATCCTGTTTCAAAAGAACGCCGAACACCCGCGCAAAACGGACCGCAGACCCGCCCGGCACAGCCCGCCTGGTGGAAGGACTGAGGACGGGGCACCCTCCCGCAGAGCCAGCTGCGGCCGGGCCGGGCACACAGCCGGGAGCCGGCAAACCCAGAGGCTTGCCCGGGGCCATGATTCCTGTTATTCTGAGCTACTCATTCCGGCAAGCGTTTTGCTCCTCCGTGTGTAACCCTGGCTCAGGTGGTCCCTAACGGAGCCCCGAGGCTGGCGGAAATGCCAGACAGGCGCGGGGCAATGTGCGCCCCGCTCGGGAAGCTGCCAGTGTGGACGCGGCAGCATTGAAACCATGACCTTCCCGGCACTTGGCCAGCGGAGCCTCAGGAGGAGCTACAGTTAAAAGAGCAGAATCCGAGTAAATATCAGCACAGCATCCTGTGCGCACGCAGGGCCCGCCTTTGAGCATCCATGTGAACTGGCACCCTCCCAGCCCCGCCAGAAACAGGCCCAGCTCGGGGCAGGGAACCTCGGGAAGCTGCTGCGCATCAGCACGGGCGCACAGATGACGTTCTCCGGGGCTGACGCTACCGGATGGCTCTTTAAGAGAACGCACTCATCACACAATTTGCCCTGAATCCAACTCTGAGGGGACCATGGGGCAGCTGACACCGCATGGCCCGCTGTGATGGCAATTCACACCCCGCTCTAACCGCGGCCAGAGGGCACTGGTTCCTGAGGCCTGCGGGTGAAATGAAATAGTAAGAAGGGAGGGCAGTTCCTCGTGATGGAACAGGAAGATGAGAGAAAAGCAGGGATCGCAGTGAAGCGGGGATGGAGGGCACAAAAAGGCCTTTCCTGTCCTAAAGCAGACTAGGAGGAGCGCGCGCAGTCAAGTTCAGGGCCGCTGCAGGGAAGGAGCTGGCCCCGAGCAGGGCGCAGCTCTCCGGCGTCCTTCTGAACCTGTCTCATGACTCAGCATTCCCAGCGAGGTGACAGCAGCCAGAGGGCCGGAGCGGCTGGAGGCAGGGAGGAGGGCGGGTTTCCTAACACTGGCCACTTCCCAGACAGCAGAGCAAGTGCCACTTCCCGACTGGCTCCGCTCCGAGAGGTGGAGGGGGGACAAACCAGTGTTGAATGAATCAGCTCACAGAGGTGCACTCATTGGACAACTAGGGCACTTGCCGAAATAAAATGAATTCTTTGACAGGTATTTTGAAAATGGCAGAGGGGCCAGGGAATGAAAATCAGAACAGAAAGCAGCCCAACCGAGACCGGTGTGGCTCAGTGGATAGAGCGTCGGTCTGCGGACTGAAAGGTCCCAGGTTCGATTCCGGTCAAGGGCATGTACATTGGTTGCGGGCACATCCCTGGTAGGGGGTGTGCAGGAGGCAGCTGGTCGATGTTTCTCTCTCATTGACGTTTCTAGCTCTCTATCCCTCTCTCTTCCTCTCTGTGGAAAATCAACAAAATATATTTAAAAAAAAAAAAAAAGAGAGAGAGAGAGAGAGAGAGAGAGAAAGCAGCCTAGCGCATGTGCAAATACAGCGTTTCTCCCATACTGCTGCGCAGCCATGATCCTCCCTTTCCCCGCACTGGTACACCTTCCCCCTCCCAACACCATCCTCCTCTCTGCTCACCTGGGGTCACCCTCCCCCACCAGGATTTGAGTGTGAAAGCCTGGATGAGTCATGCCAGCCACAGGGCTTGTGCCTCAGGTTAGATCAGGGTGTTCAGACGCTGTCATTATCTATAAATCCTCAACTTAAGCACTGTCAGGTGAGGGAACACTATCTTTACTTCCGTTTGTGTTCAGGTTACTCCACTCATTGGCAGTGTGACGTTGGAGAAGTTACTTAACCTCTCTGGTTCTCATCCCTCCTCAGAAACATGAGAATAGGACCGAATTCTCAGGGTTGTTGTGGGTATGGAGTAATACACATAAGCACTTGAGCACCTGGCACACTATATGTCTGTCATTATTTTCTTAAAATACAAAAGCAATACTCTACCGCCCTTATAATTCACAATCTCGTCACTGTCATTCAGGAATTTCAGAGGATGCCTTCCAGAAGCTGGGAAACAGGCACTCAGGTGTGTCCGCTCCCCTCTTGGAGGCGGGGGCGTTAGCAGGGGTTACTTTAAATGCACATGACTGACCTTCCTATAAAGTAACAGGAGGGAAGCTCGTGGCCATTTCCAGAAGACACGTAATGAAGAACTCAAATCTGACATCCACCAGCTCACAAGCAACGCCACACCGATGAGGACTGACGCCTCTGGCGTGGCACCGCCCTGCAACACCGGAAGTGATCTCCTGAGGGCGGGGCTGGTTCTGGTTGATGGACATCAGGATGCCGGCTGCTAACAGCCAGCGGCCGCCCAGGCCCCACCCACCCACACTTCATTCTTCCACCTGCGCAGGCTCCCTCGTGGGCTAGAAAATCTCGAGTTTTACAGCGGAGAAAAGGCAGCAGAGTAAGCCAAGGTCATTCCGGGTAGGTGACAGCCAGGAAGAGCACCCGAGGGTTTTGACTTCCAGTCACAGGACACAAACACCGTCCCTCATCGGATGGAAGTGCCCTTGAGTCAGGCGACAAGCTACACGGGGGACCAGGAAGGCATGCGTCCCAAGAGCCGGACGGGGAAACCAGAGGACCAGGAATAAAGTCACAGAGCACTCTGAGCCTGTAAGCGCTGGGATCCCATCTGAATGGCATACAATGAGGCGCATTAGCCCCGCAGCTTGGGTAACCTTACATAACTTCTTCCTATTAGTTCATTAGAGCAATTGCTCCTAATGGGTTGGGCACCTGGGCAGATGGGGCCAGCAAGCCTCACAGCCTACGATGCTACACCTAAATAGCTTTCCCCAGGGGAAAGCTGGCCTGAGGAGCCAAAAATAAAGCGAGAAGCCAATTCCCGAGGGGCCTGTCATCAGAGATGTTTTACACACACACACACACACACACACACACAAAGCGGGCGATTACGGACACGGCTCTAATTTACAGACATTAAATCTCAAGCCAGCTGAGACCCTAAGTGTTATGGCAACTGAAAGCAAGAGAGCACACAGAGGGGGAGAGCGGATGTGAGCGGGACACCCCGAGCCTGGACGGAAGCACAGCTTCTTCCTCACAGGGCGGCCTCGGGGCCCAACATGGCAGGGAGGGAGGCCAGAAGACCACGAGGCTGGCCGGGCTCACGGAGGCCAAGAGGCTGCGGGCATTTGGCTTCAATCAGAGACTTCACTGAAGGATCACCATCGGTGGGGAGGAGCAAGTCCCGGCAAGGAGATCGGTGGCCAAACGGGAAAAGTGTCCAGTGGATAAACCTGCTATCACGCTGAGCGGCCAGGAGAGGGAGGAAGCCCTCCACGGGCTTACCCTGGGCTGCTGGAACCCCAGGAACTAAATAGTAAGTTCCACAGTTTTAAGCAAAGCGACGTCTTTTATTTCTGATGATTACATTTACGGAAGTGGCCAGGAGGAGGGAGGACTCATGAGCCAGCCTCTTCACCTCTCTTTTTGAAATTTGCTCATCAAAAAAAAAAAAAAAAAAAATTAGCCAAAACTGGTTTAGCTCAGTGGATAGTGTCGGCCTGCAAACTGAAAGGTCCCAGGTTCGATTCCGATCAGGGGCATGTACCTTGGCTGCGGGCACATCCCCAGTAGGGGGTGTGCAAGAGGCAGCTGACTGATGATTCTCTCTCATCGATGTTTCTAACTCTCTATCCCTCTCTCTTCCTTTCTGTAAAAAAAAAAAATCAATAAAAAATATATATTAAAAAGTTAAAAGACAGTAGAGAGTAATAGTAAGCCTTTATTCACTGCCCATCAAATTAAAATGAAAACAACAAAGTACAAAAATGCTCCCAGCCTACTACTCCACGTTAAAAGGACGTTATTTTAAAAGTTCCAGTATGTGCTTTGCCTGCTGTGGCTCAGTTGGTTGAGTGTTACCCGTGCACCAAAAGATCACCGGTTCGATCCCTGGTCAGGGCAATGCCCAGGTTATGGGCTCAATCCCTGGTCGGGTGCATGCAGGAGGCAGCTGATAGATGTTTCTCTCTCTCGCTCTCAATCTCCTTCTCTCTCAAATCAATAAAAACATATCACACACACACACACAAATTCCAATCGGTGAAAATTTTAAAAAGAAATGCTTCCTAAGACTGTCACTACATTATTCTACCAATAACTGGGTTCCCAACTCTCATAGCCACAGTAGTGATGTGGGAGACATCAGAATCTAGATTATAAATCCACCTCGATGGATTTATAAGGCGTGGGAGGTGTGAAGGAAACTTCCTAAACCACAGCCTCCCAGCAAGGACCCACCTACCACCCTAGTCCGTAGCCAGAAGCAAAACAGGAGCCACATCCAGCTCACCCGGGCCTTATGCGGCTGTGGTACCAGAGCTTACCTAGCAAGAATGAATGTCCTTCCCACACAAACCTATCCCCGCGTCCTAAACGAAGGGCTGGGCCTGCCACCCGTGCCTCCGCTTCCCAGAATTCCTCGGCCCGTGGCTTCTGCTAAGCCCAGAAGCCACAGAAACACGGCCACCGGAGCTGCAGAAATGTCAACCAAAACAACACAGGTCACAACAGCTTCAACACGAGTCCAATGGCCTTCCAGTCATTTCTGGTTAGTTCCAAAACTGGCATTTTAAGTCAGATTTTGTACAGCTACACACGGTGGGGGAGAGGCAGAGGGAACATAACTGTAAACAAATGAACCACCAAAGGCAAGTTGTTCAGGAGCAACCAGTGAGCATGGCAGCTCCGGGTGGGGAGCGGGCGAACCTCTCTCTCGAGGGGCATTCCGGGGTCTCGAACCTCTAGAGAAGATGGTTAGGGAAAAATATTTTTTTGAAAGCCCCTGGAAAGAGCCTGGCAACCATCTGCTGGTAAGACAGGGCACCAACAGTACTCTGAGCAAAAACCGCTCCCCGACAAGACAGCGCTGGTGGTCCTTCTTAGGAGTGCGCTGCTGCCCAAACAATGACCTCCGGAGACGTTTACAGGGACTCACCCCCTCCCCCGGTTTGCATTTCTCTGAGGGCAGCCCGGCCCTGCGTCCTGCGTGTGGATGCCTGTGCCTCTGGTGCGTGCGCACCAGGAGGGTGGGAAAAGGCCCTGCGGGCACCAGCGGGCACTTCTGCCGCTGGGAGCTGGACCCAGGCTCTTTCTGCCCAAACCCTCGCCACAGACCCCCTCTGCCATGTGGCACCAAGCCCCAGTCCTGCCCGCTCTGTCTGCGGCGAGTGAGAAACCCAGATTCCCGTCTGACGTGCCCGCCCCCTCCCCAGCTCGGACCTCTCAGTCCCAGGCAGCTCCGACAACCTGCTCCTGCTTCTGGCTTGGAAATGTGTTCTGGAAGGGGGGGAGGAGGGAGGACACAGGGAGGAGGGCATGGAGAAGGGGTGAGAGATACAGGGCTGCGTGTGTGAATCACTGATAGGAAGTCACACTCAGGAAAACAAGACCACACCAAGCTTGAATCAAGGTTTCAGGGTTCTGACGATAAAGCCTTGGTTTGGTAAAACGGCAGTGTTCACCAGCCTCACCGAAATGCCCAACGGGAGTCTGATGTCTGCTTACAGCCTCAGGTCAAAAAAAACACACAACACAAAAACCCTTCAGGTCCCCAAAGGGTGGAGCTCCTTCCTCCGTCCAAGGTTCTCTAGTCTTTCCCCCGCAAGAAGTCCACCTGCACTTAGGAGCCATCGACCCGGGGCAGCTGTCACAGCCCCTCCCCCCACGCTGCTATCACCGAGGCTCCCATCGGCAGTGGCTCCACGCACCAAGTTCCCGCACCTTGGAATGAGGCCCCAAGGTAAGGCAGAAAGGGGCTAGGTCACCGCACCAGGCTAACGCATTCTGCAATGGGGTGAACTTCTGGGGGCGGAGGGGGCTTCTGTCGCCCGGGGTTTTCACCTGCATCTCTGCCCGGGGATGCCCACACCCCTCCCGCCCCGGCCGGGATGCACAATGCGGTGGGTGGCTCCCGGGGGCCGGCGGAACGCCGCACCGGTGGGCACCCCCCGGGCGGCCGGGCAGAGGCCCCGCGTCCATAACCTTGAGGCCCGCACCGCACCGCACCGCACCACAGCCTGGCTTCGATCCCTTCGCGCGGGGAGCCCGGCGGCCAGGGCTGGTGCAATGACTTGGCACCGGAGCGTCCCCTCCGCCGAGGCCGCCCTCCCACCTGGGCCCAGGCCCGCGGCGGCGGCGCCTCCCCTCCCGGCCTCTGCCTGGGCCCCGACCCCAGGCCCGGCCGGCCTGCGGGCAGGTCCCCGCCGCCCGGGCCGCCCGCCCCGCCGCGCACCTTGGTCTCCTTCACGTGCTGCTTGACGCCCTCCGGGTACCACTGGACGCGCACGAAGCCGCGGCGCAGCGGGCTGGCCCGGCCCTCCTCGTGGCCCGCGCCCCCCGCCTCGGAGCAGCCCGAGCTCCCGCGGCCGTCCTCGTCGCCCTCCGAGTCCGAGTCCTCGCCGTGGATGAGGCGCACCAGCCCGAAGTGCACGGAGCCGCGGTAACGGCCCGACACCAGGTCGTGAGAGAACAGCAGGCGCTGCGAGCCGGCTTCGGGGCCGGAGTCCGGGGACGGCCTGGAGGCCGAGTCCGAGGCGGGCGCCCGGGCCGGGGCCGGGGCCGGGGCCGGGGCCGTGTCTGCGGCCGGGGCCGGGGCCGCCTCGGGAACCGCGGCCGGGGCCTGGGCGGGAGCCGGGGCTGCGGGCGCGGGCGCTGCGGGATCCGCCATAACTGCTCTGCGCGAGTCTCCGGCGGCGGCGGAGGTGGCGGCGGCGGCCCAGACGCGGGGAGGCGTGGCCAGCGGCGCGGGGGCGGGGCCACGGCGCGCTGACGTGGCCCGACGTGCCGTCAGGGAGCCGAGATGCGGTTGCTAGGAGCCACCGCCCGGTCGCTAGGGGACGCTGGAGATGTCGCGGGAGCCGGAGCTGAAGGAAGGACTCCACGAGGGAGGGGCGGGGATGAAAGCGGAGGAAGCGGGAGGGGCGGGGGCGGAGGCGGAGGAAGTAGCGTGGCCCCGAGGGAAAGGGGCGGGGCGGGGCGGGGCGGAAGTGGGGCGGATGCTGTCAACAGCAGTGACCGAGCTCCCTGGGCGTCTCCAGCCTCCTACCCGGACACGGAAAGGGCAAAACAGTCCCTGCCCTCTGCGTGTTTACAATCTAGCTGGGGAGACCAAGCATACACATGATTAAATAGTTAAAAAGCGACTCCCGTCAGCGTGTAAGCAAGGCTTTAATAGGCATGTATAGAGTGTACCTAAAATATATTGTTTTAGGAAATTCTATGCAAAGCTTGGAAGGTGATGACTCCTTAGGGACTGATCTAGACGTTTGTGAAAGAGGCCTGGAGAAAGATCAGAAAAGATCAAGTATTACCCTGTTTCCCCGAAAATAAGACATTGTCTTATATTAATTTTTGCTCCCAAAGATGCGCTAGGTCTTATTTCCAGGGGATGTCTTATTTTTCCATGAAGAAGAATACTGTACACATTTATTGTTAAATGAAAATAAAGGAAATTTATTATCTGTATACGGTACGGTAGTACGGTAGTTGTCAATACAAACCAGACAAACTGTGAATCCTACAGTATCAAGAATTTACTCATTTATTCAGTGACAATCATGTCATCATCTTCTGGAACATCATCATAACAATCCAATTCCTGAATTTCCTGGTGAATTTCTTGTGACTCCATTTCTTTCAGAATCAGTGGGCCAAATCTCTCATGTTTAGCCTAGGGGGGGAGCTTATTTTCGAGGGGATGCATTATATTTCACTCAGAAGGAAACTTGTAAGTAGGTCTTATTTTCAGGGGATGTCTCATTTTCAGGGAAACACGGTAGTGATTCCTGCAGTTTGCCTATAAATCTACCGAGATGAGTGCAAAGCTCCGTGAGGCTTTTTATGCATGGCGAGAGGCAAGAGAGCCAGATAGGAGTGGGAGCCACAGATTCTCATTTTTGTCATTGGTACTTACTGATCTTATGAAGGTAGGCAAGTTGATAAACTTCTTTTCACCCTGATGTTCTCATCTGTAAAATAGAGGTGATAATAGCAGTATCTGTCTCATCTGATGATGGGGAGAATTAAATGAAACAGAACAATGCTGGCACACAGTTCCCTCAATAAAGATTAACTTTTTTTTTTTTTTTACAGAGAGGAAGGGAGAGGAAGAGAGAGTTAGAAACATCGATGAAGAGAACCACTGATTCAGCTGCCTCCTACACACCCCCTACTGGGATGTGCCTGCAACCAAGGTACATGCCCTTGACCAGAATCGAACCTGGGACCCTTCAGTCCGCAGGCCAACTCTCTATCCACTGAGCCAAACTGGTTAGGGCATTAACTATTATTTTAATATTTCAACCCTCCCACTCCCACCTACACTAAAATTCTAGATCAGGAGAACTGTTATATTCATGGACTGCTTCATATTGCCATTTTAAAATATAAAAAGTAATTATACTACTTTCGGTCACAAGGTAGCAAGTAGCAGATGCAAATGGACCCTGGGTCGCCTGACTCCAAGCTTTTCTAGTTCCCGTGTTGACTGGATAATGGGGGTGTGTAGGTAGGCTGAAGCGAGCAGGGCAGGGCGGGCCAGAAATCTTTGATATCAGAAATCCAAGGGAGACCCTACCCAGTTTGGCTCAGTGGGTAGAGCACCCCCTGCAAACAGAAAGTTCCTGGGTTCGATTCTGGTCAAGGGCACATACCGTGGTTGCAAGCTCCAGCTCTACCCTGTTGGGGCATGTGCAGGAGGCACCCAACCACTGAGTCTCTCTCACATTGATGTTTGACTCTCTGTCTCTCCCCCTCCCTTCCACTCCCTCTAAAAACTCATGGGGAAATGTCCTCAGGTGAGGATTATCCAAAAAGAGAAATAAAATTAAATTAAAATATATTCAGTGGGGAAAAAAATAAAAATAAAAGTAATCCAAGTGAGTTTTGCGTTCTCCATCCGCTTACGCCTGAGCTTGTTATAATGTAAGAAGACTGTCCTGCCTCCCTAATCGCTGAGTAAAATTGGCTCTTGAGGAAGATGTGCCGAGCTTATTCTGCAGCTTCTTGTAATAACAGCTAATAATAGCTCCGTGTATTGAGCGGCCACTTAGTGCCAGGTACCACACTAAACGCTTCACTTAGATTGTCCGCCTGTGAGGGAGGGAGGGTGGGCCCCCCTTTGGTGAAGCAGCAGGCCACCCTGTGCTGATCCCCACCCCCAGCCCCAGGAACCTGCTGGATGGTAGGTAAGAGTCCTTGATTTCAAATGCTGATTTCTCCCTTACTAAATCCCTTTCCAGATTGTAGATCCTACTGTATTTTTTAAAATATATTTTATTGATTTTTTACAGACAGGAAGGGAAAGGGAGAGAGAGCTAGGAACATCGATGAGAGAGAAACATAGGCCAGCTGCCTCCTGCACACCCCCTACCAAGGATGTGCCCGAGACCAAGGTACATGCCCTTGACCGGAATCGAACCTGGGACCCTTGAGTCCGCAGGCCGACGCTCTATCCACTGAGCCAAACCGGTTTCGGCTGTATTTATATATATATATATATATATATATATATATTTTGTTGATGTCAGAGAGAAGAAGGGAGAGGGAGAGAGAGATAGAAACATCGGTGATGAGAGAGAATCATTGATCAGCTGCCTCCTGCACGCCCCACACTGGGGATGGAGCCCTCAAGCCAGGCATGTGCCCTGACCAGAAATTGAATCGTGACCTCCTGGTTCATAAGTCAACCTTCAACCACTGAGCCACACAAGCCGGGCGATTATGTTATATTTAATGTGTGCAACCCTGATACCCAGTACAGTGCCTGGCACAGTGTTTGTGCTCAACTATGTGCCATATTGATGGGTGCCAGAGGCCTGAGATTTCTGTTCCTCCATTTGGTGACCCCCTACCCCCTGACCATACACCGTGGTGCTGTCATGCTATCTCTCAGCCCTTCCTCCAGCCCCCATTTTGAGCTACATCTGAGCTCTTGTAGAGGGAAGCTCAGTGCCTTTCTGCCACTTCATGGTGTCCTTCTGTGACCTCATTCAGCCCCGAGATGCTCTGAACCTGGACATGGTGTTAGGCTGGATTCCTTCTTAGACTCGGGGCCCCCAGCCATAGTCTCTGCGCAGCTGGATTGGCAAGTGGGGTGAGCCTGGATGGGAGCATCTGCTTAGTTTTGATTTTCATAATTGTTGGATTAAAAAAAAAAAATACCTTCATTCCCTAATGGAGACACCCCTTCCTCTGGCCCCAGCACCCAGCCCCTCTTGGGGACTGTAGATGCTTCTCCGGAGAATTCCGCTTGTTTACGAATGCGCCTGCTGGAAACGGAGCCAGCCTGGCCGCGCCCCTTGCGCCTGGCGTGGCTCAGGAGGTGGCAGAGCTGGCAGCAGGGAACTGATCTGGGGGAAGCAGGCCCTGCCTTGGCCCTATCTTAACCCACCACTGGGCCACCGCCCCAGACCGCACTGCGCGGCCCCGCACTGCCCCCCAGCCCCCTGTGCCAGCAAACCCAGGGGGGCTGAGATCTCCCACTTTGAAGCCCATGTTTGGGGGCTCCAGGGTGCCTTAGCACCGGGGGCTCCGGCTGAACAGGAGGGGAAGGAGGGAGCTCCCCGGAGAGCCTCCCCTCGCCTGAGCCTCCCGCTGGGGGTTGCTCAAGAATCAGGGGCCTATGACCTCTTCCAAGTGCCCCATCCCCCACTGCCCTCCCACTGACCTGGCAATACCTGAGGACAGTGTTTCTTAGCCTCTATTAAGACCATTTATTAAAATATATTTCTATTGTACAAAGATAATAATTTTTTAAATTTTTTTCAAAAAGCACTAATTCATAAAATATATATATATATATATATATTTCTAATGATGTCAGAGAGGAAGGGAGAGGAAGAAAGAGAAAAATCAATGATGAGTGAGAATCACTGATCAGTTGCCTCTGGCACACGGCCAACTGGGGATTGAGCCCAAAACCCGAACATGTGCCCTTGACTGAAATCGAACCCAGGACCCTTCCGTCCATAGGCCGACACTCTATCCACTGAGCCAAACCAGCTAAGGCACCATTTTTATTTTTCACTCCTGTCTCTCCCATGGGGTGAACCTTGCGTACAGGGACTGTCTTCCTCTTTGTAGTCCCAGCAGCCCGCACAGCGCTGACTTATGTAGGAGCTCAGAAGGTATTTGTTGAGTGATTGACCAACAAGCCAACCTCCCCTGGGCCTCGGCGTCCGGCCTCCGGCTCACCTCCGTCTCCCCTCACCTCCCAGCTCCCCGTCTCCTCCAGATATGAACACACCCCCACACGCACGCTCACGTCGCCTGTGCACCCCCACTGCTCAGCCTTCCGCGTCCGTCCCAGCGGCCTCTGAGCGCGGGGCGTGTGGCTGGTCTAAATGGACATGTGCTGCCGAGACCGGTTTGGCTCAATGGATAGAGCGTCGGCTTGGGGACTGACGGGTCCCGGGTTCGAATCCGGTCAAGGGCATGTACTATGGTTGCGGGCATATCCCCAGTAGGGGGTGTGCAAGAGGCAGCTGATCGATGATTCTCTCTCATCGATGTTTCTAACTCTCTATCTCTCTCCCTTCCTCTCTGTACAAAATCAATAAAAATATATATTTTTAAAAATAAATAAATAAATAAATAAATAAATGGACATGTGCTGTTCGTGTAAACCGCACACTGAATTTTGAGGACTCTGCCGAAACCGGTTTGGCTCAATGGATAGAGCATCGGCTTGGGGACTGAAGGACCCGGGTTCGATTCCGGTCAGGGGCATGTACCTTGGTTGCGGGCATATCCCCAGTAGGGGGTGTGCAAGAGGCAGCTGATCGATGACTCTCTCTCATCAATGTTTCTAACTCTATCTCTCTCACTCCCTCTCTGTACAAAATCAATAAAATATATTAAAAAAAAATATGTTCATTGAATTTTGAGGACTCAGTGCCGTGTGTATGTGTGTGTGTGTGTGTGTGTGTAAATGTACGCTTATATGTGCACGCATAATGTATTACTTGTTGGAATGACAATACTTTTTGCATATCAGGGTAAATAAAATCTACGATGCAGATCAAGTTCCCCGGACTCTTTGCAGCTGCCGGAGAACAGAAGGTCACACGTGGGGCTCACACCACCTTCCTGTTGGACGGACAGTGATCCCAGCGGCTCAGGAGCCAGAGGCCCCTTCTTTCTCCGGAAGGTGGCAAGCCCCTCTCGCCGGTGACATCACGCCTGAAGGTCTGGAAGGTTCCAGAGGAAATCTTTCTGTCCTATGACCGATACTGAACCCCAGATTAGGGTGGGCCCCCCTCAGCGCCGCAGTGAGCCAGCCGATCTGTGCAAAGGCGGCTTCAGAATGAGCCCCGGAGCGCTGCCGCGGAGCGCCCCCTGCGGGGAGGGCGGAGAGCCGCGGAGCGCCCCCTGCGGGGAGGGCGGAGAGCCGCGGAGCGCCCCCTGCGGGGAGGGCGGAGAGCCGCGGAGCGCCCCCTGCGGGAAGGGCGGAGAGCCGCGGAGCGCCCCCTGCGGGAAGGGCGGAGAGCCGCCTTGGAGCGCCCCCTGCGGGAAGGGCGGAGAGCCGCCGCGGAGCGCCCCCTGCGGGAAGGGCGGAGAGCCGCGGAGCGCCCCCTGCGGGGAGGGCGGAGAGCCGCGGAGCGCCCCCTGCGGGAAGGGCGGAGAGCCGCGGAGCGCCCCCTGCGGGGAGGGCGGAGAGCCGCCGCGGAGCGCCCCCTGCGGGGAGGGCGGAGAGCCGCGGAGCGCCCCCTGCGGGGAGGGCGGAGAGCCGCGGAGCGCCCCCTGCGGGGAGGGCGGAGAGCCGCGGAGCGCCCCCTGCGGGAAGGGCGGAGAGCCGCGGAGCGCCCCCTGCAGGGAGGGCTGCGTGTAGCGGGGAGACCCCTGCGGAGGGAGGGGCCCCCTGCCGCTTGCACAGGCTCTGCTCTCTGCTGGCCGGGGTTGGCAGCCTTTGGGGAGATGGGCAGCGGGCGCCGTGGGGCACAGCCCGTCCTCCTCCAGGTCCGAGGGCTCCTTCCCCAGGTGAAGCCTTAGGGCGACGCAGGTGTTGGGATTTTTTGAAGCGGCCAGGTGGTTCCAACGCGCAGCCGGGTGTGAGAACAAACAGCCGGTGTGAAGCAAGGAGGGCGGGGCAGGCGACAGCAAAGGCCAGGGGCCTCACACCAAGGTATACAGTATAGGGGTCTGGAGGCCAAGGGCTCGCCCCACCCGAGGCTCAGACAGGCCCTCATGTCTCCCCTCCCCCCTCCCCCCTGCGAGGCCGGGTGCCCGGTTCTTCCTGACTCTCTCACTGCCCTTCCGCCGGCCTGTGCTGACCGCCCGTTCCTCAGACCTCACAAAGCTGGTTCCCAGACAAAATACAAGACACGCGTGAGATCAGAATTTTGGATAAACAGTGCTTTAGGTAAGTACGTCCCAAACAGTGCACCAGGCATACTTTAAAAAATTACTAGTTGCCCTGGCTGGTTTGGTTCCATGGATAAAACCGGTTTGGCTCAGTGGATAGAGCGTCGGCCTGCGGACTGAAGGGTCCCGGGTTCGATTCCGGTCAAGGGCATGTTACCTTGGTTGTGGGCACATCCCCGGTAGGAGGTGTGCAAGAGGCAGCTGATCGATGATTCTCTCTCATTTTTTAAAAAAATATATTTTATTGATTTTTTTACAGAGAGGAAGGGAGAGAGATAGAGAGCTAGAAACGTTGATGAGAGAGTAACATTGACCAGCTGTCTCTTGCACACCCCTACCGGGGATGTGCCCGCAACCAAGGTACATGCCCTTGACTGGAATCGAACCCGAGACCTTTCAGTCCACAGACCAACACTCTACCACTGAGCCAAACCAGCTTCGGCTGATTCTCTTCATTGATGTTTCTAGCTTTCTATCCCTCTCTCTTTCTCTCTGTAGAAACTCAATAATATATATATATATATATATATATATATATATATAAAAGCATTGACCTGCAGACTAAAGGGTCCCGGGTTCGATTCCGGTCAAGGGCACATGCGGGGTTTTGGGCTCCATCCCTAATGGGGGATGTGTAAGAGGCAGCCAATCAATGATTTCCTGTCATCATTGATGTTTCTATCTCTCTCTCCCTCTCCCTTCCTCTCTGAAATCAATAAAAATATATATTTTTTAAGTTACTAGTTGTTTTCCTGAAATTCAGATTTTTATTTGCTAAGCCTAGCAGCCTTATCCACAGCGTATCTCCTGAGGCCACTGTTGGGTGGACTTGATTACAGGGGGGCGGGGGGGACAACACCCGGGTGGTGGTGGGGTGCCTGGGAGTTCTGGAATGCCTCTGCTGATTCTCTCTCGCCAGGCTGGGACCAGAGACAAGTTCTGTCACTCCCCATGCCCGTGTTCTATCTTCCAGCCGACCCCAGGCCGTGCTCACCCGCCCTCCTCTGCTGCCCCGCAGTCTCGCCGTGTTCAGTGTACTGTCTCGCCCTGTCCTCGGGGCTCCATGTGCCCGGAGGTGCTTCTAGAAAGATAGGACCACCTGGCAGTTCATCAAAAGAGAGGCGGATGGAACAGCCTGCCCGCCTTCTCTGGCGCCTGCAGGAGCTCGTGACCGGCCACGAGGGGGCGCAGGGGAGCACAGAGTCTAAGAAGGACCCAGGCCCCTGCTGGGACCTTGAGGTGGGAGGTGCCTCGCCCAGGTCTTGGAGCCGAGGAGGTCTCCTGGTTCGCGCTGGCTGCGGGGTGTGTTGTGGGATGGGACCCGCCTGGTGGCCAGGGGAGGGGTGCGCTGGGCCTCAGACGGCGGAGGGACCTGGAGAAGGGGATGAGTGAGGGTGTGGGGGCTCCGAGGCTGCTCTGGGGTCACCGCAGCGTCAGGACCATGCGGGCCCAGCAGCACGGGGCAGGGCTGGCATCGCCATCCTCCCGGGTCACAGACCACCCGTGAGAACAGGCTCTCCTGGTATGGGTGGCCCGGGGGTCAGCGTTGCTGGGTGAGTGGACAAGCCAGGCCCTGATTTTGCAGGAAGTTCGTGTGTTGGCCGGACAGGGGTGGGTGGTGGCAAGGGGACAAACAGGGTCACAGGGGAGGTGTGAGCTGTAGGGGAGGAAGGGTCATCCACACGCACAGCCCCCAGTGGGAGCCCCGCCAGCTCCTGGGCTCCACCGCACCCCGGGGCCGGATGGAGGGTCTCCTCCCTCCGCTCGGGTGGACTGTGACTTGGGGACCCTGTCTGTCGACCAGCGGGAGAGCCATGAAGATGGGGACCGGCCACGGGGAACGCACCGGGCCCAGCGCTCCGGTGGGAACTGCGGGTCTCGGGGAGCAGGTTCCCTGAGAGTCTTCACCCCGGGCTCTGGTAACGCGGGCTAATCCTCGCCGAAGGCCGTGGATTAGAGGAGGCTGGTCCCTCTCGCTGGTGAAACGGGGGGAGGGGGAGATTAGAGACCTCTGAGCAAGTCATGTGGGGCCCGGGGGCGGGGCCACGCTGCCCCCGCAGCCGTGCCCCTCAGCGCCCGGGTTTTCCTGTTCCTGCCCCTGTGGACCCACCCGGGACTGGCTCTGGGGGACCGAGGCTGTGCCTGGTGAGTGGGAGCCCGGCCGGCGCCCGGCCTCCAGGGACAGGGGTGCCCTGTGTGGGCTGTGAGCCGGTGAGAAGAGGCGGAGGCGGAGGGCAGATTTGGAAGCCAGGGGGTTCGCTTGTTTGTTGTTAATCCTCACCCGAGGGTATTTTCCCAGTGATTTTTAGAGAGTGACAGAGAGAGAGAGAGAAATGTCGATGTGAGAGAAACACATCGATTGGTTGCCTCCTGCGTGCACCCCGACCAGGGCCCGGGCCCAGGAGGAGCCTGCAACCGAGGTACGCGCCCTGGACTGGAATCGAACCTGGGACCCTTTGGTCAGCCGGCCGAGGCTCTATCCACTGAGCCACACGGGCTAGGCACCATGGGGCTTTGTAAGGGGGGGGGCTCCTCTAAGAGCTGTACATCCTTGGGGGTCATGGGAGAAAGAAATGGCGAGCAGCCAGCTCCCTGGCATGCTGCCCTTGGGGGCCTCTCCCCATACCTGACTCCCCCCCCCCCCAACCTGTGCACAGCCCAGCCAAGGCCACGGAAAATGTGGGCTCCCCCAGGACCTGCTTGACTAGGGGTTTGGCTCTCTAGGGCTGAGGACTGAGGCGGCACCATCTGAGAGTGCCCCCTGGGCAGTAAGACAAACCCGCCCGCCACCCTCAGCTGCATTGGGAGTGGCCGGTGCAGGCCCAGGTCCCCTCCTCCCTGGGGGAATGCTGTCGGGGTGCCCTGGGCTCCCCGGAGCCCTGCCCCCCCTGCTCCCCTGGGCTCCGATGCCAGGGGAGGCCATCGCGGTTTGGAGGGGCTGCTCTGAGCGTGCTTCCGGCTTCCGGGAAAGGGTGGGGAGTTTAATCCCCAAAGCAGCAGGTATGGGGGGGCGGGGTGCTGTCCCGGCCCATCCCTCCTGGAGGACCACAGGCCGCTGACCGACAGGTGCCTGCACTTCGTCTCCCGGGAGGGCCCAGCGGCGAGGATGTCCACGCAGAGCCTCCACCGCCTGCCGCCCGTGGCCCTGCGCCTGCCACCCGGGGCGCCCGAGCCCCCCGAGCCCGCCGGCGGCCAGCGGCGCCACACGCTCCCCGCCAGCGAGTTCCGCTGCCTCTCCCCCCAGGACGCGGCCGGCGTGTTCGAGATCGAGCGGGAGGGTGAGTGGCCCCCTCTCCCCACCCTTCCCCCCCTCCCCCCTGGGCCTAGGGAGGCTCCCTCCCCCCACCCTCCCCACCCCCACCCCCCTGGGCCTAGGGAGGCCCCCTCCCCCCGCCCTCCACCCCCCACCCCCCTGGGCCTAGGGAGACCTCGCGGCTCAGGCCTGTGGAGTCAGCGCATCAGACTGTGTGCATGTTCTCGTGTGTGTTCCTGTGTGTGTTCCTATGTGTTCCCGTGCATGTGTTCCTGTTCCTGTGTGTTCCTGTGTGTGTACATGTATTTGTGTGTGCATGTTCCCGTGTGTGCTTCCCTGTGCGTGTGCAGCCCTGACTCCCGGCTCCTGTGGGGAGGGCTGGGTGGGCGTGGCACGGCGCCCTCAGAGCCCCCTCGCCTCCCCCGCAGCCTTCATCTCGGTGTCGGGCATGTGTCCGCTGCACCTGGACGAGCTCCAGCACTTCCTGACCCTGTGCCCGGAGCTGTCCCTGGGCTGGTTCCTGGAGGGCCGCCTGGTGGCCTTCATCATCGGCTCGCTGTGGGACGAGGACAGGCTCACCCAGGTGAGGGCGGGTGCTCCGGGGAGAGCAGAGTGCTCGGGGGGGGGGGGGGGGGGAGGGGGGAGCAGGCTGGGAGGTAGGGGCGCAATGCCCAGCCCCAGGGAAGCTCTGGAAGAGGTCCCCACCGGCCTGGAGCCGGCCCCTCAGGCGGACGAGGGCGGGGAGCACAGGCTGTGGGTCCCCTTCAGGGCAGGAGGGCCTGCGCTGGGGCCCCCAGAGCCCTAGCGGAGGGCCTGCCAGGAGGGGCTGGGTATGCACTTTGGGGTCCTCCTGGGTGGAAGGCCTGGCCGGAGGCCCCGGGGCGCCCGCTGGGTGCCAGGGCGACGTGCCTCGCGCTCCCGCAGGAGTCGCTGCAGCTGCACCGGCCCCGCGGCCACACGGCCCACCTGCACGTGCTGGCGGTGCACCGCGCCTTCCGCCAGCAGGGCCGCGGCTCGCTGCTGCTCTGGCGCTACCTGTGCCACCTGGGCGGCCAGCCGGCCGTGCGCCGCGCCGTGCTCATGTGCGAGGCCCCGCTGGTGCCCTTCTACGCGCGGTTCGGCTTCCTCCCCGTGGGCCCCTGCGCCGTGACCGTGGGCCCGCTGGCCTTCATCGAGCTGCAGTGCCCGCTGCAGGGCCAGGCCTCCCTGAGGCGGTACAGCTGCTGAGCGGGGGGGGGGGGGGCTCTCCTGCCTCCAGCGCCCTGCCCTGGCCTCCCCAGCTCCACCGGGGTTCCCAGGCGGGGGCTGGGTGGGTGGGGGTGGAAATAGAGAAAGGCCACGTCCAGCCAGTGTGGCTCAGTGGTTGAGCCTACGTACGAACCAGGTCACTGTTCGATTCCCAGTCAGGTTGTGGGCTCAGATCCCGTGTGGGGTGTGCAGGAGGCAGCCAATCAATGATTCTCTCTCTCTCATCACTGATGTTTCTATCTCTCACTCTCTGAAATCAATCTATAATAATAAAAGGATAATATGCTAACGAGACTGGAGGTCATTCCTGCCAAAACGGGGTTGGAGGGAAGCCAGCCCGGGGCCTGCGGGCAGCTGGAGGAGGGAAGCAGTCTGGTCCCGGGTGCCAGAGGGAAGCCGATGCCGGCAGCCAGGGGAGGGAAGGCCTGCTCTTGCACAAATTTTCATGCACCGGGCCTCTATTAAAAAAAAGAAAGAAGAGCCGAAACCGGTGTGGCTCAGTGGATAGAGCGTCGGCTTGGGGACTGAAAGGTCCCAGGTTCGATTCCCGTCAAGGGCATGTACCTTGGTTGCAGGCACATCCCCAGTAGGGGGTGTGCAAGAGGCAGCTGATCGATGACTCTCTCTCATTGATGTTTCTAACTATCTCTCTCCCTTCCTCTCTGTACAAAATCAATAAAATATTAAAAAAAAAAAAAAAAAAAGAGAGAGAGAGAACGTGGCCAGTTCTCCCAGCTGGACGGGAGTGTGTCCTGCAGGCTGTCCCCACGAGACCCTCTGTGCCTCCCAAATTCCAGATGGTGCCCAGCGGGGCTGGCAGGCGGGGACAAGCACTGCCTCAACCCCCCCACCCCCATCCCAGAATCCATGGGTCCTGCAGGAGGCAGCGGGCGGCTCAGGACCAGGGCGTCCTCCACAGCCCAGTGAGGGCCCTTGTTCTCCCGGGTCCCAGGGGGTCCCTTCCCCTTTAGCCTGGGATGGAGGGTGCAGGGGCTGCGCTCCCAGCTCCAGGACCCTGCGTCCTCGGCCCACAGTGACCGCGTGGGTGGCTCCCCCGCGCAGGGGAGGGTTGGGCGAGGTACAGGTACCGTGCACGGAGCTGTCCAGGGAGGCCCGCCCCTCGGCCCAGCCTCCTGTCCCTACAAGCACCCCACCTACATTCTTAGAGTCTAAGAATTTAACTCCAACCCCTTCAAGGGACCCACTGAGGCGCTCATGGGACCCCAACCCGGTTTCTGTTCCAACCAAACCCCCAGAAGTCCCACAGGATTCCCACGGCCCCCTTCTGCCAGCCTCTGACCCTGACTCCCTCCCAGCCGACCCTACCCTCTCCCACCCCCAAATTAAGGTTCCAGCTGTCACTCTTCCCGAGGCCTTGTGTCGAAAGGAGACGTTCCCTGAAGAATACCATTTAACACATCTGAGACATCATCCATACAAACTTAGCGTTACTTTAAAAATTAGGGTAACAGATGCCCTGTCTGTGCCCCGGGCAATCCTGGGAGCAGGTCCTGGGGTGGCCCCGCCCCCGCCCGCCAATGGTGGGGCTGCTGCTGTCAGAGCGCCCCGTGAGGCAGACCTGACTGCGGGGTGAGGGGGCGGCGGCACAGCCTCTGCTTGCCGCAAACACGCCCAGGCTCCCCTGCCCAGGCTCCAGGCGGCTGCTCGGCCCCAGGCCACGGCCAAGGCCTCTCCCCACCCGGTCACCCGACGGCTGGCCCTGCAGCCACTGAGGAACGGGCTGGCAGGGCAGAGAGGGGAGGAGAGACAGGAGGGGGTTGTGGTGGGAACCCGGTGGGACGCTTGGCCACGTCCCCGGTAAGGCCACGCTCAGACACAGCGGGAGAGGCCCCAGCTCTCAGCACAGGCTGTGGTGGGAGGTGGGGGCCCCGACAGCAGGGTAAGTCGGGACCTGGGCCCTGGGCTGCAGAGAAACAGGTGCTCAAGGGTGTACCCCAGCCCGGCCGGGAACACCCGAGGAGGGGCACCTCCCCTCCTCCCCCCCAGGGAACCCGCCTGTGTGACCGTCTCTGAACCGCACCAGGGCCTGGGCGCCTGCGGGGGGTCTCTGGAGTGTGGGTGGGTGCTCTGCAGGCAGGCAGCCCGCCCCGGGCTCGGCCCCGCGCCCCGATGGAGCCGCGGGCGGAGCCGCGGGCGGCCAGGCGGCGGTCAGTGCAGCACCTGGTCCAGCTCGTACTTCTCGCAGAAGCGGCTGGTGAAGGGGAAGCAGGTGAGGTGCTCGATCCAGGGCCAGTGGATGGGGTACACGTACAGCCAGATGACCAGCGAGGCGAAGAGCCCGGCGAAGACCAGCAGCGACACCAGGATGAGGGCGCGCTTGCGGTACTTGTCGCTGGTGCCGAAGGTGATGTAGGGCAGGAAGGCGAAGGCCAGCAGCAGGCCGCTGAGGAAGCCGAAGATGTGGGCGATGTTGTCTATCCAGGGCAGCAGGCCGCACACGAACAGGAAGAGCACCACGGCCGCCAGGTGCAGGAAGGCCCGCCACGGCCGCTCCAGCAGCTGCCAGCTCTGGATCAGCTCCACGAAGAGGCAGGCCAGTAGGCCGAACTGCGACCCCGCCGGGCCCACCTGGGGGGGGGGGCAGGGGGGGGCGGGTGCTCACTCCCAGGTGCCAGGTGCGCGGGGAGCCCGACCCAGGCTGGGGCCCCGAAGCTCAGGGGACAGCTGGGGCCGCTGGACCGAGGCTGGGCTACTCCCGCCGTTTCAGCCAAAAGGCACCTTCCACGTGCCCGGTGCCCCGGGGAGGGGACCGGCACTGGGCAGGGCAGCCGCCTGAGGGCGAACGGTCACAAACTGCCATTCCTGCCGGGCCGGTGTGGCTCAGTGGTTGAGCACTGTCCCATGAACCAAGCGAGAGGTCGCTGGTTCGATTCCCGGTCAGGGCACACGCCCGGGGTTTCGGGCTTGATCCCCAGTGTGGGGCGCGCAGGAGGCAGCCGATCGATGTTTTTCTCTCATCACTGATGTTTCTATCTCTCTATCCCTCTCCCTTCCTCCCTCTCTAAAAATCAATAAAAACCTATTTAAAAAAAAACAAACAAAAGAAAACTCATGGTTCCTACGGGTTAAGAATGGTCACAGCCTGGCCACTCCCTGTGGCTCTCCCTGCAGACCGGGGCCTGTGGCGGGCAGTGGTCACAGAGCCGAAGCAGAAGGAGGAGCAGGGAGAGGGGCAGCGTCTGAAGGCCTTTCCCTAGGTGCCATCTGAGCGTGACTCAGGGACAAGCTCCCTCGCACCCGGGATTAAGGGATCAGCCAATAAGCCTCCAGCTTAGCCGCTCATCCGCTGCTGAGCCCGGCCAGGCAGGGGCCCTGGGGCCCCCCACCCTCCTGCCCTGACCGACCGACCGAGTCCCCACCTCTGCCCGGTACGGGAGGAAGATGGCGCTGGCGAGGTTGCCGGTGATGCCGCTGAGGATGAAGATGATGGAGATGCGGTGCCAGCCGGCCAGCTTCTCCAGGTCCCGCAGGATGGTCATTTGGAAGACCACGGACACGAAGCAGTGCACCAGGCTGGGGGGGGGGCGGGGAGACAGGCATTAGCCTCCCGGTCTGCCCGCGGCTGCTGGCCAGGCACTTCCGGAGAGGGGGGGCGGAGGGGGGAGCCCAGGGGGCGGCCATCTTGGAGCCTTACCCGGCGTGGAGGAACAGGGACAGCCAGAGCCTGTAAAACTGGTCGGGGACCTCGGGGTTGAGAAAGGGCAGCAGCCCGCACACCTTGTCCAAGCAGTGCACCTAGGGGCGACATGGGGTCAGTGCCGGGGCCTGGCTGGGCTGGACGCCCGGGTGTGGGTGGGCAGAGCCGATACCCGCTGTGGGAGGGCCCCCGTGAGGCCAGCTCCAGTAGCTGCCATGCACTGCTCCTCTCTTTGGGGAGCAGAGGGGGTCATCGGGAAAGCCAGATGGGGCTGAGGCAAATGACATCAGCCTTTTTTAATATATATATATATATATATATATATATATATATATAGATACACACACACACACACACACACACATATATATATGTTACTGATTTTTTTACAGAGAAGAAGGGAGAGAAATAGAGAGTTAGGAACATGGATGAGAGAGAACATCGATCAGCTGCCTCTTACACACTCCCCACTGGGGATGTGCCTGCAACCAAGGTACATGCCCTTGACCGGGATGAAGCCCAAACCCCGGACCTGTGCCCTGACCGGGAATCGAACGGTGACCTCCTGGTTCCTAGGCTGATGCTCAACCACTGAGCCACACCAGCTGGAGCCCCACTGGGTCCCGCCAGGCCCCAGCTCACCTGCGAGCAGAGCGTCGCCTCCTCGTGGAAATAGCCGTGCATGAACTCACAGTACTCCCGAGTGGTGATCTCACAGCTGGAGGAGGGGGCGTGTCAGGGCCCGCGTCCCCTGCCCGCTTGCTGGTGCCAGCGCCCGGCCACCGCCAGCAGGGCTAGTGGGCGGACAGGGCCCCTCGGAGCCCCGGGCTCCGGGGAAGCGCCCCTTCGTCCTGCCCCCCCCAGGGCCCCCGCGTGGACGTGGGCGTGGACGTGGGCGGGCGGCGGCTCACCTGCCCTTGGTGCCGATGCAGCAGGGCCGGCCCCGGATCTCGCAGTCGATGTGCAGGAAGCCCGTGCGGTTGCTCCGGGCCTGCTCCGTGCAGATCTGCGGGCGCCGACCAGGCGGGGGGTGTGGGTGGCGGGAGCCCCTCCCCGGCCCTCCCAGGCCGCCCTCTGCCCCGGGCACTCACCGGCCACTTGGTGATGTCGTCAGGCCAGATGTGGGCACCACTGGAGGCCGGCTCCTCGCAGGTCCTGGAGGGAGAGGCCGGAGGGGGCCGGGTGAGGGGCCGGGGCACCCCCAGAGAGCCACACCCGCCCCAATGTCCCTCCGCCCCGCCTTCTCGGGCAGCCTGGCCGGGGCCCCTGTGCTCACCGGGGGTCCTGGCGGCACACGGCTCCGGACGTCCGCGTCTGGCCCAGGTCGGACTTGTCCATGGGGGGCCCCGTGTCGTCCTGCCACTTCACGAAGGTGGCCAAAGTCTCCTGGGGGGGGGGGGGGTGTCAGGCCAGGCGGCCACCGCAGGGGTCCGGGGACCCCCCGGAGGCTCTTCCTGTTCTCAGGCCCCCACGCCCGGTGACATGCTCAGACCCGGCTGTCACTGGCTTGGGGTGGGAGGCTGGCATCCTTCCTGTGCTGGGCCACGTGTGGGGGTGGACAGGGGTGGACAGGGGAATGTAGGCCGTGGACAGGGGTGCATGAGGCCGGGGAGGGCTGAGGAAGAGGGGCCGTGGTCGCTGCCCTGGAAGATGCCCCCGGCAGGGCAGGGGCGGGGCGGGGCGGTGGGCGGCTGCGCACCGAGCAGTCCTTGCGCTGGGTCTGGATGCAGCCCGAGTGGTCGTTCTGGACGCAGCAGCCCGAGTCCCGCTCCAGGTCCCGCTCCCGCTTCACCAGCTGCTCGATCTGCTGGTCCTTCCGGATGCAGGGCGAGAACTTGGCTCCCAGGTGGATCAGGTCAATCTGTGGGTGTGGGGGGGCGGGGGAGTGAGCGCCCGCTCTGGTGTGTGTCCCGATGAGGGGTGCAGGCCAGCCACCCCCCCCCCGCCCAGCGGGGGAGACAGGCCCTCCTCACCGAGCTGGGGCCGATCCAGAAGTTCTCCTGCTGCAGGTACTTCACGCTCTCGTACACGCCCTTGTTCCTGAGCACCTGGCGGGAGGGGGGGGCGCTGGGGGCTCCGTGCCAGGCCGGCCCCCTGGAGGGGGCCAGGGAAAAGCGGTGGGAGGGGCCAGGCTGTGGCTGTGGGAGGCGTTCAACGGCCCGCGATGCTGAAACCTCTCAGGGGGCTGGGAGGGACCCCGCTTCTGCAGCCCAACTCACCAGCTGGGTGGTGACGTGCTGGGCGAAGCCCACGGGCGCGATGCCGTACGTGCAGATCACCAGCAGCGTGATGACGACGTGGACGAACGTCAGCCAGTAGGTGAAGTAGGGCCTGGGGCAGAGGCGGGGTCAGCACCCCCTGCTCCCGCCCACTCCCCCGTCACCAGCGGCTCCCAAAGGCCCCTCTACACGTGCACTCTCCCAGCTCCAAACCCTATGGCTGCCCGCCGCCCCGGGGAAAGCCCAACACCGGCCCCTCCCGCGGCTGGCAAGGCCCTGCTCCGCCTGCCACCGCCCCGGCCTCCTCTCCTCTCGCAGCCACAGGGCCTTTGCACATGCTGCTCCGTGGTCGGGAAGCTTCCCGTTTCTCCTCCGCCCGCTGGCTGCAGCTCATCCTGACCGCACCCCGCCGTCCCTCCCACTCCCGCCCTCCTCCTCAGGACACTGGTCACTTCTTAGTGTTTTGTAATTTGGGATCGAATCTCTATTGGATCACTGCCAATAATCCACTCTGCGAGAACTACCCCTCTCCGTGCTCCGGCTTCCCCCAAGGTCTTTGCACCCCTCCCCTCCCACCGGCCCCTCACTCGCGGCTTAGGGTTAACTGTCCCCCCGACCCACCCACCCTCCCTGCTGCACCCCGTGGGGCTCCGCCGCGGGCCTGTGGGCCGGCGCGCAGGGGATGCTGCGGCCTGCGAGGGCGTGAGGGGGTGGGGGGGGGGGGAGGAGAGGCCGCGGGTCCGAGGCGCCCTCCCGGCGCCGCGCTCACCGGTGGCTGTCGAAGCTCTCCAGCTGCCGCTGCACCGTGCTGCTGATGCTGCGGCGGTAGCGGCGGTTCAGCCAGCTGCCCACCACGCCCAGGCCGTAGTGCCGCCTCTGCCGGTCGAAGGCGAAGTGCTTCACCTTGGAGGCGATGCGCCTGCCGCGCTTGGCCGCCGGCGCAGGGCTGCGGCCGTACTCCCTCCTGCCGAGACGCAGCCCTCAGCCCGGCGCCCGCGGCACAGCCCGGAGGCACCTGCGGTCAGGGGGCCCCGCCCCCCAACAAGACCCCTGGGCCCCGGGAGCCCTCTCCCAGCCCTGCCACCCCGCCTCCTGCCGGAGAAACGGCCCAGGACTCACAGAGACACCGGCACCCCGTCGGGGGAGACGGGGGAGGCCGAGCGGGGGATGGCCCGGAAGCAGCTGGCGGAGAGCGGGGGAGACTCAAACACGTCGTCGGGCATGGAGCTCATTTCTTCCTGGGGGGGGGGGGGGCGGACACGGAGAGGCAGCGTGAGCACCCTGCCCTGCTCCCGGGCCTGCCCCACCGCTCGCTGGGAGGGAGGTGGGAGGTGCGTGTGCTGGCCTTGGCCATGACTTTTCTGGGGGACATCCTGCCCCACCCCCGGTCCTCCCTCGACAGAAAAACGGGGACCTAGGAGCACCCCAAGGTGGCACCTCCATCCCCCCAGTGGGCCTTTGGGTCCCTCAGGCGCCCCTGGCAGGGGATGGTCAGGGCCAGGTCACCCCCCAGCCACCAGGCCGCCCTGCCCCGCGCCCCGCGCCCCGCGCCCCCCGCCCCGCGCTTGCCTTACTAAAAAACGAGGAGTCAAACGTGTCCGCCCCGTCGACGGCGTCCTCCTCCAGGAAGCTGGGGTAGGCGAAACTGCGCTTGACCGCCCGGCACCGCGGGGCTGCGGCGTCCAGCACCGGGCGCCCCTGTGCGCGGGCAGAGGCGCGGCATCAGCCCTGGCGGCGCCCTCCCTCTGGGGACAGCGCCCGGGGGTGCCATCTGCCCGGAGCACCGGGAACACGGCACCGGCCCCACAGCCCGGATGCGTCACCCCCCCGACACTGGCCGTGTCTGCTCTCTGGCCACCTCCTGCCCTCTGCCCGGCAGCTGACCACCACCCCCCCTCACTCCCCTTCATTCCCGAGCCTCTGCCATCTCCCCGAGCCTGGCTCCTCGGCTGGGCACATAGTAGGCCTGCCCTCTTTTTGACCCATCTGCTGCCACTGCCACTAAAACCACGGGGACCCCCCCCCCCCCGCGGCCTCCCAAAGGCCACGCCCCATCCCGCCTCTGGGCCGGGCACCGGCCGTTCCCTCTGCTGAGAACACTGTTCCCGCCCTGGCTCTCCTGGCAAACTTTTCCTTATTGTTCCGGGCTCGGCCCAGGTGCTTCCTCGACACCAGCCCTTCCCCTGGGCGAGACGGGCGGCTCCTGCTCTGGGCAGGCCCTCTGCTACCACCCGGCCGGTGCCCTCACCGGGCTGGCCCTGAGCCCGCTCACCGCCCTCTGCGGCCCCCTGGCCCAGCACCGTCAACGGGCGCAGGGAGCGTGGAGATGAGGGCTGACTGCACGTTGCACTTCCTGCTTCCCAGCCCGTTGGTGCAGAACCAGCTTCCCAGACCAGGGGACGGCAGGGCTCAGGAGGGAGTTGGGGGCTAGGACGTGGGCTCCCTCTGCCCGGGGGTCCCAGGCATCCACTGCCCTGGCACAGAGGCCTGTGGTGGGCTCCGGGGGCTGCCGAGGGGAGCGGGAGGGAGCGGGGGCAGGGGCGGGCGGCCTCACCTTGAGGAGGGCAGAGGCAGCCTGAAAACTCATGTGGGCCACCGACATCCTCTTCCGGCGCGGCAGGTGGCCGGAGCGGACGCTGGTGAAGGAGGTGAGGGACAGGACGCCGGGGGTCAGCGGCGGGTGAGGGCCGTGGGGCCGGTCCACCTCGTCCGGGTGGCGGAAGGCCCGGCCCCGGGCCAGCGGGTCCACGATCTGCACGGGAGGGAGGCGGTGAGCGAGCTGCCGGGCCCGGCGCAGCGCCCGCCGCCCCACGGCCCGCCCGGCCCACCTTGGGCATCTTGCAGGGCCTGGGGGACTCGGTGTCCGGGAAGGAGGGCCCGTCCTGGCTGGGGAGCTCCAGGTCGCGCTGGCAGGAGGCCTTGAGGCGGCCGTAGCGCACGCTGCAGTGGTGCAGGCTGCGGCGCTGCCAGTGCTGCCGCTCCAGCTCCCAGTCGCCGCTGACCCCGAACCACTGCGCCGTGCCCCTGCGGGCGGGCGGAGGGGCGTGAGGCTCCGGGCACTGGGACGAGGCACGCACGTGGGGGGGTGGGGAGTGAGAGAGCTGACCGTGCCCGCGTGTGCACAGGGGGAGCGATGTCAGAGTCGGTGGCACATGCGTGCAGGCAGCTGTGACAAGAGCTGACCGTGCACGTGTGTGGGGTCTGACGAGTGGTGACCTTGAATGTGTGAAGGGAGGTGACAGGTCATGTGCATGTGCAGGGCGGGACGAGAGCTGACCATGCACATGTGCATAGGGGAGGTGATGGCACCCATGTGTATGCAGAGGGTGACAGGCATGTGTGTAAGGAGTGATGACAGGGGACCGTGCATGTGTGCAGGGGGTGACAGGGCACATGTATGCAGCGGCAGGGGCAGGTCAGCTCCCCCTGGAGCCCCTGGTTCGGTCCCCGTGGCTGCTCTGGCATGAGGAGCCGGGCTGGCCCCTCGGATCCACCCGGGCCTATGCGAGGCACATGCCCCGCACCCCAGCTTCCCCCCCTGCAACACGGTGTTCGACTCCCGGCCCGCCCTGCAGGGAGAGGCGCTCGCTAAGGCCATCTGGGCCTCCGGAGGGGGGCGGGAGGGACAGGCCTGGGTCCTCGCCGGCGCTCACTTGCGGATGCTCTGGGACAGCGAGGCCTGGCGGCGGAAGCCAGGGCGCTTCTCGGACGCCTCCTGCCAGCGTCCGCGCGGCTCCTGCAGGCTGACGCTCTTCAGGTAGGTGGGGTTCCGGGGCCTCTGCAGGGGGCAGGGGCGGCACAGGGTGGGCGTGGGCACGCATGGAGCCCGGCTCCCACCAGGACACCTCTGAGAACGAGCCTCAGCCCCAGCGTACATCCCGAGCTGCTCTCATCCCAGGGCTAAACATCGCCAGTTCCTAATGTTTCCCAGAAACCCCATCCGGTGCTCCCCCTCAGCCCAGGCGTGCATCGGCCTGCCCTGCGCGCTGGAGAGCACCCGTGGGTGAGCGGGCGGCACCGACACGGCCCCTTTGTGCCCAGGCTGCGGGCACCCACGCGGGGGCCCAGCCTGTTCAATGGGGTCTTTGTGGACGCGGTTCGGCTGCTGCAAACCCCGATTCATTCCGTTCTCTCGAGGAGCAGGCGTGGGGGTCAGGCTGCTGGGCTGGGACACACATGCCCTGCACCCCAGCCCCCCGGACAGCCCACGCCCCGCCCCTGCAAAGGGCCGGCGCGGAGCTGGAAACAGCCAGGCCGGGGTGGGACCGAGCGCCTGTCCTGGGCAGCAGCTCCTATTTCTCGGGGGGCGCTGGGTGCAGGGCCCACAGAGGGACACAGGCAGCTGCTGGGGAGGTCCCGTGGGCACGCTGTCCACGGGGGCCCTCACCTGGGGCAGCATGCTGGCGTGCTCGTCGGGGGCGGCGGCCTCGGGCGGCGGGATGGTGATGGACAGGTTGGGCGGCTTCCGGCTCTGCAGGCGGCTGCCGGACGAGGAGATGCGCTCGCCATTCTTGTCCGCGGAGGCCATGGCGGGCGGCGGGCAGGGGGCTGGAAAGGAGACGGGGAGGGGACACGGTGTGTGAGAGCCGGAGGGGACGTGGAGACCCAGGTGCCAGGGTGGGCCGGCCCGAAACTGGTTCTAACCTAGCCGGACACTGAGGTCCCGGGCAGAGACGGACCGGCTGAGGGGGGAAGGCAGGAAGGTCTATGCCTGCCCGGCCGGCGTGACTCAGGGGTGGAGCATCGACTTAGGAACCCAGAGGTCACGGTTCGATTCCTGGTCAGGGCACCGGCCCGGGCGTGCAGGAGGCAGGTGATCAATGATTCTGATCATGGATGTTTCTCCCTCCCTCCCCCTCCCCCTCCCCCTCTGAAATCAACACAAATGTCTTTTTTCAAAGCTCTATTTCTGTCCCCCTTCATTTGCATTCCAGACCAGTAGCGTCTGGGAAGTCCCCGACTCCCCACCTCCGTCCAAGTCTGGGCTCTGCTCAGGAGGGACCACAGGCAGAGGCGCCGGGCAGAGAGCCGCAGGCCGACACTCAAACCGGTGCTGGCTTCCTGCTTCTCTCAGGCCCGACCAGCAGACTCGGGCGTCCTTCTTTCTCCACCAGAGTCCCGAGCCCAGGCCCCAGCAGTCCAGGTCCCGGCAGCCCAGGCAGGGAGGTCAAGGGCAGGCGGGTCCTCAGTGCCGGAGCCGCGTGGCGATGCCGCCCGGAGCCCCTCTGGGGACAGCTCCCCGGCCCGGCCTCCTCCGGGCCCCGGGGCGGAGAGGGGGCCTGGGGAGCTGCCCGGGGACCCGGGCACCAAGAAGGCAGGCGGGCAGCGGAGGAAGGCGCTCTGGTCAGGACACAAACAGGCAGGATCCTTCCGGAACTCGGAGCGACCACACCCCGCCGGGCACATCCGTCCCCCAGCTCCCACCTCCTGTCTGCCGCCCGGCACCTGGCCCGCCAGGCTCCACCTCCTGCCTGGCTCACGCCTACCAGCTGCTTTTTTTTTTTTTTTTTTTTTTTTAATATATTTTATTGATTTTTTACAGAGGGGAAGGAGAGAAATAGAGTTAGAAACATCGATGAGAGAGAAACATCGACTAGCTGCCTCCTGCACACCCCCCACTGGGGATGTGCCCGCAACCAAGGTCCATGCCCTTGACCGGAATGGAGCCTGGGACCCTTCAGTCCGCAGGCTGACGCTCTATCCACTGAGCCACACCGGCCAGGGCTACCAGCTGCTTTAAGGAAAGTGAAATGTCACTTCCTCCAGGCGGCCTCCCCTGCCTCCACCAGACAGAACCACCGGCTTCTCACGGGCTCCCTCAGCACCCGCAGGTCTGCCGGCACGTAGTGTGCCCGCGGCCCGAGCGACACGGCCTGGCACAGTCAGCCAGAGAGCAGGTGCAAGGGGCACACACACGTGGCGGCAGGTGGCCAGGCCACACCCACGCTGGGCAGAAGCGGTCACCCCCACCGCGCAGCCAGCTAGGACATGGGCTCCTCGGGAAGCTCCCCTGGGTGCCTGGGTCCCGCCCGGCGGTGCCCGGGGCCAGGGATGGAGGATGCCGTCCCGGGATGAGTCCCCGGTGGACGGCCTGTTCCCCCAGCCCTGCACAGCCCCGCACAGCCCAGGCTCCAGCCAGCCCTCCCATCCCAGGCCATACCCCTCACCCCCCACCCCCCTGCCCCTCCTGCTGGGACTCCCTGTCCAGGACCCGCTGTGCTGTGGCATCAGCGCCCCCTAAGGGCGGGGGTGGCAGGCACAGCCCGAGGCTGCAGGACGGAGAGATGGGGCTGCCCCGGTCCCCGGGTTCTGAGAAGTGGCCGGGCCCCAGGGAGCAGAGGCGGTGGGGCCATTCTCTGGGGAGCAGTGAGGTGCCCAGGAGACCCAAGTACCCATCTTCCCGGGGCAGCGCCCGGTCCTCACTGTGAGCAGCACCCCCCCTCCCCATGGCCCTCCCCGCCTCAGTTTCCTCCGTTCACAGAGGGATTGGGGAAGGCGATGGCCCCGCTCTGACCCCGGGAAACCACACATCGGGCTTCCCCTGCCCTCCGCCTGGAGGGGGGGCTGCTCCTGAGGCCGTGTGTCCCTCCCTGCCGCCCCCCTCAGGCCCAGGAGTGAGGGTCAGGGGTCAGGGGGCGTCACTCCCAGCCTTGGGCCTGCATAGCCCACGTCTAGGGCGAGCAGGAGCCAGTGCAGAGCCGGGCAGCTAAAGGCCTGGGCTCCGGGGCGCCCCGCCCGCCACTATCTCCTGCGCCCCAGAAGTGCTTGCTCACCGCAGGAAATTGTGACATCCTGGGACAGGCTTCCTCCCGGCCCAGTCACATCCGCCGCTCTCAGACCCCTGCCCGCCGCGCCCGGCCACGAGGGGGGGGAGGCCTGAGGCTGTCCCCTGGCGCAGCCGCTGCCACCTGCCAGCTGAGCCCGGCTCAGGGGCCCTTCCCCAGAAAGGCCCTCAGCCCCGGGGTCCTCAGGGGGGTCCGGCACGGGGTCGGGGTGTACAGCACTCCCATCACCATGGGCTGAGGCATTCCACCCCGCCCCCTCCCGCCCCCTCCCGCCCAGCAGCCGAGGCGGGAGCCGCAGCTCAGCAGGAGCCGGTTTGCCCACGAAGGGCGCGGCCGGGCACTGCCAGGGACGCTCTGTCCAGACACATCGCCGGGCACACAGCCTCCCGGGGAGGTCCCCACAGCACCCCTGTGCGTGCTCCCCGCCCCCTCCCGCCTGCCCCCAGTGCCACCTGCACCCAGGAGTCTGGCTCCGGGCGCCCTCCCTCTGGCTCCACTTGCCAGCCACCCCCAGCCCACCCCCCAGCCCACCCGGCAGGTTCCAGAAGGCGCCGGTCTGGCTAAAGGTGGGCGGGGCCTCCACCACCCAGGCTCCCGGGCCTTGGGGAGCCAGCAGCGGCTTGGACCCCGGGGGTGGACAGGAGGAGGGGGATGGACAGGAGGGCTCCAACCCTCCAGCCGCCCGTGCCCACAAATGGGGAGGGAGGGGCCCCCGGACAAGGGGCGAGCAGCGCCCCCAGAGAGGACAGGGCAGGCCGCCCACCTCTCGGTGAGCTGGAAGCTCAGGGGCCGCCAGTGGGGGTGGGGGGGGGGAGTGACTTCCAGCTGCCGAGGCCGGGCTGCCCTGCCGGCCCCCGCTGACGCACAGGATGGGGGGGGTGGCGAGGAAGTGGCCGGTCTCCCGGCTTCCCTGCCACAGAACCCAATGGCTTTTCCCTCCCACAGCGCGGGGACCGTCCTTTTCAGAAAGCGGCAAAGCGAAAGAGGAAGCGGCCCCCGCCCCCACGACGCAACCCCCAGTGAACCCCCTGCCTCCGCTGGCCCCCCAGACCCGGAAGGAGCGGCCCCCCCCCCGGGCAAGGCACCCAGCCTGGTGTCCCCCCACAGCCTCCTGTCCCCCGCCCTGCACAGCCACAGCCCCCCGGCCCCCCGCCACACCCTGGCCGGGGGAGCGGGACAGGGTTTGGGGAGAGAACGGGAAGGAAAGAAACTGTCCCAGGCGGTGGCTGAAACCCAATCACCCAAACCAGTGCCAGGCAGGGAGGAATGGGACTCCCTCCTCCGGCAAGCACCCCCTTCCCCAGAGGTGCCAGCAGCACACACACACACACACACACACACACCTCCTGCAGGGGACAGGTTCAGCCCCTCGCCCAGGGGAGAGGAAACACCTGCCATTTGTGCCAGGCCCGTGCCCCCCGCTCACCCACCCGCCCAGGGGGCCCCTCGGTCGCCCACCCCTGAAGGGCTTTGCTCAAACTCAGCTCGGAAGAGCTACCCGGAGGGGTGGGCTCAGGTGCGGTGACCACCAGCCTTCCGCCGCCAGAGCCAGGCTCTGGGCACCCCGTGACCCAGTTAGAGTGGCTGGGGTGGCATGGCCGACCACAGACACGGGAAGCGGCGCTGGGTTCCAGGTGCCGCCAGAGCGGAGTGTGAGTGTGTGGGGGTGGGGAGGGGGCTGCCAAGGTCTAGAGCAGAGGGGACCCCAGAGCGCTCTGCACCACCAGCGGCTCTCTCAGGATCACCCCCCAGCTGTGGGGCTGGCAGGGTGAATGCCCATCCTCTGGGCTCCTTGGTCCAGGAAGCTGGCTGAGCTGGGGGCACCCACGTCCTAAGATGCAGCTGCCGGGAACATGCGGGGCGGGCACCCCTGGAGGTGAGAGTGCACCGGGCTCCCTAAGCAGACACAGTGCTGGGCCCACCATGGTGCCCACCCAGATGCCCCTCTGGGACTCTGCACCCCGACACCCAGGTGTGACCAGGCTGTTCCAGCTCAGTGCCCAGCACGGGGCTGTCCGCGGCTGCCCACCTCCTCCCCGTGGCCTGGCTCCAGACGGTGAAAACTGTCCAAACGGCGGACAGTCTTCGGCTCGGCCCCAAATGCTGTGTGATCTTGGGCAGGGCACTGAACGTCTCTGAGCCTCAGTTTGTGTGCGCGTACAATGCTGAGCATCCTCCCCCGAGTCTGCACTCCGGGGCCCTGGTCACCATGAGCTAGCGAGGCGAGCACAGGCCAGGGCACCAAGCCAGACGCCGGCTCCGAGCTGCCCTGGGCCCTGCCCTGCCACACACTCAGGACAGGGCGCCCGTGCCCCTCAGCGGGGCACACTTTCCAGCTCGTAAACAGCATTAAGGAGCAATAAACCCAGAGCTAACCACCCGCCTTCCCAGAACGCTGCCCGGGGCCTGGCTGGTTCCTGGGAGAGGCTGGCCACAGTCCCTGGGCTGCTGGGACGCCCGGGCACCTGACACAGGCCCATCCCGGCCTCTCACACCAGGGGGCTTCAAACCTACCTCCTCATCACTGCCCCCCCTGGGGGCAGCATGGGTTCTCTCTTTGAGGAATGAGGGCTGGGGGCAGGGCTCAAACCCCGCCTTGACCACCTACTGTGCTGGGAAACTCTGGGTTGAGTTACCCCCTGAGCCTCAGTTTTCTCTGCTGTGAAATGGGATGATGCCCCGGCCCAGGAACGCAGTGGAGATGACATGAGATCATGACTGTACAGCGCCCGGGACCCCGTGGGCGGCCAGTGATGGGGACGCTGGCTGACCTCATCACTCACTCGGTCTCTATATCAGAGCCAAGAGCCCCGAGGTAACAGACCTCTACTGGACGGGTGGGGAAACTGAGGCTCAGAGAGGCTCAGTCACCTGTCCGAGGCCCCACAGTGAGGAGGTGGTGCGGCTGTGACGCCCCCACATGGTGCAGCCTCCTGGCACCCAAGAACTGGTGAGACGGCGTGGCCAAAGCACAGGCGGGCGGAGAGGACCTGAGCAGCCCAGGCTGGGAGTTCCAGGAGCTGGGCCTGAGTCTGAGCCGCTCCCACCCTCCGGCAGCAGTGACGTCACCACGCCCTCTCTCTCCGGGCACAGGGCTCTCAGCCTCTCACCCTCGTCTCCCTCTCAGCTCGTCTCCCTCGCTGTACCGTCTGACCTTGGCTCCAAGTCCCGCTCCAGCAGACCCCCCACCTGCGCTCCCAGGCCTCCCAGGCGAGAGGCACGGGGGGCGGGGGGGGGAGCCACCCGCCAGGGAGAAGGGGTTCCTGGCCGGGCCGTACCCAGGCCACCTAAGGGTGCTCCGGGCGTGGGCAGCTTGCCCTGCGCTGGGCCCGGGAGCAGAGCTGAGCGTCTCCGCCTCCATGACATCCCCCCCACCATGACACACAGGCTGGCAGGCGGGGGAACCCCGGGCGGGTGGCAGTTCACGCCTGGCCCAGATCGAAACCCATCCTCGGGGCCCTTATCCTACATGGCAGCCCGCCCGCTTCCACCGAACAGCAGCAGCACGCCCTTCCGCCCCATGTTCCCAGCCAGCCCCCCCAAATCCACCCTCCCCACACGCTGGCCCCGGGCGCACAGCCGCCCCGAAGGGCAATCCCATCCCGTTATCTTGCCGGCTCCCGCGCCGGTTCCGTGTGGCTGGGCCCGGCCCGGCCCACCGCTGGAATCCTCACTGCCGCCCTCCCACGGCCTACCGCTCCCCACTGCACGGCTGGGGAAACTGAGGCACCTCTTGGCGTGACCCCATCCTGCTGACCCTGCTCTCCTAGACCCCTGCCCATGGCTTCCCGCCTCCCTCTAGGCCAGGATCTCGGTCTGCCGCCCAGCTCCGACCACTGTGTGTGTGTGAGTGTGTGTGTGTGAGTGTGTGTGAGTGTGTGTGTGTGCGTGCGTGTGTGCGTGCATGTGTGCGTGTGTGTGCGCGCGCGCGTGTGCGTGTGTGCGTGCGCGCGTGTGCGTGCGTGTGTGCGTGTGTGCGCGCGCGTGTGTGCGTGTGTGAGTGTGTGTGTGCGCGCGCGCAGAACATCCTTCTTAGAGGCAGCTTTGGAATTGCAAATGACCGGCATCTGGCTGGGACCCACATCCATTTCCGGCGTGAGGGGGTGAGGACTCGCTCTCTGTAAGTCCTTGAAGATGACCGAAAAGGTGCGTTTTTCTTCATGCCCCTCTAACTCACCCTGGAGCCATGTTACTTCCCGGGCCGTCTGGAAAGCCCTCAGTTTCCCTAACGCGGGCAGGCAGGTCCTCCTGAGGCCAGGTCACCAGGCCCAGGTCAGCCTGCGCTGGGAGGGCACTCGTGTGTGCGTGTGTGTGTGTGTGTGTGTGGTCCCCGTGTCCCCCCCCCCCCCCCGGCTCAGCAGGACGGGAAACTGGGAGCAGCGCGTGAGCTCACACTGGAAATCCCCCAGGGGGGCCGGGACACACGGACGCTGGGACCACGCGGACAGAGGTCTGCCCCAAAGTGGGAGAGCGGGCGGCACAGGGACCACGGGGCTGTGCTGGACGGAGAGGCAGCGGGAGGACCTCTCCCCTGAGGGTCTGGGGTGGGGCTGCCTCCTGTCACCACCGCTCGGCCTCCGGGGACGCGGGGCCACCTGGAAGCGAGCAGGTCCTTGCACGCCCGGACACACCCGCCTTCTCCCTGCTCCGTCTGCAGTCTGGTCCGTCCGGGCCCAGTTTGCCCAGCAGGCGGCCACAGGTACAGCACCGCTACTGCCCCAGAGCAGGACTCGGACCCCGGGTTTGGGGGCGGTGCGTCCCTCCTCTTGGAGAGTCCAGCCCCAGCCTGGGCAGAGGGTGTACCGCCAGGCAGAGCTGCGGCTCCGAATGAGTCAGGCTACGGCCTGAGGCACGGGGTGGGAGGACTGGCCTGGGAAAGGGCGTGGGGTTCGGGGTGCACCCCACCGCTTTCTTCCCGGCAGCCTGGTGCGGGCTGAGCGCTGCCTGGGCCCCACCCCCAGAGGCACACGACAGAGGATGGGAGCCTCACTCCAGCCTCTCAAAGTTAAACGACCATAAATAAAAAAATGAAATTAAAAGGCCAAACACCACCACCACCACCAGCAGCATCATAAAAAAAACTCCACAAAAAACGCCAAAGTCAAACCAGAAACTGCCACCTGCCCGCCCTCTCACCCCACCAGGGAGGGCTCCAGGGTCCGGGAGTGCACAAGAGGCCATGGATACTGCAGGAAGTGGGAGGAGGGCAGAGAGGGCAGTGAGGCGGTGGGGTGGCCAGGCACCTGGGCACAGGCGACTGCTTCACCCGTCCTGCCCTGGGAAGGCCACCTGCCCCCGTCACCCCTGCCTGTGGCCGATGTCCGCCACCTCCCCCCTTGCTCCGCTGACAGACACCAGGAGTGGGGAGGGCCTGGCTCTCCCACCCTGGCCCCTGGTCTAACCACACTGGACCCTCCTATGGCTGCAGGGCAGCAGCCTGGGGAGCCAGGAGGATCGAGGAGCCCTGACATACCCCTGGGCGCCCCTTTCCCGGCGAAAATGCTGGAAGAGTGAGGTGTGAGCTCAGAAGGGTAAATGCCAGCAGGTCAAAGGCATCGGGCGTCCATGCCCGCGTCAGCAGCCCAGCTCCGGGAAGATCTGCGAAAGGAGCTCGGACCCGGGCTGTCCCGGGGGTGGGCGCTTCAGGCCAGTCCCCTGGCCCTGGTCTCAGCTCCCCCCGCCCCACAGCACCCAGACCTACTTCCTGCAGGGCCCGTGGCTGGAGCAGGAAGAGGCAGCCTCTTGCTAGGGGAATCATGGCCCTGCCCCACACCCCCAGCCTCTCCTTTAGGGTTATTCCAAGTTCTTCCCCAGACCGCTCAGGCAAGAAGGGGGAGACCGTGAGAAGCACAGGCACACCTTGCAAGCAATGCAGATTGTTCCAGAACACGGCACGACAGCGAGCTGTGATCTTTTCGCTGGTGGAGGGTCTTGGCTTCAATTTGTAAAAAAAAACAAAAAAAAAAAACACAAAAACCCAAAACCACACACACCTGCGGGGCGCAGTAAAGCGGGGAGCCATAAAGCGAGGCATGCCTGCCGCCCCGTTTCCCGACCTGGCACGGCACCACGGCCCTTCCGAGTCGGATGATTCCTCTCTGGGGGTGTAGGGTGTTCGGCGGCACCCCTGGCCTCTACCCACTAGATGTCAAACCGCAAAGACACTCCCCCCTCCCCATGAGCGGTGCCGACCAAAACGGCTTTTGGAAATCGCCAGGTATGCCCCTGGCTGGTGAAATGTCTGAGAGCCACAGGCTTCCCTTTCCACTTCGCCCTCTGTCCCGCCCAGGGAGGGACAGAAACATCGCACAGACGCTGGGCTCAGGATTCTTCCAGCAAATGTCCCACACGGGGCCCTAAATCTAGCTTAGCCATCGGGGAAACGGAAGCCCGTCCAGGGCGGGTCCCTCCCGCAAGCCTCACCTTCCCAGGCACCCGCCCCTCCACCTGCTCCCCTCGTCCTACACCGGGAGGCAGGGGCTGAGGCCTGGCGCCCCCTCCGCCCTGGGGTGGGGCACCTATGCCCCCAGGGGATGTGCTCCCCTCTGGTCTAACCCTAAACCAGGGGACCAGCCTGTCCAAGGCCCTCAGCCCAGAAGCCAACACCCCCGCGCCCAGTTTCCGAGCTCCGGTCCCGCCTGGCAGAGCGAGCCCACCTCGCACACCCGCCCGCACCTCGGCGCCCGCCGCTCGCCCCGAGGGCGGGGCGGGAGGATCTGGGTCGAAGGCGGGAGCGCGCGGTGCTGCCCCGGGGCGGTCCCTCCTCTCCCACCCCGGGCTTCAAACTTCTGCCCCGTCTTCTTGCCCCCGCAACAGGTGTCCCTTGGCCCGGGGACCCCTTCGGCTTCTGGTCGGAGCTGAGCCCCAGGGGCTCGCACACCGGGTCCCGCAGCCCAGTCCGAGTCCGGCGCCGACCTCCGGCCCACGTGGGGCCCGAGCGCTCCGCAGGGCGGGCACCCTCGCCGACCGCGCGCCGCCGCCCCAGGGCGGGCTCGGGGGCCACACCGCGGACCCTCCCGGCGCCTGAGGACCCGCGGCCGGGCCCGGTCCCACCTGCTGCCCCTGCTCACCTCCCGGCGGCCCCGCTTCTCCGGACGCCGCTCCGCGCCGCGCAGCCGAGCAGCTGGGCCGCGGCTTCTGGGGGCGGGGCCCCGGCGCCCCGCCTCTTCCCTACCTGCGCGGGCGGGGCGGGGCCTAGCTAATGGGCGGGGCCTTGTCCGTGGGGCGGGGCCCTGGGACTGGAGGCGGGGCCTTGCGTCGGGGCGGGGCCTAGATAGTGGGCGGGGTCATGTCGTGAACGGGGCAACTGGGACTGGGGGCGGGGCGTAGGTAGCGGGGCGGGGCCTTGGTGGCGGGACCTAGCCAGAGGGGCGTGGCCTAGCTCGTGGGGGCGGGGCCCGCCTGCCCTCGCCACACCCCGGTGTCCTCTGCGGCTCGGTGCGCCGGGCCAGTCCCTCCTGCGCTGCCCAGCGGGGCCCGGGCCCGGCGCCTTCCGGGCGTTGTCCTGTCCTCGTCACCTTATAAAGCGGGTCGTCTGGGCCCGAACGGCCACCCTCACGTCACCCCCGGGAAAGCCCGCCCCAATAACAGCCACCTCCGTTCCCCTCCGTCCAGCGCCCCATTCTCAGGCCCCTACATGGGCCTGCTTCCTGGAACCCGTTAGCCCTCGCCTCTCCTTGAACCCCCTAATCCTGCTCCCGCCTCCGGACGCTTCTCTGACCTCAGCTCCGTGACGGCGACCGCGCCTCCCCCGCACCCCCCGGGGCGAAGGCCGGGTCTTGCTCAACTTCTCCCGCCCCCGCCCGCCGGTGGCTCGGAGCTGAGACAGCTGCGCGGAGTGCTGGCCCGACCGCGCCGGGTGCTGTGGACGGCGGGGGATGGGGGATGGGGGATGGGGGTTTGGGGTTTGGGGGGATGGACTGGAGCTGGAGAAGTTGTAGAAATAAGCATTAGGCAGAACCGCGTAAAACCCACGTTGCCTCTGGGCCGACGATCCAGACCTTCCATGGGGCAGAACCCTGGCTCACGGGCGCCGGCATGGAGGCAGAGATCTGGGGGGCAGGGGGTGGTGGGGAGGGGGGTGGCTCCCTCAGGGCCACTTCCTAATTTGCAGAGGAGCGAGGCCTGCCCGGCCTTCTCACGTGGTGGGTGATGGGGGCGCAGTGGAAACCACCTGTGAAACTGTTGTTAGTTAACCGGGTTCTTACCGGAGGCCCCGAGTTCAGATCCCACCGCGGCCACTTACCACCCCCGTGGCCTTGAGCAGGGGCTCGCTTCCTGCTGGGTGAGGTGGGGGTAGCAATGGGCCTGGCCTCTGGAGGGAGCCCCCGAAGGCACCCTGTGAGCAGCTGCAGTGGCTACCATTGCTGTTATTGTTACTATTACCACCTGCGTCCTCCCGGAAACTCGGCTCCTGACCTTCCTCTGCTGCAAGCGCTCCCCTATCCCTGTTGCTCCTGGCCGGAGGGGGGAGTCTGGGGGGTATTGCTCTTCCCTCCCCCTCCCTCACCCCCCACCGCACACCCCCTACAAGAGACTGAACCTGCAACCCAGGCACGTATGTGCCCTTGACCGAAATCAAACCTGTGACTCTTCAGTCCGCAGGCCGACATTCTATTCACTGAACCAAACCTGCTAGGGCTGGACTTCGTTTTGAATGGGCCCAGAGGTGTAGGGAGATCTTGACAGGTAGGGTGAGGAGGGGGCCGCGGGTGGGAAGAAAAGAACAGACTCGGGAGCCAGGAACGCTGGTTATGGGAGGGCAAGTTCTGGGCCGGGCTTGGCGCCTCCCAGGATGTATGTGTGGGAGGAGGGTGGCTGTGCTGAGGCCGAGCTGAGTTCAGGTGTTCCTGTTTTACCCAGTCAGCAAGGGGGGTTTTCCGGCCGGGAAATCGCCCTGATATTTTCCTTTTGTGCTACCCTCTTTGCAAAGGCCTTCCTCAGACCTGGTTACACATTTTAATTTAAATATATGTATATATATATGTATATATATATATATATATTTCATTGATTCTTTGCAGAGAGGAGGGGAGAGGGAGAGTTAGAAACATCGATGGGCCGAAACCGGTTTGGCTCAGTGGTAGAGCATCGGTCTGCTGACTGAAAGATCCCGGGTTTGATTCCGGTCAAGGGCATGTACGTTGGCTGCAGGCACATCCCCAGTGGGGGGTGTTGCAGGAGGCGGCTGGTCGATGTTTCTCTCTCGTCGACGTTTCTGGCTCTCTCTCTCTCTCCCTTCCTCTCTGTAAAAAATCAATAAAATATATTTTTAAAAAAGAAAGAAAGAAAGAAAGAAAGAAAGAAAGAAACATCGATGGGAGAGAAACATCGATCAGCTGCCTCCTGCATGCCCCCCACTGGGGATGTGCCCGCAACCAAGGTACATGCCCTTGACCAGGATCGAACCTGGGACCTTCCAGTCCGCAGGCCGATGCTCTATCCACTGAGCTAAACCAGTTAGGGCTACACGCTTTAATCTTTTTTTAAAAAAGTTTTTCCATTTTTTATTAAGGCATTCTATGTGTACATATCTTACTGTTGCCCCCCACCCCACTCCCATACATGCCCTCAGCACCCCCCCCCCAGTGTTTTGCGTCCATTGGTTATGCTTATATGCATGCATACAAGTCCTTTTCGGTTGATCTCTTATCTCCCTCACCTCTCCCTCCCCTCCCGGCTGTAATCTGACTACAGGTTTTAATCTTGGCGGCAATTTCCCGTTAGGCAGGGCCGGCCTCGCAAACGAGGGAACGAGGGAACCGGAGGTTGGGGCCGGAAGACCAGCCCCTCGGAGTTTTAACGTGAGAAGCCTTTGGCCTGGGTCCACACCGCTTGTGGGAAGGAGGGAGGCCCGTTCCCCACCCCACCCGGATCCCGAGGCCCCTCGTGACCTTCAGAACAAGATGAGACAGCGTGACCCTCGGGAGAAAAGGGAAAAGGGAACTTGAAAACATAAGTTAGCAAAAAAAAAGGAAAGGGGGTGGGCACTTGGACAACATGACCTTGAAATATCAGGGGTCGCGTTGTTAGCGGAGATGTGAGAATTCTAGAGCATGTAACGGCACTCCACGGAGAGAAGGGGTGCTGATGTTCTTGTCGGGGTTCAGAGAGGTTCAGGGCTGTGCCTGAGGCCACACTCTTCCCAGCCATGAGGGACCGGCCGGTTCAGAAGCGTGGGCCTGGCTATGCTTAGGACACCCTCGGTTTGGGAGAAGGGTGGCAGTGAGGAGGCTACTTTTAAGGTCAGGGGAATGAGACACGAGAGGGCAGGCGGGGAGCAGAGTGGAGGAAGGCATCCTTGTCTTTCGAATTTGGCCAACACAAGCCCCAGATGTCCCCTCCATCCGCGCTCCAGGTGTGCCGCCCCTCCCTCACGGGCTCGGGGGCAAAGCCAGGGGAGATTCTTCTGCCGGAGAGGTGTGGGGAGAAGGGAACAAAGATCTTGTGTGCGGTGGGAGGGGAGGGGGGTCAGCAGCTGCTATGGATGGTGCGTCGTCACCACCTAGTGGCTGTAAGGGGTACTGCACCCGGGAAGCCTCCCCGCCCCAAGAGAGGCCCAATTCCTCTTGCTCCCTCTGCCCTCTTCCCCACCAGAAACTCTGGCGGCCTCCCGCCTCCGGCTCCAGGTAAGGAGGTTCAAGGGGGCTCGTGATCTTGAGGTTAGATGTCAAAGCCTATGCGACTCTTGTCCTTGCTGTCCTTGCTGTCCGGCCTGCTCTCAGAGGGGCACCCTGGCACAGCTGTGTGGGTGCTCATTGCTCCCAGGTCCCGGCCCCTGGGAACTGCCCGCCGCCCAGGGAAACCCAGGGCCCACGCTGCTGTGCTCACCCCCTGCGGCTCGGGAGACAGGCTTCTCAGCTCCGTCTTCTCCTGTGCCGCCCCGCCCCCACGGTGGCCTTGCAGCCCTGGCCCCCTCCCCGCAGCCGGCTCCCCATCCGCGGGCTGTTCTCCACCCTTTATCAGCCTTCCTCCGGTCACCCTAGTCCGGGCCAGGGTTTGGCCACTCCGCCTGGCCACTGGGAACAGACGTGAATGTTCTTCCAGAGCCCACGCCACCGCCCACTTCCCAGCGGCTCAGCCTGCAGACCCCAGAGTGCTGCTGCTGCTGCTGCTGCATCTCCCTCCTCCCCCTGTCACCCCCCCAGTGCCCTCCCACACCCCCTCCCGGGCCCGAGGCCTGGTGGCAAACATCAGGGATACCCAGCTCACCACGAAGGAGCTGTTTGACCTGTGACCTCAGGCAGTTTACCTAGGCCTCCCTAGAAAGACAACCCTCCCCAGAACTCCCCCCAGAAGCCATAGCAAAAGCTCAACAGGTCTGAAGACGTGAAAGCTGTAAGGTCTGTGCCCAAAAGACGCCCCGGACAACGCTTAGCAAAGCTCCAGGGAGTGCCGTCCAAGGGCCGATACCGAGAAACTGAGAAAAGGGTCCTACTTCAGTCACCTTTAAAACGACGAGCCCGTCCTGTGCACTAAAAGGCTGAGGATCGGTTCCTGGTCCCTGGTTCCTGGTCAGGCCACATACTCAGGTTGTGGGTTCGATCCCGGGCTGGTACATGCGGGAATCAACCAGTCCAAGTTTCACTCTCACGTTGATGTTTCTCTCTCCCTCTCCCTTCCTCCCTCTCTCTCTCTCTCTCTCTCTTTAAAGTATGTCCTTGGGTGAAGATAAAGGAAAAAATTACAAAACAATCTAAGGGAAAATTGGATAAAGACTAAGAACAAACAGTTCGCAGAAAGATAAGTGAAAACAGGAGATGGTGAGCATGAAGACACACAGGCGTTAGGAGGCCCTGGAACCCGGAACCCCTGGCCGGGAGCGGCTGAGGCCTGGGGCTCCCCGGAGGAGCGGCTGGCTCCGGGCTGCTCGGTGGAGGCGGAGAGCAGGGAGGCCGTGACAGATGAATGGGGTCGTGTCAAAAAGACACAGGGACCAGCTGGCAAGCACTCCCGCTGGCCAAACGGAACAACTTGAGCATCAGAAAGAAAAACGAGCGCAGGTCACAGAAAAGGCCCGTGTTGCTCAGGAACACCCAGAGAAACCCTGGGGAACCTGGAGCCGCTTATTAAAGCAGACCTTCCTTTGAAAAGTGGTGAATAAAGACTGCAGCATCGATCCTGCCTTTCCCGTGGGAAGTGCCTTTCCAGGGAAGCCAGTGGCTCTACTTGGGCGTAAGGCCTCGAGCTCACGGAACCCAATCCTTAACCTCCTGGTGCACAGGACGGTGCTCCAACCATTGGGCCACACTGGCCAGGGCTGTTTTGTAATTTTTTAAAAAATATATATTTTATTGACTTTTTACAGAGAGGAAGGGAGAGAAATAGAGCTAGAAACGTCGAGGACAGAGAAACATCGACCAGCTGCCTCTTGCACACTTCCCACCGGGGATGTGCCCGCAACCAAGGTACATGCCCTTGACCGGAATCGAACCTGGGACCTTTCAGTCCGCAGACCGACGCTCTACCACTGAGTCAAACCGGTTCTGGCTGTTTTGTAATTTTTTTTAAAAAAATATTTTATTGAGATTTTACAGAGAGGAAGGGAGAGGGATAGAGAGCTAGAAACGTCGATGAGAGAGAAACATCGACCAGTTGCCTCTTGCACACCCTCTACCGGGGGTGTGCCTGCTACCAAGGTACATGCCCTTGACCAGAATCGAACCCGGGACTTTTCAGTCCGCAGACCGACGCTCTACCACTGAGCCAAACCGGTTTCGACTGTTTTGTAATTTTTAAAATATATATATTTATTGATTTCAGAGAGGAAGGGAGAGAGAGAGAGAGAAATATCTGTGATGAGAGAGAATCATGGACCGGCTGCCTCCTGCATGCCCCCTACTAGGGATGGAGCCTGCAACCCTGGCATGAGCCGTGACCTCCTGGTTCATAGGTCAATGCCCCAACCATTGGGCCACACTGGCCAGGCTGTTCTGTAACGTGAAGTTGGTTTGTGGGACCTCCTTTTCGGTTTCTAGCTGTTGACCTTGGGTTGCATTTGCTCCCCTGCTTTACAGAAGAACGGGCACGCTGTGTCAGTGACGCTGCCAGTGAGTCGCCCCCACACTTGGTTGCTTGGAACAGACGGTTGTTTATTATCTCAGTCTCTGTGGGTCAGGGATCCCCGGGGCTCAGCGGCGTCCATCAGCGAGGTGTTGGCTGGGCCTGTGGATGGTTATCTTAAGGCCCAGTTGGGGGAGGGCCCACTCTCAAGTTCATTGGGAGGTTCAACTCCCTGCTGACTCTCGTCCAGAGGCAGGGCTCGCATCAGGGGTTGGGACCTGAGAGCAGCATGGGGCTCTGCCATTTGTTTGATACCATATATGCTATATGGTATCAAACAAATGCTATAATTGAGTTCAGAGATGAAGGGAGAGGGAGAGAAAGATAGAAACATCAGTGATGAAAGAGAACCATTGATTGGCTGCCTCCTGCATGCCGCCTACTGGGGAATCCAGCCCGCAACCCAGGTGTGTGTCCTCGATGGGAATTGAAGCCGGGACCCTTCAGTCTGCAGGCTAATGCTCTAATCACTCAGCCTAACCAGCTGGGGCTGTTTAGTACTTTTAAAAATTTTGATTTTTTCTTTTTAAAAAAATATATTTTATTGATTTCTTACAGAGAGGAAGGGAGAGGGATAGCTAGAAACATCAATGAGAGAGAAACATCCATCAGCTGCCTCTTACACACACACCCCACACACACACACACACACACCACCACTGGTACATGTCCTTGACCAGAATTGAACCTGGGACTCTTCAGTCTGCAGGCAGATGCTCTATCCACTAAGCCAAACCGGTTAGGGCCTTTTTTTTTCTTAATATATTTTTCTTGGTTTCAGAGAGGAAGGGAGAGGGAGAGAGAGAGATAGAAACATCAATGATGGGAGAGAATCACAGATCAGCTGCCTCCTGCACACCCCACACTGGGGATTGAGCCCACAACTCCAGCATCTGCCCTGCCGGGGAACGGAACCCTGACCTCCTGGCTCACAGGTCAGGGCTTAACCACTGAGCCACGGGGCCGGGCTCCCCCTGGGTTCTTCATCTCCCGCCCCCCCCAGGCCTGCCTTCAGCGCGAACCCTGCTGGTCCGTTTGGGCTGAACTCCCTCCCGCATGCCAGGTGCTTCCTCTCAGTAACCTCCCTCCAAACCACCCCCACTCCCAACCCCCCTCCATCCCGGCGCCTCAGCTGCCCCAGTCCGCCTGCCCACGCTGCCTTCTCCGCTGGCTGACTCTAGGCTCTATGCTGGGGTCTCTCTTCCCCGTTGCAATCGTCCTGAGCAAAATTGTCTTTTATGCTTTAACGGCTGTGCAGCTCGTTTCTCTGGGACAAAAGTCCCCCCGGCAGGCAGGCACTGTTCATGGCACGCTTCCCAGAAATCACCTGCCATCCCTTTGCTTAGCGAATCCACGCCCTTCCTACCCCTCCCCCCCAGTGCCCGCACCCACTAGCCTCTCGGGGAATGACCTTGACTTCAGGAGAGGCGGTCAGCAGGTGGCTGGTCCTCTGTGGCCTCAGGACACGCTGTCCTGGCAGCTTCTAGGTTCTGTCCCAGCCCCTGCTCTCCCCTCCCCCCCGCCCCCGTCCCGTCCCCGTGGCAGGCTCCTCCCTTTACCCCTGACCTCGGGGACCAGTGCTCCAGGGCCCTGGCCTGCCCCTCTTCTCTTCCCACAGCCTCTGCCCAGGGACCCCATCCCACCCCCAATGTAAGTCCCCACGGGCTTCCCGGGACAAAGGGACCTCGTGATGGGCTGCCCGCCACACCTGCTCTTCCCTGGCCGTGTTCCCGGGGGACCGGGCCCAGGCAGGCAGACGGAACCGAAAGCTGGCAGGCACGCTCAGCTGTCCTCTCTCTCACCCCCACCCCCCCCCGCGTCCAAACCACCAAGAAACCGTGTTGGGCCAACTTTAAAAATACATCCTGACTCTACCGCCTCCCAAACCCCCGCTGCTGAGGGCCCCTGGCCTCCCGGCTCCCCCACGGCCCCTGTGGCCTCGGACCCCAGACAGGCAGCCACCGAGCCCGGCTGGTCAAGGGGGCAGGCCACCCCTCCCCTCCCATTCTGAGGGAGGGCTGGTGCCGGTTCTCATGAGCCTCCGTGGCTGGTTCCCCGCTGAGCCGCTTGTCCGTGCGGACGAGGGCAGGCCCGCAGCTGGGCTCGGTGGGGGGGTCCCACAGAGGGGCCTTCCTTCCCATCAGAGCACTGACTGCATGCTCCCGCGCGGCCCAGATACGGAGGACAGCCCCCTAAGTGCGGGCCGGGCGCACACGCGTCCTGCTGGCCCCCTCAGCCCCGGTGCCGCCGGCTCTCAGGGTTAGGAAAGGCCCAGGTCCTGTCGCCCCAGCCCCGGCGGAGGCTGCCGGGTGAAGTTCTCACCGCGGCCAGCAGGGGTCGCGGCGGGACCGCGCGGCCAGGCCGGCTCGGCGGGAGGCGCCGCAGACTGCGCCCCGCGGCTGCTGCTGACGCCCCGCCGCGCGCAGCGGGAGCCCGGGGTGGGGGTGGGGGGGCTGACCCAGTTGCTCGGCTCTCCCGTGACAGGGCAGAGCGCAGAACAGAACCCCAGACAGCGTACGCCTCCCCGCGGCCCCGGGCCCGCCCTGCCCAGCATCCGCAGGGGACCCGGGTCCCCCCCACCCGGGGTCCCCCCCACCCTCCCAGCATCGACTACCGAATCATTGATTGCCAATGTCCTCTCTCTGGAGGGTGGGGAGTGGGGAGAACCTTTCCCAAGGGCGACATTCCTGAATGATTCCGTTTGGGCTGATCCAGCGGCCCTTCACCACCCAGAAGCCAACGGAAGTGAAATTGGGGAGGGGATCTTCCTTCCAGGGACTAGCTACCCCCCACCCGACTGCGGACACGCCTCTGTCCGTCTGCACAGTCCCCAAGGCCTCAGCTCACCTGCCCGCCGCCTCCAGGCAGGCCTCCTGGATTGCCTCCACTTCCCTGTCCCTCGCCTCTGCCTCCCGAGACCACCCTGTTTGTTCCACCTCCCTGCCTCTTTCCTCCTCTGCCCGCCTCTTTCCCTGGACCCCTGGCTCCTTTGGCCCAGTCCAACCTCCTCCTCCTCCCATTCCTGCTTCTGATCGCCAGACCTTCCCTCTCTGAGCACCCCGGCCCCCAGCCCTGGGGCACCCACCCTCCTCCTCCTCCTCCTGGCACCTGCCCTGCAAGGCAGGCCTCCGGTTCACTCCCACTTCCGTTCTTAAAATTTTCCATGGACTTCAGAGAACGTGGAAGGGAGGGGGAGAGGCGGAGAGAAACATGGAGGTGAGAGAAACACAGGGACTGGCTGCCTCCTGCAGGAGTCCCCGCCAGGGCCGGGCTCCAGCCTGCCTGCAGCCGGTGTGCATGCCTTTGACCCCCTGACCGGAATCAAAGCCGGGACCCTCGGTCCCCGGGCTGATGCTCCCGCCCCTGAGGCAGCAGCTGGGGCCGCTCCTCCTTCCCAGCAGCAGTGGCTGTGGCCGCTCGGCCCGCCGGAGCGAGGCACCCAGTCCCAGGGCACCACAGGCCGTCGCACTGCCAGCCGGGCACGCGGCCGCCCTGGCAAGGCTCTGCCCCCGCGTCCCGTCCACTCCGCACTGGCGTCCCCGTCCGCACGGCTCCCGCTTGGCCGGAGCACGGCTTCTGCTTTCTAAGAGCGGCATTTGTTTATTCTCCGGACTTCCATCGCCGGCTCCCCGTGCCAGGCCCAGAGCCGGAGGCGGGGTTCGCGGCTGCTCGGGGAGCCGAGCGTTTTCCTGTGAGCATCTTCCCAGGCAGCCTGGAGCCCTCCCCAGGGGCAGAGGCTGCTTCCTGCCTCGCCCGAAGCCCCGGGGGCAGTGACCTCCGGTCCGTCCTCAGGGAGCTGGTCCTGCTGCTGCCTCCATCCTGTGCGGGGGCTGGGCGGCCGGCCGGGCTGCGGGATGCAGGACAGACGGCTTGGGAAGGGGTCTGGGAGCCGAGAGCTCGGGGAAGGTGCTGGGATTTGGGACTCAGTCCTTCCCCCGCACCCACAGCGGACCCCCCACCCCGAATGTAACCTGAGCAGCAGGCCAGGCCTTGGCCCGACCCCCCCCCATGTCCTCTCTCCCCCCCAAAGACTGAGGCCTCACTGGGACCCTGGGACCAGCTGGGCCCTCCTCCCTCCCTTATCCCACTCTCTCCGGGGAGGTCGCCAGAACAAAAGATGAGAGCTCCCCCCCCACTTCAAAAACTAGCACAGACCCCCCCCTAAAGCCCGGCTTCCAGTCTCCAGCCGGGTGGACCCCAATTCCCAGGGTTGGGTGGCGGGGAGACAGGGAGGCTGGGGGCGGGGGGGGAGGCCGAGGGCGAGGCAGATGGCAGGAAGCGCGAGGAGCAGACACAGGAAGAGGAGTCTGTTTAATGACACGCCGGGTCTGGTTACAAACATCAGAAACTACAAAAGGAGGACAGGCAGTCACACGGAGGGCACCGGAGGGGACACGGCACAACAGTCACAGCAGCAGAACATCCTGAGGACGGCGACACACGGGACTGAGGGGCGCACACGGGGTGTCCCCGCGGCCCTGACCCAGATGGAGGGACTGGACCTCCCGCCCGCCCGCCCGCCAGCAGCCGGGAGGGCGGGGACGGAGGCCCCGGCCTCTGAGCTCCATCGGGAGGCGATGGAGGCAGCTGGCCCTGTCCCGCCGCCCCCCTCCCGCTGGGGCTGGGCCGGCTTCGTGACAAAGGCAGATGGGGCTCTACCTCCGCCCTCCCCCAGCACAGGCGTCCTGGCCTTGAACTCCCGGCCCCCCTGCCTGCCCTTGACCTTGAGGGAGCAGGGCAGCGAGCCACACGCATCCCTCTGTGTGGGGTAAAAGCAAGGAGAGCCAAATCCTTCTCGCAGGGAGGTGGGACCCGGTCCCAGAATGGGCTGCGTCACCCCAACCCCGCCCACAGGCCCAGCTCCCCTCTGTGCCCATGCGGGACCCTCATCTCTGCCAGAACACCCCGTCCTCTGCCCAGAAGCACGGACAGGGCCCCTCCCTGCCCCGCGCGCAGGGGAGCGGGCCCGAGGCCCCCTCCCGGGGGGTACACAGTATAGGTGTGAGTGTATATATATCTTTATAGAGGCTGCGTATAGAATATATCGTATATAATATGGTAGATATGTGTGCGTGGTAGTCTAGAGGTGACGGAGACCTGCATGCTGGCCGGGCGATAGAAACGGGGCGGGCTTGGCGCAGCCCGTGGCCACCCGCAGACCCGCCGCGTCCCGTCAGCCGCCAGCGGGGTCCCTATGGTGATAAGTAGAAAAGCTAAGGAGCGTGGGCCTGGCTCTTTGAGGGGAACGGGCCCCCCTCCCCGCAGGCCGCGGCCGCCGCGGCGTCAGCATCCGGAGCCGCCTCCGGGGCGCTCGGGGCAGAGGCCTCTCCAGGAAGACGCGCCGGCGGGGTCCCTCCGGCTTCCCGGGCGCCCAGCAGCGGAGGGCCAAGGAGGGTCTTCGGAGTGCGGCCTTCCGCTCCGGGCGCTGCCGGCGAGCGGGGCGGACAGCGGGGGCCCTAGGGCCCCGACGAGGGCGAAGGCAGCGTGGCCGGGGGGCTGTGGACGAGAGAGGGAGCAGCAGGTCACAGCGGGCACAGACTGGGACCGGGGGACAGGGATGGGGGGGCGTGGGGCGGGGCGCTAGCAGCTGAGACCCCGCGTGGCACAGGGGACAGCAGCCCAGGGGGACCTGGGCCTCAGGCAGGTCCGTGGGCCGCCTGAACCCCAGCCCGTGGCCCTACAGCACGGGATGGAGGGGCACGGCTGTGCGCACGGTCTCCCAGCCGCTAAGAGCCAGGCAAATGGGAGCCGCTCTGCTGTGATGGCCTGAGTGCCTGCCCGGCCCGCCTGCGCCCCCGCGGACCACCCAGAGCAGGCTCCGTACACACGGCCCTTGGCTCTCGGCACCACGCGCCCCCCCCGACCGCCTTCGCACCCACAAACACGCACCCACGCCCTCAGGCAGAGACAGCTCGGTAAACAGCGGCGTCTGGCCCACCCCGTCCCGATAAGAGGAGCTGGATGGAGGCCTTCCTCCCACGTCGGCCTGTCCCTCCCTCCCTCCTGGCTCCCGGCTCCCGGCTCCGGGCTCTGACCGCCTGGGGCCTCAGCAGAGGTGGCGGGGGGTGGGTGGGGGGATCCATCCCCACGATGGCCCAGCTGGGGAGAGGGGTACCCCCACTGCCCGGTGGCCGGCCCAGGTGGGAGCAGGGTCTGGCCATCCTCCCCAGAAGCCGTCTCCATGGAGACGCAGGGGCGGCTGAGGAGGTCCGATGGTTTCCTAATTCTCAGGGTTGGGGGGGGGAGATTTAAGTCCCCGGGGTCCAGCGGGGGCAAGAAGGGGGCGGGGCGGGGCTTGGTGTCGGGAAGCGGGTCCACATGTTTCTGATTCACGGGCCTCGCTGGCCAGCCGCGCTCGGTCCCTGCAGGCCCCTGTGGAAATAGGCCTTCTCTGGAAGCAGGAAGTCTAGCCGTAAACAAGCCCGCTGGCGGCAGAGGCTGCCTGGGGAGAGGGTGGGAGGGCAAGTCTCTCCCCTCTCCCCCCACCCCAGCCACTGGCCCGCCTGCCCCTCTGGCTCCGCAGCCCGTCCCCTGGCCCTGCCAGCGCCTCCCTGGCAGGTAACCCTCTGCCTCCATCCACCGGGGCGGGCAGAGCAGGGCCAGCTGTGCACACCTGGAGGCTGCGGGCTGTGGCCAGCAGTTCCTGAGAGCGGAGGGCTGTGCTCCCGGGGGGGGGGGGGGGGAGGAAGTGGAGAGGCCGGGCCAGCATCCTCAGGGGACAGAGGGATGGATGGCCGGTCAGAGGCCTGGCCTCCCAAGGCCGCCCTGGGGACCTCCCCCCGGAGCTGCGCCCACAGCCCACCAGGAGGCTGAGAGCAAGCAGCCCGGCCCGGGCCAGCGGGCAGCGGGGAGGGCCGCCTGAGGCCTGGGAACCCGCGGGGGATGTTGCTCTACAGCGCGTGTCCGGGCTGCTGGCTGACCCCGCTTCCCATGCGCCTCCGCTCCCGCCCCGCCTCCCCCAGCTCCGCCAGCCGCCCCTGGGGCCCGGAGGCTGAGCCTTCCCAGCCACCGCGCCTGGGCGGGGGCCAGCCCTCCCCTCTGCTCTAGCCGGCCGCCACCCTCTCGGGCCACCGGCCTCACCCAGAACTGGGACGGCCCTGGGGTCAGCGCAGAAGTAAACACGGTGGTGTGTGTGCGTGAGAGGGACACCCCGGCCTCCCGCTGGCGGCCGCGCTGGCGTGTGTGCGGCCCGCGTGACTGCCCTCCCGCCAGGCCGGCCGAGGAGAGCGGCCGCCCAGGTGGAAACAGCCCTGTGACCCGTGCCCAGGGAGCGGCCAGCAAGCGCCCGCTGCCTCTGGGCCCGGGAGCCAGCCTCCCCGCCCAGCCTCTGCCCTCCCTGCCCAGCCTCTGCCCTCCCCCCCCAGGCTCTGCCCTCCTGCCCAGGCTCTGCCCTCCCCTCCTAGGGGCTCTGCCCTCCCCGCCCACCCAGGCTCTGCCCTCCCCACCCGCCCAGCCTCTGCCCTCCCCCCCAGGCTCTGCCCTCCCCTCCTAGGGGCTCTGCCCTCCCCGCCCAGCCTCTGCCCTCCCCGCCCGCCCAGGCTCTGCCCTCTCTGCCCAGCCTCTGCCCTCCCCCCGCAGGCTCTGCCCTCCCCGCCTAGGGGCTCTGCCCTCTCTGCCCAGCCTCTGCCCTCCCCGCCCGCCCAGGCTCTGCCCTCCCCTCCTAGGGGCTCTGCCCTCCCCGCCCGCCCAGGCTCTGCCCTCCCCTCCTAGGGGCTCTGCCCTCCCCGCCCAGCCTCGGCCCTCCCCTCCTAGGGGCTCTGCCCTCCCCGCCCAGCCTTGGCCCTCCCCTCCTAGGGGCTCTGCCCTCCCCGCCCAGCCTCGGCCCTCCCCTCCTAGGGGCTCTGCCCTCCCCGCCTCGGGGCCCAGGTGCTGAGAGGCCCCCTCTGGCTGGGGGTCTAACGGGCTCACAGCTCACGCAGGCCGGCCGGCGGGCGCAGGGGCCCAGGCTTGCTCGGCCTTTCCTGCTGCGTCTGCTCCCAGGCCCGCCTCCCGCAGGCTCCTGCCAGGCCGGCCCTGGGCCCCGGGGGGACGGAGACCAGGGAGCGCGCGGCCCGCCCTCCGCTCTCACGTGGTGGCGTTGGGGACCTGCTGCACCCAGCCCACGTCCTTGTAGGCCGCGGTCACGTGGCTGTAGATGAGGCCGCGCAGCTTGGCCCAGGCTCTCTGCGTCTCGGGCGGGAAGTCGTTGGCGAACTCCTCGGCGATCACCTCCAGGATGACCCCCAGGAGGATCTGAGGGCGGGAGGGGGGGAGGGGGGTCAACGCCTGGGCACCCCGCCCCCCCGGCCCCCAGCACCCACACACCGGCCCCCCCACCCTGCTGCCCCCCGTCACAGCCCAGCCGGGGGGCCGGGGGCCCAGCGGTCACTTGCTGTCCGGGGAGCCCCGCCCCCGCCCGCAGGGGCCGGAGCAGGCGAGGGGGACTCACCTTGAAGTACACGGGCTCCACCTTGTGCTTGAGGGCGTGGGCCTTGCCCACCAGGGCGAGCACCGAGGACACCCTCTCGGGGTCGTGCAGGCTCTCCACCACCGAGTTGAGGGCCCCCATGACGCGGCAGGCGTGCTTCCGCAGCTGCGGGCTGCGCTCCATCTCCAGTGGCTCCTCCATGTGCTGGAACTGGCTGAAGTACTGCTTGGCCGACGGGAAGTTCACGAAGAACCTGGGGGGGGGGGGGACGGGGCGATGAGGCAGGGCGGCCCGGGACCCCCCTCGGGCGGCCGGGACACGACACGGGGGCGCGGGCCGGGAGAGGCAGGCCCACGCCCGCCCGTTTTCAGCACCCTGAGCTGTCCCTCAGACACACACCTCCTGCGGCCCCCTCCCCCATCCCGGCCGTTCTGTGGGCCAGACTCGGCCTCACCCCGGCCTCTGCCTTCCTTGTCCTCGCCCCTTCCCAAGCCCTCACTCCCCCCAAGGCGGCTGCGAGGCGAGAGCTTTATCTTTCTCTCTGTCTCTCTGTCTCTCTGTCCCTCTGTCTCTCTGTCCCTCTGTCTCTCTGTCTCTCTGTCTCTCTGTCTCTGTCTCTCTGTCCCTCTGTCTCTCTGTCTCTCTGTCTCTCTGTCTCTGTCTCTCTCTCAGTGTGGCCGGGCCCGTCATTTAGCCTTTGCGAGCCTCAGTGTCCTCATCGGTGAAAGGCTCCGTGGTTCCTCTCGCGTCCGTGAGCTGTCTGAGATGAAACGAGACCCTGGCCGCTGTGAGCGGAGTCCTCACGGCGCGGGCGCGGGGCTCTGGAGCCGGCCGCCGGGCTGCTGGAGCGGGAGCACCTTTGTGTGCGAAGGGAAGCGGGCTGGCCGCCCCCCCCCCCCCCCCCGGCCTCCCAGCCGATGGGACAGACAGACTCGTCCTTCTTCACCCGCCTCTGCGCGCAGTGACCAGCAGCCGGGGGGCGGGGGGCAGGGAGGGGGGCGTAATCACAGAGCCGCGGAGCCCCAGCCTGGCGGTCCTGGGTGCCTTCGCGACCTCCCCGGAGCCTGCGCGCTGCAGCACCAGGCCCTTCTCCAGCCCCTCCCACGCTTCGTGTGCGTGTGCACATGCGTGTGTGCATGTGTATGTGCACATATGCGTACGTGTGTGTGGAATGCTCACTCTCATCACATCGCTCTCAGGCTCCGACACTGTCAGCAGCTCCTCACTGTTCACCTCCCTACCTTGGGTCCCGGCCTCCTTCAGACGTCCACCCTCAGACCTGCCCACGCCGGCGCCTCCAGCCCCATCGCACTCCCTGCCTCCGGGCATCCCCAGCCCCGCAGCCTCCCGGCCGCTGGCAGGTGTCCCCGGCGCCCACCTTCCTCTCCGCCCAGAGGCATGCCCTCCCGGCCTTTCCTCGCCCAGCCCTCGCTGGCCCGGCACCCCGCCTCCCTCCACAGCCCGCGGGCAGAGCCGGGCCTCAGTCCCTCTGGCTCATCCCCCGGCCCCGGGGCTGGAGGCCACAGGAGGCGCACGCAGACCTAACGGAAGCCTGGAGGACACACGGGTGTCTCAGACCCGCTTCCTCAGGCTGCTTCCTGTTCTGGAGCGGCCCCCGCGGTGAGCAGAGAGCTGATCATCTGCCCAAACGGCCCTCAGACCCCAGAGCTAGAGCAGAGGCAGAGGGGCCGCTGGCCCGCGTCCGGGAGGGACGGCCCACGGCCCGGTGGAGACTGGGGGAGCCCCTCTCTGAGGCCAAGCGTGACCTCGGGCAGAGGATTCGCCGCCCCCTGTCTGCGAACGTGAGAGGGTCCTTCCGCCAGCGCGCATCACCTCACGGACACGCCGGTGCTGGCAGCGGAGGCGATGAGTCTCAAGACAGAAGCAGCGTGCCCTGACCGGTGTGGCTCAGTGGATAGAGCATCGGCCTGTGGACTGAAGGGTTCCGGGTTCGATTCCGGTCAGGGGCATGTACATTGGTTGTGGGCACATCCCTGGTAGGGGCTGTGCAGGAGGCAGCTGATGGATGTTTCTCTCTCATCGATGTTTCTAACTCTCTATCCCTCTCCCTTCCTCTCTGTAAAATAAATCAATAGAATATATGAAGAAAACAAACAAAAAAAACCCAGAAGCATCGCCACGAAGCACAGATGTGCAGACCCGGCCCTCCTGGGGCTGCGGACCCTGGGGAGTGAGAGTGCAGTGAAAAGAGTGGCTTCTATTGGCTGGGGCGGGGGGGGAGATTCTCGGGGGGCACAGCCTCCCCGCCTGTTCTCCCCGTTAATTCCCGAGACTGAGCAGTCATTCCACCCACTTCACGGTGAGGAGCGACCGGGAGCACTAGCTGAGCACCTACTACGTGAGCTCGTTCACCTGCAGCCCTGCCCAGCGCTGATGGAGCTGGCGGCTGGCCAGGAGGGGGCGGCGGTCCCCGCTCGGACAGTTTCCCCCTGGCAGTGGGGGTGAGGAGGGGGTGGCCTGGCCCCCGATGGTGGCCCTGAGGGATGACGGTTCAGGGAGACCCTCTTCCGTGCAGGGGAGTCCAGGGCCGCGTGCTCTGCTCCTCCGTCCTGGCTTTGCTCCTGGCTCCCAGTGTTTACTCCTGACCCTCCTCCCCCCGCCCCCAGCGGGGCCTGTGCATCCCGGAGAAGCCCCAGCCGCCAGCCGCGGGGAGCTGCTCTGCTCCAGAGGCAGCTAGGCTTCCGGGAGAGCCTGCCCCGGGCTTGTCTGCGTGTGGGGGGAAGCTCCTGGGTGTTCCCTCTCCTTCTCCCTGCAGGAAGTGGGGGTGGGGCTGCTCAGACCCCCAGCAGCCCTCCACTGCCACCAGCACTGTGGCTGCTAACTCCCGGGTGGGGGTCAGGGGCTCCTCTGCCTCAGCCCGGGGGGATGGAGGGGGGAGAGTGGTGGTCCCAGGGCCTGTCCTCGGGAGGGGGAGACAGGAGCGGTTGTGACAAACCTGAGGGGCACAGGGTGGGGGGCTGCTTTGGGACACCTGAGAAGCTTACCCCACTCTTGCCCTTATCCCCCTATAGCGCCAGGTCCTGGGAGAGAGCGGGAGGACGAAAGGGAAAAAGGCTGGTGAGGCTGGGGCTGGGCTGGGGCTGGGGCTGGGGCTGGGCTGGGGCTGGGGCTGGGGCTGGGGCTGGGCTGGGGCTGCGGCTGGGCTGGGGCTGGCGGTGGGCTGCGGCTGGGCTGGGGCTGGGCTGGGGCTGGGGCTGGGGCTGGGCAGGGGCTGGCCAGGGGCTGGGGCAGGGGCTGGGGCTGGGCAGGGGCTGGGGCTGGGGCTGGGGCTGGGCTGGGGCTGGGCCTGGGCCCTGGGCCTGGGGCTGGGGCTGGGGCTGGGCTGGGGCTGGGGCTGGGGCTGGGCTGGGGCTGGGGCTGGGGCTGGGGCTGGGCCTGGGGCTGGGGCTGGGGCTGGGGCTGGGCTGGGGCTGGGGCTGGGGCTGGGCTGGGGCTGGGGCTGGGCTGGGGCTGGGGCTGGGGCTGGGCTGGGGCTGGGGCTGGGGCTGGGGCTGAGCTGGGGCTGGGGCTGGGGCTGGGCTGGGGCTGGGGCTGGGGCTGAGCTGGGGCTGGGGCTGGGGCTGGGCTGGGGCTGGGCTGGGGCTGTGGCTGGGCTGTGGCTGGGCTGTGGCTGTGGCTGGGGCTGGGGCTGGCAGGGAGGGGCTGGACCCTGCTCAGCACAGAGCGGGGTCCGGGGAGCCCTGGGTCACGGGCAGGTCAGATCTCGGGCCTTCTCAGACCAAGAGTGGGCCGTCTCAGTGCCAAGCTGGTCAGCACCGCCCGCAGCCCAGCCTGGGGCCCCTGTGAGGGTCAGGACCGTGCACGAGGGGTGCCGAGGGGGAAGTCCCCAGAGCTCAGAGAGCTCAGGCGGCCAGGCCTCAGGGACAGTGCCTTCCTCTGTGCGCCCCATCTCCGGAGGGGTGGGTGGGACCCAGGAGCCACATCTTGGACACGTCCCCAAGGCCTGTCCCGGGGACTGTCATTTCCTCCTGGTGACCCCTGGGTGCACCCTCGCGTCCTGAGGTGGGGGTGGGGGGGTGCCTGCACAGGGCTGAGAGCGGCCCAGGGAGGCAGCTGGCTCTGGCGCGGCTGGGACTCTGCCCACCGTGTGCCTGTGTGGGCGCTCCCCCGTGTGGAGCTGCGCCTCCGAACGCCTGAGGCTTCGGGATCTGAACCCCCCTCTTAGCTCCCCCTCCACCCCTGTCCCCACCACCCCCGGCGCTGCCGAAACAGCTGCCCCTCCTCAGGACGCCTCCTCCAACTCCGAGAGTGCTGCCTGTTCTCTCTCCTCCCAAATGTCTCCTCGTTGGAACTGGGACGCATCGGTGCGGAGCTGGGAGGTCCCAGGCTTGGGGGAGGCAGAGGGAGAGAGCGGGCGGGGAGCGGGGAGAGGAGCCAGGCCCGGCCAGGACTGGGACTGAGAGACGGAGAGACAGACAGACAGGCTGCACTCCAGAGTCCTTTCCCCAGCGAGGTCCCATCGTCAGGGGTGTGACGGCCCTGCTCTGCCCCCGATTGCAGAGCTCCGCTCGGCCAGGGCCAGGGGCGGGGAGGAGGGCGGGCAGGGGACAGCCCTCTCTGCCGGCACCCAGGCCCCGCACTTGTGGGAAGTGAGCAGCGATCCGGAGCTTCAGTCACAGCGGCGAGGGGGCTCGGGGCCACTTTCTCTATAGGAACGGTGTACGCGCCGGCATGTGTGGGTGAAGAGCAGAGTGTGTGTGTGTGTGTGTGTGTATGTTGGGGGGGGGCGAGGGGTCCCTCCGCCCACCTGGTGCCCTAATGACCCCTGAGCTCAGACACATGGCCTCTGCCCCCAGGAGGTGGCTCAGGGTGCGGCCTGCCTCCTGTCCACAGGAGCTCGCAGGGATGGGGTCCGGGGGACTCTGGCTCACCTGCGCCTCACCTGGGACTCCCCGGGCGCTCGGGGGCGGGAGGCAGGGAGGCGGGTAGGGGGGAGGCCTGCGGGGAGGCCTCCGTTCCTCCCCGCCTCTCCCCTCTTGCCCTTTGCTCTGTCCTTCTGAGAGGCTTTACCATCTTCAAGGGGATGAGCTGCAGAGAGTGCTCTGCTCCTCCTGGTCCCCTCGCGGGCTGAGCCTCAGTTTTCCCTTCTCTAAAATGGGGAGCCCCACTGAGGCACCCCTCTGGGGGTGAGTGAACCGTGTCCGGAGCAGCTCAGCCGGATGCCTGGCTGAGTTCCCAGGGCAGGAGGCAGGGGACGGGGCGCCCTCCTTCATGGGGTCCTGGTTCCCGGGGAGCCCGCGCCCCGAGCCAGGGAGGCTCCGTGAGAGCTCTGCCACCCACGGCGCCCGCGCTGCTGGGACCCCCGCCGGCCTGGCCCCGCCGCCTCTGGGAGCTCGGACCCGGGCCACCCGGGCCGAGCCCGCCCGCCCGAAGCCAGCCTCTGCCGCCTGCCTCCCTCCCTCCCCGGCCCCGACACCTACCGCACCAGGATGGCCACCCCCACGTCCTCGCAGTTGGCGTAGAGCCGGGCCCACGTCGCCTGCACCGCCGTCCTCTCCGCCTCGGACAGCTCCTCGCGCTCCCGGCGCTCGCTCTCCATCTCGCCCGGCACTTTCTCCATCGGCGGCGCCGGCGGCCTCGCTCGGCGGCGGCGGGGGGCGCGGGGCGGAGCGGGCGGCTGCGTGCGCGGCGGGCGCGCGGGAGCGGGGAGGCGCCGGCGGGAGGGAGCGTGTGTGCGCGCCGCGCGGGTGTGCGTGTGTGTGTGTGCGTGCGTGTGTGTGTGTGTGCGTGCGTGTGTGTGTGTGTGTGCGTGTGTGTGCGTGTCTGTGTGTGTGCGTGCGTGTGTCTCTGTGTGTGTCTGCGCGTGTGCGCCTGTGTGTCTGCGCGCTGGTTTATGTGCGGGGGGCGGGGGCGGGGGCCGCGGGCGGGGCGGGATGCGGTCTGCTGGGAAAATGTTGCAAAAACAAATCCGCTCCAAACCCCCAGCCCGGCGTCCCCGGGCCGGGCCCTGCAAGGTGAGGGCCGGGCCGTGCGGGGCGGGGCGGGGCGGGAGGCGCGGAGTTTGGCCGCGGGAGGGGCCCCGGGAGGGGCCGCGCTGGGTGGTCCAGGCGGCGGGCGGTCGGGCGGCCGGGGCGGGGGGGTGGGGTGGGGTGGGGGTGGGTCTGGGACGCGGCGTCTCCGCTCACGCTGCGGTGGGAGTCGGGGCGCGGGCGTGTGCGCCCTTCTCGCTGCGGGGAACGGGCTGATGTCCTACACGTCCGGGCATTGGCGGTGGGGCCGCCCGCCACGGGGTGGACGCGAGCTCCGCCGGGGCGCCCGGTCCGATCGGAGCTCCCGGGACGGAGGGGGCTTCTGGCCTGCCCCCCCGCGGCGCCGCCCCCAGCCCCTGGCCGGCCACGGAGTTGGGACTGAGGTCACCCTGCCCCAGTGCCTCCCGCAGTCACCCACTTTGGGGATGGGGACTGTCAGGCTGCCCCCGCCCCCATGTAACACTTATGTCCTGGGTGGCCCACATGGCACTGGCCCGGTGAGCAAAGTGCGAAGGAGAGGCAGCCGGCTGGGCACCGCGGACCCGGGAGGGGCAGGAAGGCTTGGGGAGGCCCCCGGTGGGGAGGGTCCTGGATGGAGGGGACACATTCTGCCCAGGGAGACGTGGGGACTGCGCCTCTGAGCGCCCCAGGGGTCCCGCCCTGCCGGCAGAGGGGCGGCCAGGTCCCAGTGGAAGCCGGAGGCCAGGCTGGGCGGCTCCTCTGAACCATGTGAGGGCATCCATCCGGTGTGCCCAGTCCCCCGCCCCCAGGCTCCCTGTGACCCCGCCTCCCAAGTCCTCATCCCACCGCCGCTCAAGGACTGCCAGAGGCCGGCTCCCTCTTCAACCTCATGTTTATCTGAAAACACGCACTTCTGAGTAATCGGCCCCCATGGGACCTCCGGCTCCTTCCTGCGGTCTGGGCGGCCGGGGCAGGGGCCTGCGGACACGGCTCCATCTCAGCGGAGGGAAGGAAAATCTGGCCTTCATCTGGGAGAGGGTGTGTGCTCAGTGTCTTATCATCACTCTCGGGTCCAGGTCCCCCTGCACCCCGTCTGGGCCAAGACCCAGCGCACTGCCCTGGGCCACCCCCAAACTCATGACCGTTCCCCAGAGCCAGTTCGGCGGCCTTCCCAGCGGCCGCCCAAGAAGTTCCGCCGGGATGTGGAAAGCGAGTAGAAGAATTGCTTATTTTTATCTCATCTTTTAAAAAAAAAAATACATATTTCGCCGAAACCAGTTTGGCTCAGTGGATAGAGCGTCGGCTTGGGGACTGAAAGGTCTCGGGTTCAATTCCAGTCGAGGGCATGTACCTTGGTTGCGGGCATATCCCCAGTAGGGGGTGTGCAAGAGGCAGCTGATCGATGACTCTCTCTCATCGATGTTTCTAACTCTCTATCCCTCTCCCTTTCTCTCTGTACAAAATCAATAAAATATATTAAAAAAGTGAAAAAAATACATATTTCGATTGATCTCAGAGAGGAAGGGAGAGGGAGAGAGAGAAACATCAGTGATGAGAGGGAATCACGGACCAGCTGCCTCCTGCCCGCCCCGCACTGGGGATCGAGCCCACAACCCGGGCCTGTGCCCCGTCCGGGAATCCAACGGGGACTTCCTGGTTCCTGGGTCAACGCGCCATCCCGGGGCCACGCCGGCGGGGCTGTTTGTACCTCAGTCTTCACACGTTTTACGCGTGTCTGTGGCTCCGGACGTGTGTGCACAGTAGCACGTATACCATCCGTGAGCGGATGCACAGATTATTCCGGGAGCACACGCTTACATCCTGCTGTCGTTACTGAAGAGCCGCTGGGAGGGAACTGCCCGGAGGGTGGGATGGAGCCACTGAGCCGGCCTCCGCTCCCTGGCCTCTGTCTTTCCGGCTTCATCTGGTATCCCTCGCCTCTCCTCCCCTGGGTGCCCCCGGCAGCCTGTGACATCACCGCCCTCTGCCTCTTACTTTCTGGTTGCTGGAACCTTCGCTTTCAGGCCCCTGGCAGGGCCTCCGGTCTGAGGCCCACCCTTCCCTGAGCGCCTGCATATGCAGAGCCCCCGCTCCGCTGGGCAGCGTCCCGCGCTCCCAGCTCCCAGCATGCCCGGTGGTCACTCTATGATGGTCACCTTTGTGCCCTGGTCGGCAAACTCGTTAGTCCGCAGAGCCAAATACCAGCAGGACAACGGCGGACATTTCTTCGGAGAGCCACAGTGTTTAAACTTAAACTTCTTCTAGCGCCACTTCTTCAGAACAGACTCGCCCAGGCCGTGGTGTTTTGTGGAGGAGCCACACTCGAGGGGCCAAAGAGCCGCATGTGGCTTGCGAGCCACAGTTTGCCCACCATGGCTTTAGTGCATCTGTCTGCACTACCTCCACGTCTAGTCCATCTAGAGCCAGAACAGACCGAGGCCTATTTCCTTGGCACGGGGTGGGGGGTGGGGGGGTGAAGGGGAGGGTGGAGGGGGGGGCAGCGGGGCCCAGGGAGGGTAATCATCTTCACAAGGTCGGGCCTGCTGACCCCAGTAATCAGCTTGAGCCTCCTAATCCATCACAGCAGGAACGTAGGACGCACGGCAGGGGCCTGGGAGCTGGCAGGGGCCATCTTGGCCTCCTTGGTAGACTCGGCCCCGGAGGGGATGGGGCAGCCGAGCCATGTGCACCACCCTCCTCCTGCTCAGCACCTTGGCTATGCTCTGGCGCCGACGCTTTGCCAACCGGGTCCAACCGTGAGAAACCGACTGGGCCATGGACTGGGGTGGGGGAGAAATTGTGTGGCCGAGCTGGAGGGGGGCAGGCTGCCCCGACCTCTGCAAGGGGGGGGGAGGGTGCTCCAGGGGTTTGCAGGGACTTCTCAGGAGGTGCTCCCATCAGAGTAGGGGACTTGAGCTCTTCAGAGACATTGGCTGCCACCACCTCCGGCCAGTCCCACAGCCCCGGGTGGCCAGGCCCCGCGGAGGAGCGGGAGAGGGGTCTGGCTCCGGCCCACAGCTCTTGCCACCTGCCCTCCCCTCCCGCAGAGAGCCGGGCGAAGTGGACGGGGCAGCCCTGGGCAGCAGCCTGGAAGCAGACACCCGGTCCCGCGGCAGGTAAGGCAGAGAGTCTGGGCGGGAGGAGGGTGCTGTCCTGTCCCCTGACCGTGTCCCCCGGGAGGTACAGGGGTGCACTGTGAGCTGGCCCCTGTCCCCTGGTGCCTGGTGGGCAGGCTCCACGCCTGTGTTCTCCAGCCTGTCCTGGGCCAGAGCGGCTCTGCTCTGCTGGTCTGGGGGTGCAGGTGGCCCCATCCCTTCGTCCCCGGTATGCTCAGGGGGACCGGAGAGGGATGAGGCCGCTCTGCGGGCAGCACCCCCTGCCTGCCCTCCCGGCCCCGCCCAGCGTCGGCGGCTCCGCGGCAGGATTGGCGGGCCAGCCACCAATAGGAGGCGCGGGAGGCGCATGACATCACCAGCTCTGCGTGTCATTGGCTGGGCGGCCCCGCCGGCAGGACGCTGTCTCCGGTGGCCACAAAGTGAACTCCGCCCGGGGCAGAAGTCATGTGGCCTTTCCAGGGGGTGAAGTTGGGAAACTTTGGACTTGTCCTTCCCTGGGTGACGGTGTCCTTTGCTGAAAGGGGCTCCCAGGCCCAACAAAACACAGAAAAACCAACCAATGTTTATGAAGAACATTCTAGTGTGGAGAGGGGTTCTTCCTGCAGAAGCAGGAGCTGCCCTGGCTCAGCCGCTCTCCCTCCGCCTGGGGGCCAGGGGCCAAGGCCCGGGGCCCGGGAAGGTGTCTCTCAGGGCTCAGGTGGCTGTGACAGCAGCATGCCTGTCCCAGGTCCCTTTGGGGCTGAGGATCCTGCCGAGCGCCCCTTAGAGGCAGTGCGAGCCCAGAGGCCTGGTCTTCGGGTTCGATTCCCCAGGTTCCAGTGTCAGGAGCCACTGCCATCTCATCTGAAAACTGCCCCAGGAGCAGAGAGGCACAGAACAGACCTTGCTGGGAGTCCCTCTCAGATCTGTCTGTGAGGATGGTCCCTCGGGGGCCCAGGGAGGCTCTGGCCGACAGGATGACATGAGCAGCGTGAGGGGCACCTCCTGTACTTCAGGGGGTGAGAGGGAGGAGAGCATCCTGATAAGCTGTTGACCACTGGAGTCAGGTGACTGAGGTTGAGTCTGGATGTGATGCCCACTCGCCTGCCAGCCCTACTGTCACCCACCAGTAACCGCCTGGCGTCTCAGCACTCTTCCTCTGCTAGCACAGCCCCAAGCTGTGGGGGGTTCAGTGGGGAAATTCCGGTGAAATACGCACCTCGGAGCCAGGCGCAGAGTCCGTGCTGGGTAACTGGCAGCGGTGCTGCCCCCCAAACCCTAGAACCTTCCCTCCAGCCGCCCGGGGCCAGGCATGGTTCAGGCAGCTTTGTCCTCCGGTGGCGGAGCGTCTTTCCCTCTCAGCCCACTCGGTCTCCGCTGAGAGAAAGACCTCGCCAGGCGGACAGCCTTCCTCTCCGGGCAGAGCAGGCGCCTGTAGAACCTGCTACAGGGTTAACGTTCAGCCCGTGGCCCCGCTGCCCTGCCCAGAGCCCTGCTCAGCCACCCCCGGCAAGACAGGCTCCCGGCTCCCGTGCCCGCACGGGCAGGAGCTCTGAGCCGGGCTGTGCTGGGATGGACGGTGCCTGTGGGCTGGTCAGGGTGTGGGCTGGGACCACGGCAGCTCTTGTGCTGCTGCGTCAACTGTATTCTCTTCCGAACACCGATTAAAGAGTCAAAAAGTTGGTGGGGTGAGTCACTAGGCATGGGGTGTGAGGAAGCAGAAGGCCGGAAACCTGGGAAGGAGCCTCACCCCTGCACCCCGACTCCCAAGCTGTCCTCTGTTCAGGGAGAAGCCTGTGGAGTGAGGCCTCACCTCCTCAGGTGCAGCTCAGCCCCAGCGAGTGGGATCAGCTGGCCCAGCAGGTAGGCGGGGCCACGAGCCCTGGAAGGCAGAGGGCAGAGGGCAGAGGGCAGAGGGCGGGGCTGGGGACTAGGAAGGAAGGATGTGCAGGGCCTGGCCGTGTGGGACAAGTGGGCCCGCTCTAGCTCTGGGTCACAGACAGGGGCTGAGAGTCGGCGGGTGCACTCCTTCCATCAGCTTCTACCATGAGTCTGTATGTTCGCTGCCAGGGGGCAAGTGTTAGTTGTAAGAGCACTACATGCATCATTTATTTTATTTTATTATTTTTTATCAATTTCAGAGAGTAAGGGAGAGGGATAGACAGAAACATCAATGATGAGAGAGAGTCACAGGTCAGTGGTCTCCTCCTTGCCCCCCCATTGGGGTTGGAGCCTGCAACCCGGGCATGTGCCCTGACTGGGCATCGAACTGTGACCTCCTGGCTCATAGGTCGACGCTCAACCACTGAGCCACGCCAGCCAGGCCATCACGTGGGTCCTGGCAGCGTTTTCCAGGATTGGGGAGGAGCAGTGGCCGTGCTGCGGGCCTCTCACAGACAGGGCTGCTCGGCCTGGGCACAGGAGGGAGGGCGATCTGCTTGGGTGTCTGCAGCTCAGGTCCCGTGTGCCCCTCCCCCAGGAGGATGCTGTGGGGGGAGCAGCCGCAGGTGGGGAGGGGAAGAATGAGAAAAGGCAGCAACTGAGAAGGTAGCCCCTCCCTCTGAGCCTGGACCCCCATCCTCACCGCCCCGCAGGCCCTGGCTGTGCAGGTCCAGAGGCGGGGCAGATGCTCACTGCTGCAGGACGACTCCCTCTGAGAGCTGCTGGGCACCTCACCTCGGAGGCAGGCCCAGAGGGAGGGACTCAGAGGGCCCATGGGGTTAACCCTGCAGCCCAGCAGGGGCAGGAACTGGGGAGTGGGAGACTTTACCAAGCAAGGGCTGCCTGTTCATGCTCTGCTCTACTCCTCGCGAGAACCCGGAGGCTGGTCCTGCATCCCCGCATCTGAGAGATGAGGACACAGAGAGGCTAGCTGATTTGCCCACATCACCTCGCTGGTAAGTGGGGGATCCGAGGCTCCCATGGAGGCTGCACGGACCTCCCTGGAAGCGCTGGGAGTTCACAGCTGCTGGGGGGGGGTCCCCCAGCCTGGCCGCCTCCCTGGCTCAGGAGCTCCATGATAACCCTCAGCTGTGGTCCGGGGCTGAGCGGAGGCTCTCACTCCCGGTGGCATTGGCGCTCACCCTGCCACCGGCTGTGCTGCTGAAGTGATCAGTGAGACGGCCAGTTGGCTTCGTGACCTGCGTGCCTGCAGCGAGCCGGCAGCCGCCCCGGCCTGGCCCGTGTTTTCTGAGTGTGTACACGTGTGCGCGTGTTCCAAATGGGCAGTAGCGTGTGGGGAGGGGAAAGCATGACACTTGTTTTTGTGGCCGGCTGACTGCTCAGCGCCTGGAGCTGCCAGGGCCCCCCGCTGCTCTGCCATTTCTCTCCTCCCAGGCCTGCCGATCCCGAGCAGAGATAAAAGCGGATTTCCGCTCCTGCTCCCCCGGATCCGGGCGCAGACCCTGCAGGCAGCTGCTCCCCACCGGCTGCAGAGCCCAGAACCGTTCATCTTCCACAGCCCTCCTCCGCCCCCCCCTCCCGTCCTTGCACGCCTCTCCCCCATCCAGCTGCTGGGCCCACCCAGGAAGCAGAGGGGAGATGGAGGGCTCTCTGGACAGCAGCACCCCGCCTCTGAAGGGGAGGAAGGGCAGGGGGAGCAGGAGGGGACCATGTGAAGCCCCGGGGAGGGGCTGCTGGGCCTGCAGGGGGCCTGCAGATGGAGGCTGGGGAGGAGTCACCCGGGGCAGGTGCTCTGTGCTGGGACCACGTCAGGGCCCCCGCTGCCCACTTGACAGGGGTCACAGGTTCGAGCCACCCGTGTGGGTGCCTGTCTGCCCGCCTTCCTCCGGGAGGCAGGGCCCTGTGACAGGCTGTCAGGCCGAGGGCCAGAGGGCACTGTTCCCAGACAGTCTGGGCTCCTGGCCGTTTTCACATCCTCTCTCTAGTCCACGTGCCACGTCCCTGTCACTCCATCCTCGCCTCGCTCCCTGCTGTTTCCGAGCTGCCTGTCTCCTTGCCCGGGTCTGAGGGACTGGCCGGCCAAGGTCAGCGGGCTGTGCTGGGCTGGCTCCCAGCCAGGGACACCCCTTCGCAGCGCTCAGAGGCTCAGGAGATGGTGGCTCCTCCAGGGACCCACTCCGGATGGAGGGAGGGACCGAGAGGAAGGGGCTGGGGCCGTGGGGTCTCTGGCCGCGGAGTGGGGGCGGAGGGGTAAAGAGGCCACGTGGCCCGGAGGAAGGGCTGTCCCCCGGGGCGCAGGCTGCTGTGGGGGAGCAGATTGTTTACGCCTTTCCCCACACCCAGCCCACGCTCGCCCTGATTCCTGGCCCCCCAGCCCGGGCTGCCTGCACAGTCCGCCCCGAAAGCGGCTGCCCAGGGCCTCGGACCCTCTGCACAAGGTGCCGGCCCGATCGCCCCTTCCTGGCTCACTGTCTCCCGTCCCAGGGGCTGGGGTGAAGCCCACTGCCCCGCCGGACACCACGTCCCCCAGGCTGACGGCTCCTCCCCCCACTTCCTGGAAGAGCCGCTGCTTGGAAAGTCCAGGCCTCGGAGATACCGTCACCGTCCCAGAGGGAGGGACCGAGGGCAGGGGAGCCGGCTGAGCGGCGGGCCACTCCCGGGCCGGCTCAGGAGCGGCTGTGCGGGTTCCAGAGTGAAGTGTGCGGCACGCAGCACGCTGCACGCGTGAGCTGGGTGCTTGTTTGTGGCCGTCCGTTACTGAGCTGCTCGTCAGTTCAAAACAATCCTGGCTCCCAACAGCCAGCCTTCATCCCCTGCCCTCACTCCTGCCCCGTCTCTCCACACACACACAGTACCTGGGCGGGGAGGGAGGGTACTGGGGCGGGGGGGCTGACATAAATGAGAGGACAGCAGAGGGAGCACTGCTGGGTGGGGGCCTAGGAAGGCCGGAGGTGAGACACCGGGAGCCTCTGGAGCCCAGCAGCCTGTGCCCACCTCCCGTGGGGTCCTGGCTGGACACCTCCCACCGCTGGCTCTGCTTCCAGCCATGAGTCTCAATCTGCGGAGACAGGAGGTGGCTGTCCTGTCGCTTTCCGTCCTCCATCTGGACGCTCACCTCTCTGTCCTCTCCGATGCCAATCCTGCCGGCGGAGCCCGGTGGCAGGGCGGGCTGCTCCTGGCTGCCGAATGAGATGCATTCTAGAGGCAGAGCCAGTGGCCGGGAGGCGTCCTGTGATGGGGACTCGGGGCGCTACAGTCTCCCCTGGAACGCGCCCGGGGCCGAGGAGGGGGCGGGCGGGCGCAGCGCCGCTGTCCTGTCACCCAGCGTGCAGATGCCACCTCGGGAGCACTGCCCATCCCGAACGTGTGCTGTGTGGTCCCGGAGGAGGGTACGTAGAGAGGCGCCCGCCCGAGATGAGGTGGGCACGGCCTTCCTGCGGCCGCTGGCCGGCATGGGGGCAGGGTGCCCGCTGGCCGCAGGCTCCAGGGCCTCCGCTGGAGGAAAGTCACGCTGCTTCGGGGGCCTCAGAGGAGAGTGGCCGGCGGCTGGCACTGGGCCCACGTTAATGCAGCAGTAATGATGCACTAACGTGAGTAGTAACGGCTCACGTGTCTCAAACGCTGGTGAGCTGGGCGCGGTGCTGAGGGCTTTATCGGAGCCTCGCCTTGTTGGTGAGGCAGGAACCGCGGTCTCCGCCCCCACCCCTAAGGACCGGGAGGACAGTCTGCTCCGGCTCACCCCGGCCAGGGCAACGCCAGGACCTGCACCGGCACCTGATGCCAGAGCTTGTGAGCTGTGGGGACACAGGCCCTGAGCCCAGAGCCGGTGTGACCTGTGGCCGGGTGCGGGGATGAGCGGTGGCCCCGCCCCGTGACGCCTTTGCAGGTGTTTGCCAGGCCCTCCCCATGGTTCTCTCCCCGGGACCCTGTCACTCAGGGCGGACCAGACAGGCCATGAGGACTGGTCCTCGCCTGCCAGGGAGGGGGCGAGGGAGCTGCGCTCCAGGCTCTTCCTCAGGGATGACAGACAGTGAGGTCACCGCTCAGGCGTGGCGCCTGCTCCTCCTCAGGGGTGGGAGAGGGAGCTGGAGGAGAGAGGGTTTGTTTTGGGTTCTGCGGGGGGAGGGTGCAGAATGTGGGGACCAAGAGGGACCCAAGGACTCAAGGGGGACCGGAGGACGTGAGCTGGAGAGAGTCCCTGTGCCCGTGACCGCAGGCCCTCTCTGTGGGACACGCATGCCCCCTGGTGGGGTACTGCTGAGGCCGGTGGAGAGCATTTAAGATCTGCTGAGGGGCTAGGATCCATGATCCTGGGTAGGAATGGTCAGTCCTGTCTATGTGAACACACACACACACACACACACACACACACACATGCGCGCTTCATACCACAGGCAGGAGCCAGCTGACCTAAGCATTAAAAAATATACATTTCATTTATTCCACTGGGCGTTTCTTTAACAAGTGGATCAGGAGCCTCCAGTGCACACTGCGGGGAGTGCTGGGGCGCTAGGGGTGACCCGTGCTGAAGAGGCAGTGCTGCCCTCCGGTTAGCACAGCAGCAAGATCCCCGCCCAGGAACCCAACTCCGCCCGCCCCGCAGCTGGCTGGTCGGGACCCTGCCCGCTCTGGCCCCCGGTGCCCCCTCTGATAAGCATGTGTGAGCCGGTGTGCTGAGCCGGGGCCGTCAGGACTGATGACCGTCCTCGGGAAGACACCCGAAAGTGACGTGAAGGGAGGGGGGGGCCTCTGGGGCCCTCAGAGCCCCCCAATCACAGAGGACGGTGGGTCGCACCCCGAGGCGCTCACCAAGACTCGCCCACGCATGAGCATTTCGGAGCGCCCGTGTGCCAGTACTGTGGGCACAGGAGGGATTCCAGCGCCTTCCTCAGACAAGCAGAACACTGGGCACAATGGAAGCACACCTTCGCCCACAGGCAGCAGCGGGAAAGTGACCCCGGACCCTCAGCGCCTGCCTCCGACGGCGCGGCCGGTGGCTCGGGGAGGGAGGCCAGGCCGCCACAGCCTCGCCGAGGACAGGAGACGAGCTCCGCGCTCGGGCAGCGTGGCATCCCCAGGACGGGCACACAGGTGCCACGAAGGCCATTCACCGGAGAAAGGGAAGGCCCCTGCGCAGACCACAGGAAGCACTGACCAAAGAGGAGAAATGGACTCACTGGACTCGGTCAAAATTCTCGGAAAGACTGTGAGGAAATACCTGCCAAGCAGATAGCCGAGGAAGGACCTGGGTCCAAAATAGAGAGAGAAATGTTACAATTTAACATGAGTAAGACAGCCCATCAAAAGGGGGAGAGTCTTAAGAGACACGTCACACAAACAGTATTCATATGGCCAATCCACACAGAAAGATGTTTGACATGATAAGTCATCAGAGAAATGCAAATCCAAATCTTGAGATACTACTAATTTCAACCACCAAAGTGGTTAAAATGAAAGACTGGCCATGTAGGTGTTGGCGAGGGTGTCACATCTACTTGGGAAACAAAGCCCTTAGCAGTTTCCTCTGAAGTTATCCGTGAGGAATGAAGACTCGTGTTCACAAAAGGGCTGATGCAAAAAAAAAAAAACACGTTCTCAGCAGCTTTCTTAATAATAGCGGCAAGCTGGAAGCTGGAAGCCACCCAGATACAAGGGAGCAGATAAGAACAGTGGTATGTTCACATAATGGGATAACAGTCAGCAATGGAAAGGAAATGAACTCCTGACGCAAGCCACAACGTGGATAATTGAGAGAAGCCAGACATAAAAGAATACCCGCTGTACGAATCCATTTGTATGAAATTCTAGAACAGGCCAGACTAATTCATAGTGACAGGAAGCAGACCAGTGGTTGCCTGGAAACGGAGACTGGCCGCATGAAGGTGCTCTCTGGAGTGATGACATGTCCAGATGGGGACTGGGGTTGGGGTTATGTGGGTGCATGTTTATTGGATTATTGAACTGTACACTGTAAATAGATGCAATGGTATGTAATAAAGATGACTTAAAGAGTTAAAAAGAAGCAACACAAGAATGAAGACCTGATCCTTGTCTAGTGGAAAAGTCAGATTTGGAAACAATCATAAAAGAGTGAATATTTAAAGAAGTATGTTCTGCCCTAGCTGGTTTGGCTCAGTGGATAGATCGTTGGCCTGTAGACTGAAGGGTCCCAGGTTCGATTCCGGTTAAGGGCAAATGCCCAGATTTTGGGCTCAATCCCCAGTATGGAGCTTTCAGGAGGCAGCCGAACGATGATTCTCTCTCATCATTGATGTTTTTATCTTTCTCTCCCTCTCCCTTCCTCTCTGAAATCAACAAAAGTATATTAAAAAAGAAGCACGTTCAAATCACAAGAGTCCTGTTTCTTGCCCGAGTCCCATGTGCCAGGCCCGCGCTGGGTGCTTCCCAGGCACAATCCTAAGAGTCTTCTCCGTGTGTGAGATGGAGGAAGAACAGCTGCCGATGCCAACCAGCAGTGCCTGCCGTGCCAGCGCCCCGATGTAAGCAGCCAGCTGCTCGGGATGTGCCTACCCTCCTCATGTTCTTACTAATAGAATGAAAGACCCTGTCCAGGTTAAGAAATGAACGTATGCCAAAGACTCTGCTTTCTATTCCTGTGGGTTTCTGATACCATGTTTGTTTGTTTGTTTGTTTGTTTTTACAGAGAGGGAGAGGGAGAGTTAGAAACATCAATGAGAGAGAAACATCAATCAGCTGCCTCCTGCAAGCCCCCTACTGGGGATGTGCCCTTGACGGGAATCAAACCTGGGACCCTTGAGTCCACAGGCCCACGCTCTATCCACTGAGCAATCCGGTTAGGGCGGGATATCATGTCTTAAACCCGGCCAGTGAAGGGGACTCAGTGAGCTGCCCACATGACCACAGTAGCCACCTGACTAGGTTTCTCCTCTGCACTCAGAGAGGACTCCTGCCCTGTGATCTTCTTGTCACTCAGCTGCGCGGCTCTTTCCACGTCAATAAACATAGACCCTTACTACGGAGAGCAATAGCTGGGTAATAATTCCACCAGACGTAAAACTCCCCCCTCCAGACCTCACCAGCCACTGGGTGCCATGAAATCCCAGCAGCATGAACACTTGGTCTCAACAGCTCTGAGCCCTTGCTTACATTCGGACATATTCCTTACATATATATTGAGTTTTTACAGAGAGGAAGAGAGAGGGATGGAAAGCTAGAAACATCTATGAGAGAGAAACATTGATCAGCTGCCTCTTGCACACCCCCTACTGGGGATGTGCCCGCAACCAAGATACATGCCCTTGACCGGAATCAAACCTGGGACCTTTAAGTCTGCAGGCCGACGCTCTATCCACTGAGCCAAACCGGTTTCATCCTTTTTTTTTTTTTTTTTCTTTTTTTTAAATAAATAAATATTTTTATTGATTTCAGAGAGGAAGGGAGAAACATCAGTGATGAGAATCTTTGATCGGCTGCCCCCCTACTGGGGACTGATCCTGCAACCCAGGCATGTGCCCTGACCGGGAATTGAACTGTGATATCTCGGTTCATTCTGAGGCTCAATCACTGAGCCACACGAGCCGGGCCGAGTTTCCTCTTTAAGTCTGAAATGAAAGGGGCTTAGTTTGCAGGGAGAAAGAACCCATTCTTCCTCCCAGTATGAGACAAAATAATGTCTTCAAGGGTGAGGCAGAGAAACGCAACAACCAATTTCACAAGATAGAAGTTACTGCTGAGTTAATGATTATTTGTTCAGTTCTTACTGGGAGCAAAGGCAGCTGAATAGCAAGTAGGCACTGTGAGGACATTAAAAAAGGGGAAAAATGGTAATTAAAAAAAAAAAAAAAAAGACTTCTCCTGCCTCACAGGCCTCGTAATCAAATTAAGGGAGTCAAATGTAAACAGATGCGGAAACTTGAAAACAAGCACCTGGGACATATTACCGCTCCAACGCATTAGCAGGCATTGCGGTGCACAGAATAATCCAGACGAAATACCTCCGGGGCAGAGCTGAAGAGCGGCGGAGGAGGGGAGAGAGCAATGCAGAAAGGGCTCCCTGGTCTTGCACATTTAACCTGGTTCCCAGATCCGCGTGGATTCTGGCCCTGGCTCCAGCTGTTGTGTTGCCCTATTGTCTGCTTCAAAAAGGGGGCCGGGGCAAACATTCAGAAGTACCGGTGGGTGTTACATTACTCTCCGTTCTTTTTCAAAATGCAATTATTTTTCCTTCTCGATATTGGCAGCGGGGACCCATAGCGCCTGGCTTCAGGGGAATTCAGAGCAGCCCGGCCCCTGGCTCTCGGGCGCCCCCTGCCGCCCGGGCCTCACCGCGCTCGCCCCAACTTTAAAAGCAACTGAGCAGAGCGTGGGACAATTCTCTGGGATCCTTCCCTCCCCTTCCCTAAAGCAACCAACCACCCCGGGTGACCCCTCCCCGCCCCGGCCGAAATCCACAGGAGGATCTAGATGAGATCCAGCCGTGCCTCAGTTTCCTCACGGGTCCCCCTCGTGAGGCCCCCTCCAACTTTCTGCGTCCACCACCGCCCCCCAGCCCTCCAGCCTCAGTAGCCAAAGCGACCGTCTATCTTCCTTTCCACTCGGCGGTAACTTCATACGGAGATCAAGCCTCCCACCCCGGGCCCTCTGCTGCCCCTGGTGGTGGCCACCATCTTGCCCCTGGCTCCAGGGTCGCGCCCAAAACGCGGCCACCCGCAGCGGCCGTTGTTTTAGACTACGTTTCCCATGAGGCCTTTCTCAACATCGCGATAACTCCAGCGAGACTGCCGAGAAGACTTTCGCGCAGGCGCGGCCCCGCCCTCTTCTCCCCGAGGTCGGCCGCGTGGCGGGCGGTCATGGCTGCTTCCGTGCGGGCCCCGGTCGGCGAGCGGCCTCGGGCCTCAGGCCTTTGGCGATGGTAAGACTGCAGGAGCGGGGACACGGCTCTTCGTTGGGCGCTGGCACACTTGGCCTCCCTTTTTCACAGGCGGAAGGGTGACGCCAGCCCTGGCTGGTTTGGCTCCGAGGATAGAGCGTCGGCCTGCGGACTAAGGGGTCCCGGGTTCAGGTCCAGCCGAGGGCACGTGCCGGGGTTGCAGGCTCGATCCCCCACAGTGGGGGCCAATCAGTGGCTCTCTCTCATCACTGATGTTTCTCTCTGTCCTTCTCCCTCCCTCCCTAAAGTTAACTTTAAAATAAATTAAAAAAGGAAAAACGGTGACGCCAGACCTCTCCTCCGCCTTACAGGGTGGTTGGGAGGATTAGCTAAGATATGGAAGGGAAAACGCTTTCCAGACGGCGCGCGGTTTCCTGGTTGAAGGGAGAGGGCTGGGGTCCGCCTTTGGCGGGGAGGCCCCTCCGCGCAGCCGCCCGTGGGCTGAGCTTCAGGCCCCGCGGCCCTGCGGGGGCCCGGGTCCCCCCGAGGCGGCCGGCAGTGGCAGGTGTTAATCCACGTCGCGAGTGTTAACGCCCGAACCCCTGACGCCCCCCGGAGAGCCCTGAGAACCGCCGGTTTCTACGGAATTCTGCGTTTGGTGATGAGCGGGCCTGGAGCCCTGGGAAAGCCGCCTTCTTACACGGTCCCCTTTTTCCTTCCCCGCAGGCCTGCCGTGGGCATCTGCAGAGACGGACGCGGACTTGCAGGTTGAAGCCCGAGAGGAATGAGTGGAGCCCCGAAGTGGGTGAGGATGGCTGGGTGGGTCCCTGCAGTGAGGGAGCCGGGACGGGATGAAGGCCTGGCACGTGCCGCGGTCTGATACGCCGCCTCGTGCTTTATTCTGAAGTTTTTAGGTCCATTCAGTGACAAACGTTGGCTTAAATCTAGAATCCGCAAGTGAGGGGTCTGTGCCAGTGTGGTTGGGAGGCCGCTAGGTGTCGCTGTTTGGAACCATTGCGTAGTCATTGTGTGGTCCGCAAACTCGGTCAATAGCCAAATATTAAGAGTACAACGATTGAAATTTCCTTTGAGAGCCAAATTTTTCAAACTTATCCTAATACCATTTATTCAAAGTAGACTCGCCCAGGCCGTGGTATTTTTGTAGAAGAGCCACACTCAAGGGGCCAAAGAGCCGCGTGTGGCTTGAGACGCAGTTTGCCGACCACTGGTGTAGGGGGTGAGAGGGAGCCTTGGATAGGAGTGGGCTGCTCTCTGGGTTCAGAAGGGCTGGCTACAGCCTGAGCTGAGGATGGTTTAACGTTATCCCTGTCGGGAAGGCCTGACTTGCGGAGGCTCAGCTGTGTGAATGCGTCTTGAGAACACACACCGTTGTTTCCAGTGGGATGAGAACTATGTTACCCGCATTTCTCCTGCAGGTTCAAGATGTGGGCTGTGGACCGTGAGAAAAGTCACGTGAAAACTGTCATTTTCAGATGTTGAGTGTAAGGATCTTCGTGATGGGAACTTCTATAAATGGTGAGATTTTTTAGTTCTTTCACCGAGATGTGTGGGTCTTTCCGGATTGTTACTGCTGGGCTAAGGGGAGTAAGTACCACGTTTCTCCGAAAATAAGACCTGGCGCATGGAAAGATAAGACATCCCCTGAAAATAAGACCTAGCGCATCTTTGGGAGCAAAAATTAATATAAGACACTGTCTTACTTTCGGGGAAACAGGGTAGTAAGGAGCCCTGTGCTAGGCTCCTTGCCAAGCTGTCTCACACACAGCATTTGTTACAGCTGTTGTGAGGATTCGATTAGATCCATGGTTCTCAGCTGGGGGCAGGCGGTGTGGCTGGGATCTGGTGGGGGCTGCTCAGTGGTCTACAAAGCACAGGACAGCTCCCGCACAAAAGAACTGTCCCCCCAAAAGGTCAGTTGAGCTGAGATTGTAACCCTGTATCGGACCAACGTGAGTGATTTGAGCTCTAGCCTGGCCAGGTGCCAGATAGCCACACAGAGCCTTATTCACTCATTTGTAAAACAGGGTCAGGTGTTTCTCAGACCTGTCTGTGCGTCAGAATCACTTACGATGTTACACTGTACACATTCCTGGACACCCCCCACCCTGCAGCCATGGGCCCAAGAATCACGTGTGGCGGTGTGGGAGCAGGCTCGGAGGAATGGGTGATCGGATCTACTTTTAGCTGGGATTTTTACTACAGCAAGATTATAGGACTGGCTATTTTTAACCAGCTCACAGGCAGATCCGTAATCCTCTGTCTTAAAAAACAAAGCCACTTGCCTGCTCTGCACAGAGATGAGTGAAAAACGGTTTTTCATTAATTCTTGGCGTCAGGCACTGTTTGTGCTGCCGGAAGGAGTGATCTGCACTTGTCTGTGACACGTGAAAGACTAGGCTATACACCCACACGAACAGACACACACACATACGCCTCGTCTGTAAGACAGCGTGGCTGAGGGAGACCCTACCTTTCAAAGGGTAGGAACTGCCCTGGCCGGTCTGGCTCACTGGATAGAGCGTTGGCCCTCAGACCAAATGGTCTCGGGCTCGACTCCTAGTCAAGGGCACGTACCTTGTTGTAGGCTCGATCTGCAGCCCGAGGTGCATGCAGGAGGCAACCACTCAGCCTGTCACTCCTCTCACATTGATGTTCTCTCCTCCCCTCTTTTCCACCCTAAAAATCAATGGAAGAAGGTCCTCAGGAGGGTTATCAAAAAATAAAGGTTATGAACTGTCAGTGTGTCAGGTCTGGACACGGTCCATCTAGCACTAGGTAGGGTCAGTGTTTGCCCGTGAGGGAAAGTACCCTCTAACACGGTAGGTGTGGTTGGATGAGAATGCTCACGAGGGGAGTACAGCAGTTCGGTAAGAAAACACGAGTTTGCATGTGCTGTGGCTGGCAGAGTGGTGGGAGCCGAGTCCATGATGATGTGTTATCCCTGTCTGAAGGCCAAAAAGGCCTTTCAGTGTGGAATGTGGTTGTCTGAGACTCAGTTTCCCAAGTTGCTTATAGATAATTTGTGCCTGGTTTGAAAGTGAGTGGCCAGAGAGGTACCTGCATATTCTTGAGCCGGTTTTCTTTGCAATTTCTCCCTGCCAGGCCAGTCCAGCTTGGTTTCGGACAGAAACAGACCCTCCAGGAGAAGCCTCTGAGCAGCAGTAAGTAGCACCGGGACCGCCGCCCTGGGCCTGCCCGGGCTTGGGGTTCTGTGAGGGGCTGGAGACGACTGACACAGGCCTGTCTTCTCTGTTAGGTGCCGCCGGGTGAGGCACAGAACTGAACGCTGCGCCCAAAGCAAGTGAGACGGTTCCTCCCGCTGTAAGTTTTCTGTTTCCGTCTCACCTGCTTGTCCCTAAGCAGCCCCCAGCCTGTGATGGTTCGTTATCCCTGTCTGAACCTCTGACTGAGGGAGAACAGTCTGTTCTGAGGCTTGCGGTGGCTTGGCCCTGCGCTCTTAAGGGTGCAGGTTTTATAGGGGAGCACATTGCCTGGGCCCAAGGGAAGCTGGGTACCCTGACGACCAATGGGTGGCCCCTGGGTTCATGTCTGAGGGGCGGGCTGCTGAGAGGCGGCAGGGCCGGGCAGCGGCCAGCGCTGGCTTAGGCCCTCACTGCGATGAAAGCGGGATTGTCACATCTCAGGAAAGCGGACGGGAAGTCAAGTGTCTGCAGCTGCGCAGGGGATCCTGGGGCCGGCTGCCTCTGGCCTTGGTTTCGGGTGCTTCACCCAGAGTCTCTCAGATTGGCTCCGGGTGCACCCGAAAGGCACGACTGGCCTGTGGGCACAAAGGTGCCAGTGGCTCTGGACATGCTTAGTGCCAGGCTTGAGGGGCTCCGCTTGGAAGGGGCGTGTGTGGCCTCTGTTTGAGGCCACATGTTTGTTCATCACCGCGGAAGCGGTTTGGTGAGGCTTGGCGAGCCTGAAAGCAGCCCCAGCCAACTGAAAGGGCGTGTTACTACGGCGTCTGGAGCAGGTGAACGCACACGTCCCCAGAGCCTCGTGGCTACTCCCCAAACTGTAACACCCCCCACACACACAAACATGAGAACACGCTGCCTGTCTCCAGGGACTATCTGATCGTACCCATCATGCCTTCACCACGCACGGGGGCGTCCTGGGTTCGAATGCGTGCCTCGGATCGTCTTTTCCCTAACCTGGGTGATTCTTCAAAGCTAGCCTCAGGTTGAGTCACTGTGGCTGTTGTGTCAAATGATTCTCTGGTTTTACAGGTGACCTCCCAGGTGTGCCGGCCGGATCCCCGCAGCCCCTGTTGCTAATAGTAACGCCTGTAAATGATCCCAAAGGAGAATCATTTCAGAGCTCTGTGGACTTCATCATCAAAAATAGCCAAACAGCCCTAGCTGGTTTGGCGCAGTGGGTAGAGCATTGGCTTGCAGACCAATGGGTCCCAGGTTCGATTCCGGTCAAGGGTGCATGCCCCAGGTTGTGTGCTCGATCCCCAGTAGGGAGTATGCAGGGGGGGCAGCCAATCAATGATTCTCATCATTGATGTTTCTATCTCTCCCTTCCTCTCTGAAATCAATAAAAAAGTATATATTTTTAAATAGCCTAGTAATTTGAGAGAAAATGAGTTTATCCCAGAAAATCTTGGGCAATTAGTGAAATTGGGGAATAACTAAGAACATTCGGAAACCGCGGTATGAGATCTATTTCCTGGTGTATTGGCGCGGCTGCAGCGACGGCGAACGGAAGGGATTAACGTGTACTGAGTGTGCTTTTTGTGGGAAGCAGGTGCTCCGCCTAGAAAACTGTTTATCACAGTGGAATTCCTGTCAGTGTCTTGGGCTTAAATTTTGAAGCACAAATAAACATTTTCAAATGACTGGCATTGTGGATTTCAGATTGACACCCAAGAACAGTATATTGTGTGACTCAGCATTCCTTGGTAAATGAGTTTCACCGAATAACAATTGGGCTTAACAATACATAGGATGCCATCAGATGTGTTGGGGTGTTTGTAAGTTTCCCACTAAATTGATGTTATATCCCTTCATTGGGCTGCCAGAGGCCGGGTCCTGGCCCCTGGGGGAAGGGGTCCTTGCCTACCAGCCAGCTGTGTGGAGACCCCATCCCTGCACGGTACAGGCAGAGACTCCCCGGAGCTGCTGGGTGGGGATCCCAGGGCTAAGGGCTGGGTGTGCCGGCTGGGCTTCCCGGGGGCGCCTATCAGGCCTGAGGGAGACTGCCTGTCCGTCAGGTTCCCATTGTTGGCACATGCTCAGTGCGGAGTGGGGGGGTTCATTACGGGGTGCCATCCTTTTGGTGACCAGGTGGCACTATGTCTAACGGGAATCCCCTCAGAGGCAGGCAGCCTTCTGTGTACTCGGCACCCCCATCAAATACCAGAACCTTCCATGGTTCTCCGACCACCACGCCACACCCTGCATGGTACATGCTACTCCCCTCCACACAGCGAAGGTGGCCATCCGTGTTTATGCAGCGATCTGGTGTCGGGTTACATTCTGCCCTCTGCGGCCCGCTCCCCATGGCCGCAGAAAGGTGAAGGCGTGTCCTTGAGGCGAACTGGCTGGGAGTGTGCAGGTGCCGGTGATGGAGTGTGGCCGAGTCCTCCACTGACTTGCGGTGCTGCCCGGCTCCCGCTGGCCTTGGGTGTGCCTGCCCTTGGTGCGGGTGACAGTCACATCCTGGGAGTGTTGTCTTCAGTTTTAAACGAATCCAGGGGAGCTGTCCGTCCTCCCTTGACCGGGGGGGTGTCTGTCCCAGACTCGGGTTTTCTTGGATGAGCCAAGGGCGAGATGGGGTGTTCACAGTGAACAGGCGGCAGTGGTGTCACAAGGGCACCTGTATCACCTGAGGGGAGGAGTGGGTCTTGGGGGGCTGGCCCCCAGCTGGGCAAGGGTCACGCTCGGTGCCAGTACAGCTGCAGGATGCCCGCCCTGTGCAGGTCCCACCACAGCTCTGCCTCCAGGGATAGATCGTGGTTTGCATAGAATATCAGTGGCTGCTTAACTCGGTCGTAGTAGTGGTCGGAGAATTTCCAGTAGTTACTTGTGATGAATCCATAGGCACTAACCTGCAGAGACGCAGCGAGCTGCTGTGTGCACACGTCAAGTGACAGGAATTCAGGAAAGCCCAGTCCTGCCCCCACCCCCACCCCCACCCCCACCCCACACCTGTGTGAAGATGCAGGTGAACATGGTTGCAGCTCACAAATGAGATTCCCGCTTCACAATGGACAAGGTGGAGGCCCAGAGACAGGTGGCCTCAGTGTGGGTCACTGCCTGCCTTTGGGGGCCACTGAGTCTGCCCTGTGGGCCCTGTGGGCGTCCCTCGGTGACCAGTGAGTGTGAGTGTGAGTGTGTGTGTGGTAACCCTGCTATCCCAGCCACTTCCGTTAAGGCAGCTTTCAGAAGAGTAGATTGGTCATGTGCTTTGGGCATGTGTAGAGTGGCTGCCCTGTCCAGGACAGGCCCAGCAGGTGTGAGGTGACAGGCTCCATCCACACCTGCACTCTCCGTGTTCCCGAGAGCAGGCCTCTTACCTGGTCGCAGGTGTGTAACGCTGTCAGCAGCATGAGGGCCCCGGTACTAGGCATATATAAGTCTTTAAATTTTGAGGTAATCCGCTTTGATTTCAAAAACCTGGGAGCAAATTGGCATTGAAACTCATTTAGGTCTTGCATATCTGCTTGATAGTTACATCATCACAGTGACCAACAAAAGGCCCCTCCCGTCAGTCCCTCCTGGGGGACAGTGAGCTCCTATGGCCTCCGCTCCTGTGAGCCGCCTCCTTAGGCGACGGGTGCGGGAGGGGGTGGGCCCGTCGGGAGCCACAGCAGGATCCAGCCTGACTGCCACCTCCTGCCCTCGCGCCTGCCCAGGCCCACCGTCCCCTCTCTGCTCCCGGGTCTCGCCCAGCTGCTGCCCTGGTGACACTTTCAAGGGCCAGGGGTTGAGCATCGACCTATGAATCAGGAGGTCCCGGTTTGATTCCCGGTCAGGGCCCAGGCCCAGGTTGCAGGCTCTCCCAGTGGGGAGTGTGCAGGAGGCAGCCGGTCAATGATCCTCTAATCATTGATGTTTTTCTCCCTCCCTCCCTCCCTCTCTGAAGTCAATGAGAATACATTTAAAAGTAAGTGAGGGGCCAGGTCGCTCTCGGCTGCGGGGCGTCCTGTGCATTTCAGATGGTCAGCAGCAGCCTGGCCTCATGCTAGTGGCGCCTGCACCCCTGGTGACCCTGCCCCGCCACTCTCGCTCCCTGGCTCCTCCCTGTGCTCCTCTCAGCCTGAACACGGTGGCAGCTCAGCTCCCATCACTGGCCCGCACCCAGCCTGCGCCTGTGTGAGCAGCCCTGGCGCCCCATCGGCGCTGCCCCATCCACCCATGAACCAGGAGGTCACCGTTTGACTCCCGGTCAGGGCACACACCCGGGTTGCAGGCTTGATCCCCAGGGTGGGGCGTGCAGGAGGCGGCTGGTCAGTGATTCTCTCATTGATGCTTCTATACCTCTCCCTTCCTCTCTGAAATCAGTAACTATTTTTTAAAAAAAGAAACAGCCCTGGCAAATAGGCCTCGAGTTCTCCCCGGTTTCCTGTTCCCCTGATTGAGGCCCTGAAGTAGAGGCCAGACCAATGGAAGGCTCGGCGCCAGCAGGTGGGCCCGAGGGCAGGCCTGTCTCCTACCACCTACCTCTCTGTCAGGTAGCTGATGAAGGCTGGGTGGAGCAGCTTGAATTTGCTGGCAGGGGCTTCTGGTCCGAAATAGGTGCGGGGCCTATTTGGAGATGAAGCGGACGGAGCGGTTGAGGCTCTCGAACTGCATGGAGCGGCGGTGCGGCAGGGTGCGGTAGTAGAAGCGCGGCTGGGAGTAGTAGCGGGAGAAGGGCGTGTAGAAGGTGGCGGGCAGCACCGAGGGCACCACCGGCGGCTTGGCGCCCACCAGCACGTCGGTGGGCAGCCGGTAGGTGAGCGAGCTCGGGGGCGTGAACAGGTTGGGGGGCGTCCGGAAGTTGCAGGTGGAGTTGGGGTAGTGGGGTGGGGGCGGGAGGAGAGGGAAGTAGAAGGAGTCCGGGGGCGGGGGGCGCTGCTGGGGTTCGGGCCGCCGCTCGTACTTGGGGGGCGGGCACAGGGGCAGTGAGGATGTGGGGAGCTGGAAGAAGGGCCGCTCCCTCAGGAAGCGGGGCACATAGGGGGTGATCTGGGCCGGGATGGCCGAGATGGAAAGGGACCCGGTGTAGGATCCCGAGCCGATGGGGCTGGAGGAGGGGGACCGGGAGGAGTGCGCTGGGGGCGTCTGCGAGTGGTTTCTGGAGGCGGGCCTCACGCCAGACTGGGAGGGAGACTTGGAGGGGGGTGGGGTGGCGCCCTGGGGAGATGTGCGAGACACGTGCTGAGAATGAGGGCTGGGGTTCAGGGAGGGGTTGCGGGAGGTGGGTTGGGAGGTGGGTTGGGAGGTGGGTTGGGAAGCGGGTTGGGAAGCTGTAGGGGTGGAAGGGTGAGAGGGGCCGCGGGAGGAGGGCCGGCTGGGGGATGGGGAGGGGGCTGAGCCACCGGAGCTGGAGTAGGGCTGCTGGCTGGCTGGGCTGCTGCTGTTGTTGGTCCGGGACTGGGAGGGGGACTGGGTAGGGGACGGATTAGGGGTTTGGGAGGGGGAACTCATTGGTGTTGAGAAGGCTTGTGAGTACCCAAGGGCCCTGAGCCAGCACCCCCAGAGCCTGGCTCCCCCGCCCATGTCACAAAGCACCCCCTCAGCATTGTGGGTGATTGTTGGGTAACCACAGGGGGGGCGGGGCGGGGGGGGCCTTCCGGGGGGGAGTGCTGTCCTGGCCTTGGAGGGGGAACCGCCCCTCCCGGGCTGGGGGCTCTGAGATGGGCGGGGTTCCTGTGTGGCCAGGGTTGGGATGACTTCCCAGCACCTGATTCAGAGGAAGGGCCGGCAGCACCAGGCGAGGGCCGGGCTGAGGCCAGGACGTGCTCAGGAGAGCTGGACCCAGGCCTGTGCCCGGGACGCGGGCGGCCGGATAGAGTGCCCTTTGTTCCCGTTCCCGGACGCCAGGCCACAGGGCCCGCCTTGGGAGGTGCCCGCCGGGAGGCCGGCCCTCTGCCCTCCGGCAGGCTGGCGGCAGGCTGGTTTGGGAACAGCAGCCTGGGGCTCAGGAGCCAGATCTGCCTGCTTCCTTCAGAAAAGCTGCCCCTCGAGCCTGCAGCCAGCGGGCCGGGCCGGGCGGGGGCCGGGGTGCAGGGGCCGGGAGGCTTACCCGGCCCTCCTGGGGGGAAGGAACAGCGCCCTGAGCTCCGGGAGCTGCTCCCGCCCTCGCCCACCTGGCCTCCTGCGGGGTCTCCGGGCAGCGATGGCCACGGCCTCACCCCGCCCTGCCCTGCGTGGCTGCTCACCTGTCACCTTTATCGTGGCCGCTGGGGACAGGCACGCCCAGGATGGCCGATCTCAGCATCACGTAGTCACGGAGGCTTGAGGGGATGAAGATGTAGCGCAGGTCCTGTGGGGACAGCAGGGGCCGGCCGGTGGGAACAGGCCACGTCTGGTCCTGCCCGCAGGGAGGCCCTGCCCCCCAGGACAGCTCCCTCCTCAGTAGCTCCATCCCGCAGCCAGGGGCCCGGGAACCCTGGGCTCCCGGGGAGGGCTCCGTGGCGCCCAGGCCTCACCGGCCCCCGGGGCACGGAGGTGAAGCCCGCTGCGCTGTAGGCGATGAGCGAGTTCTTCATGGTGTTCACAGTGAAGCCGTAGAAGGAGGTCTTGGTGCCCACGTCCTGCTCGAAGCCTTTGATCACAGCACCATTGAGTCTGGTCCAGACAGCCCATTGACCGGGCGGTCAGCCACCGTGTGCGGGACTCCCTCCCCCAGGCCCGCCACCCGTCCCTGGCTCCCATCCTCCTCCATGGGACGTCCCTGCAGCGGGCACATCTGTCCGGGCGGCTCCTTCCTCTCAGGGGCCGTGGCATATCTGCACATGCCCGTGCCCACGCCTGTAACAACCGCAGAGCCACCTGGGGCTGCTGCGCGCCCACAGCATGGAGGATGCTCCCTCGGGACAGCTCCTCCCCACTCCCGCCTGCCCCCCTCCCCTCCCCCCTATCCCCTCCCCTCCCCCCTGTCCCTTCCCCTCCCCGCTGCCCCCCTCCCCTCCTCGCTGCCCCTGCTCTGTGTACCTGAACACGTAGTCGTGGGCGTCGATGTTGAGCCCCTGGCGGGAGCCGTTGAGGATGCCCCCGTTGCCCACCACGGCGCACCGGACGCAGTCCCCACGCGGCTCCCTGGAGCCCAGCAGCTGGGCGCTCTCGGAGCTGTTCAGGAGGCTCAGGGTGGAGGTGATGTCTGTGGGTCAGGAGGGACCTCATGCAGAGGCTGGCGTGGGAACAGCCCCTCCCAGGAGGCACAGAGGGTGGGGGGTGACATGTCCGAGGGGCCGGAGGGGGACAGGTATTCCAGGAGGAATAACCTGGGCACGGGGGTGGGCGGAGCGAGTGGGGCGCGGGGATTGGGGGGTGGGGGGGTCTGACAGCTGCTTGGGGCCCATGTCCTGTGCTCAGCCAGCTTTCTGCCAGGGAGGCCCCAGGACGGCGAGAGCATTGGGGTGGGCGGGGAGCTAAGCCCCTCTCACCGACCCCCTGGTGCTTGTGGGCAGGAAAGTGAGCGGGGGTCCCGTAGCCTGGGGTGGAGCTCAGGCCTCCTGGGGGGGCCACATCCCAGTGCTGGGAGGGCAGGAGGGCCTGGCCTCAGGGCCAGCAGCCGGCTGGAGCCGGCGGGGAGCTTACCTTGGCGGGGGAGCCCCTGCCAGCCGTAGGGGGGTCTGCGCTGGCTCAGGCTGTCCCAGAGCTCCTGGGAGAACAGGCCCCCAGCCAGCAGCACCGGCTGCGAGAAGTTGAACAGAGCCCGGAAGTGGGGGTGCTGCTGGGCGGCCCGGGCGAGCGAGTGTCTGCAGGGCCTGCTCTGCGGGTGAGAAGAGAGAGGGCTGAACTCGGGGGGCTGGGAACCTTCCAGGAGCTGAAGGCCTCACGGGGGCGGGAGGGAAGAGGTGGCCTCCCTCCTCCAGACTTGGGGGTCAGAGAGCTTTCTGGGTTCCCCCTGGACGCCACATCTCTGTGGTCTGCTGGCTCTGCCTCCGGCTCTGGCTCCGGCTCCTCACTCGGGGGTAAATTTTGGGGCGTTTTCCCACCTATGGGTGAGACCTGCCCGCCTTTGGAGGAGGTGAGCTAGCCAGTTCTCTGGGATCTCCGCTCTGGATTGAAGCCTGCGATTTATCCTGTGGTTTCTGGCATCTTCGCTGCGGGGCTGGGAGACAGGGCTGCGGGAGACGCCAGCGCGTTTCTTCCAGCCGCAGCTCACGCTGCGTTGAACGGTGTCTCCCCGGAGTCCTGTCTGCCCAGACCCTCGGAGCGCGCCTGGTTGGAAGTGGGGCCTATGCAGATGGAGGTTGAGATGAGGTCACTCTGCATCCAGGTGGGCCCCAGGCTCAGTGCCCCTCGAGGGAGCCCGTGTTGACAGCAGAGTGAGTGATGTGGCTACAGGCCGAGGAGGTCGGAGCCCCAGAAGGTGCAGGCGGCCAGGACGCGTCCCCCAGACAGTCCCGCGGACGCCTGGGTGTCAGCCTCCTGGCCTCCGGGACCGCGAGGAACAATGTCTCTCGTTTTAAGCCACCGCGTTTGATCGTGTGTCCCAGCAGCCCTAGGACACTGAGCATAGTAACCTCCATCTCCCGCAAAAACTGCTGCTTGAAATGTTAACCCCGCTATTCTGGCCTCTGTAAACGCTTGCTTGCTTAAATAGGGAAAATGAGACCACTCCCATTCCAGAGAGGCCATAAACCAGGGGGCAGGCAGAGTTGTCAGTGCTGGCACCAGGCCTTGAGATTCGGTCTCACGGCCCTGTCCCAGCACACAGGACTTTTTCTCAGAAGTCCGGAAGTCTTGTTCCAAATTTGGAAGACAAAGAACTGAAAAAGATATATGTAGAAAGGACTTCCTCTATTCAGGGCCCCAGAATTTGAATATTTCCTGTGGGCCCGCTGGCACTAGCGAAATGAAAAAGACTCCAAATAAACGTGGCTCATTGATGAAGGCGTCTCTTGATTTACAACCGAACAAAACCTCTCAGTGCCTGGGCACACAGGGACCTGGGGGAGGAGGGCAGATACCAGACAGGCCCGGCCCCATCCGCCTGCAGCCCCCGGGGCAGAGTCCCACCCCGCTGCCTGGCTGGCTGCTTCCCCCTGAGGGGCCTCTTGGTTAGGGTGCCGGTTTGGGCTGGGTGTGGTCATTCCTGCTGTAATGTTCCTCAGTAACCTTGAAGCTGTGCAGTCAGGCGCCAGGGCTTGTGGGAAACGGGCTAGGGGCCCAGCACTCGGCACAGCCGCTCAGCGCCGGGGGCGTGAGCGCTGCTCAGTGTGGCGTTTGGCCTCGGAGAGCCACTGCGGCTCCTGAGCTCTGTGGAACGGCAGGGGAGGGTGTCCCACCGACGGGCAGGCGGAGTGTGCGTGCATGCATGTGTGCTCCTCCACGCCCCTTCCTGGGGGTGGCGCTCGCGTGTCTCCGGTGCTCTCCCCGGCACTGGCTCGGAGCACACAGCCTGCTGCTCCGTCCTCCGGGCCAGTTCGGGGCTCCCGGCTCCGCCTTCCCCCGGGACCCGCCAGGGAGCCCAGGGCCAGTCCCCGGCCTGTCTCACCTGGTGGCACTCCTGCCGGGCGCTTACCAGCCATCTCACTTTCCAACCTTTTCCTTTGCGGTTTCTTTATTTTTTTCTCTTTGTTTTTGCCTGGTTATATGTACTTAAAAGCTACCTCAAGTCCTTTTAAACCGGAGGGGATACATGCCGCTTAGCAACAAGCAGCTCTGGAGTGTGAAGGACTGGAGTGTGAAGATGGTCTGGCCCTGGCTGCTGTGGCTCAGGGGACAGAGCCTCGGCCTGTGGACTGAAGGGACCCAGGTTCGATTCTGGTCAAGGACACGGGCCCAGGTTGCGGGCTCAGTACCCAGTAGGGGGCGTGCAGGAGGCAGCCAATCGATTCTCTCTCATCGTTGATGTTTCTATCTCTCTACCTTCTTCTCTGAAACCAATAAAAATATATTAAAAAAGGAAAAAGATGACCTGGCCAAGCACTCAGGAGACGCTTGAGGACACCTGTCGTCCCGGCTCTGGTTCAGAGCGGGTTCTGGGGGCAGAGGCTCACACCCCGGCGCCACCTTTCTCCCTGCAGGCCCTGAGCGCGGTGTCCGATCCTCGCCATGAGGCTCACGTCTGAGAACGCAGGTCACGTGCTGGGGTGGCACCTCAGCCCACAGCCGCCAGGGACTCAGCTACAGAGCCGGGCCCGAAGGGTCTCCCACCCTCGAGGCAAACACGGTCCTCTCCCCAGGGCGTGGTGTCTGCTCTGGCGAGCGGTTTCGGTGTGGCTTCTATAGTAAGAAGGCATTTGGGGAGGTAGAACCTCAAATCCACAGGCCTTACCCACATAAATCACAGGACTTCCAAGAACCGCTCAGCTGGCTGTGCCCCAGGGAGCCTACTGCTCCGTCCTCTCTCGGGGGCAGAGAGCCAGTGGCCAGGTCTGAGGAGCCCTTTGGCTGTGGCTTCCTTCTGGGGCCCAGGGGTGGGGCCCAAAGAGCTGCCCCTCACAGGCTCGTGAGAATGTCCCCCTGGGCTTGTCTTCCTGCCCCGCTCCCCGCTGACTGGAGGCGCTCCGAGCACAGAGCGCGGCACGGTACCTTCCTTGTCCCAGAAGGCGCTGCCTTGGGTCCAGTGAACGCTGTGGTGGTCCTGGGAGAGAAGGCACACGTCAGGGTCAAAGGCTTCCGTCTCTCTCACCCTATTTCTGGGCTGATTCCTGCCCGGGCCTCGCTCCTTAGGCACAGAGTGCTCCCACACAATTATGTCTGACACGCCGGATCCCCGAGGGGCGAGACCCCAGCAAGCAGTGGCATGTGTGTTCACAGGGCCAGTGGTTCAGAGATGAAGATACAGCGCTGCTTGGTTGCTCATTGGTTAGAAGCCGGCCCCCTGACCGAAGAATTGAGGGTTCGATTCCCAGGCATGTACCTCTTACAGGTTTGATCCCGGCTCTGGTCCAAGCGCGTGTAGGAGGCAACCAGTCCATGTGTCTCTCTCACATCAATGTTCCTCTCTCTCTCTCTCCCCCACCCCCCACCCTTCCAAGCTCCCTCTAAAGATCAATGGGGGAAAATATCCTCAGGTAAGGATTAAAAGCAAACAGGATGAAAGAGGAAAGCTTGCCAGCCCCCTGGAATTGTGACCGTATGAGAGGGTGCCCTTGGTGACGGTGGGGGAGGTGGGGCGGGGAAAGGGTCACCCTGGCTCCAGCCCTCAGGGTTACGGTAAAAGGCAGGTCTGCCCCCGACTCCCGGAGTCTGTAGTCCATGATCTCGGGAAGTTACTAAACTCGGAACCTGAGTCCGAGCCAGGACAGCAGGGATGACCGTGTTGACATGACCGGTAATCCCGTCACGTGTCACCCAGTTGTGAGTCCAAACGGAGCACCTGTTCCCTCACACCGTGTCCTCTACCCAAGCGTTACTATGGTTACCAGCCTCTGGCCGGTGTCCCTCCGGCAGGGGCAAGGGCCCAGCCCCACCTCCCAGGAGGCCCCAGGCAAAGGGTGCCTCTCCGGAAGGAAGGAAGGAAGGAGGGGCCCTGGCCTCTCCGCACCCCCCTCTGCCCAGGAGCAGGCGGAGCGGGAACAAAGGCCCTTGTTTGCTTCTGAGCGCGGGCACGGCTGCGTCACAATGAAGTCTGTGCCCTGCCTCCCTGCAGGTTTCTGAGGCTGGAGGGCGGGCAGGGTGGAGAGGGCAGGGCACCCCCCAGAACCGGCCACCTGGCCACCCACCCATCCTGCAGTTCCCTCTGTGGGCACAGCAGGGCCTCTGGGGAGGAACCGGGACGCTTCTCTCGGCCTAGAGCCTGCAGTGAGCTGAAAAGCACCGGCCGCGGCCCCGCCCCGGAGGCTCGGACTGATGGGCGGCCTTCCCCGGGGATCTAACGGCGGCCAGCGGAGGACAGCCTGACGGGACAGGCAGGATGCAGACAGGAGGGAGAGGTCAGGGGATGAGGTGGGGCCTGTCCTGCACCCCCCAGTCTCAGGGAGGCTGCTCAGTACCCAGGTCTCCCGGCCCCACGCAGCTCTGAGGACTCCCTGGGAGGTGCCTGCGGGAGGCAACCAACCAATGTGTGTGTCTTCTCTCCCTCCTCTTCCACTCTCTATAAAAACCAACGGGAAAATATCCTCAGGTGAGGATTAGCCAAAAGTACATACATACATACATGTATACATACATAAAGCTTTGTTGAGGTATAACGGATGTTCAGCAAACCTCATATTTAAAAGTGTATCCAATACTTTCAAAGGACGTTTAATGGTATGTTATTATTTAATTTTTTGTTAATTTTCCCCAGAGGATATTTTTTCCATTTATTTTTAGAGAGAGTGGAAGGGAGGTAAGAAAGGAGAGAGAAATATCACAGGTCCACACTGGCCAGGGCTGTCTGTATTTTCAAACATCCTATATAATAAAAGCTTAATATGCTAAGTGCCCAGTTGTCTGTTCAACGAATCAAAGTGTAATATGCTGATGATATGCTAAGGCCGCTCAATAGCTCACTATGATATGCACTGACCACCAGGGGGCAGACACTATGATAGGTAAGTTAGCTTGCTGCTGCAGTCCAGCCACTTGGAACTGAGTGAGAGGCCGGATGCGCCCTGGAGCCCTCCCACGGTCCCTCCTCTGCTGGCCAACCTCCCGCATCCCCCCCAGTCCCGATCGTGCACCGGCAGGGTCCCTCAGCCTGGCCTGTGCCCTCGCAGTCTGGGACCCCTCGGGATGTTGGGGAGCCATTTCAGCCTGATCCCACAGGCCAGGCTGAGGGACCCCACTGGTGCACCAGGCCTCTAGTCCTGACATAAAGTTCATAAAATCCCCTTCCTTAGCAGCTCATCCCTCTCCAGCTTTCCTTATGTGATTTCCCACCAAGGAGATTCCATTACTTCAGCCGTGACCTTCATTCTGGAGGGACTGAGTGAGTTTTGTTTGTAACTGTGGGTGTCCTCTGTCTCTCCCCCCCCCAAGCAGGCCGGGTTTTGCTTTGTCCCATTCCACCTGCAGCAAGGGACGAGGCTGAGAGCGGAAGGGCAGGTGCGAAGGCGCTGGGGAGCCCCTGCAGCCCCGCACCCGGGCTCTGTCCGCTTTCAGAGGCAAAGCCAAACCCTCGGCGGCGGCTCCTGGCTGGAGCCCACCAGGAGGCTCCGGTTTCTCCCCGTGGGGCGCACCTGAAGGCAGAGCGGGGCGCTGGGAGGGGGCAGAGCGCGGAGCCCAGAGCTGGCCCCGCTCCCGGGAGTCCGCCCGGCGGCGCTTATCCACCCGACCAACCGCGGGCAGAGGGAGCCGCCCGGGCAGGCAGGGAGGCGCCAGGCGCGGGGATCCGGCCATGTGGGAACCGGAAGACGTGGGTCCTGGCCCCCAAAGTTACCGAGAGGGCTCCCCGCAAACGGGGGAAGGGGTTCCCCCAGACACGGGAGAGAGGGGTCCCGCAGACACGGGAGAGGGGGGTCCCGCAGACACGGGAGAGGGGGCTCCCCGCAGACACGGGAGAGGGGGTCCCCGCAGACACGGGGCTGTGTGATCGGACGCAGAGTTTCCCATCGGGACGCAGGCGGGGCGCCCGGACTGGTCCCGGGACGAGGCTGTGGTCCGGGCAGCGCGGTCGGACGGAGAGGAGGGTCCCGCTGGGAGCCGCCCGCCCGCCCCCGGTCAGTCCGGCCGCCCTACCTGGCTCCGGCCCAGAGCCCCGGGCGCGGCCCCGCCGCGGAGAGGAGCGTGAGGAGGATCCCCGAGCCCACGGCGCCGAGCAGCAGCAGCAGCCGCCAGAGCAGCGCGCCGCGCGGGAGCCCCATGCAGCCCCGCCGCGGCCGCCCCGTCTGCGCCCCGCCCGCCCGCCCGCCGGGAGCCAGCGCCTCCGAGGCCGCGGCCCCGCCCCGCCCGCCCCGCCCGCCCCGCCTCCGCCCGCCCGCCCCGCCTCCGCCCGCCCCTCCGCCCGCCCGCCGGGAGCCAGCGCCTCCGAGGCCGCGGCCCCGCCCCGCCCGCCCCGCCCGCCCCGCCTCCGCCGGCCCCGCCCGCCCGCCCGCCCCGCCTCCGCCCGCCCCGCCTCCGCCCGCCCCGCCTCCGCCCGCCCCGCCTCCGCCCGCCCCGCCGGCCCCGCCCGCCCCGCCTCCGCCCGCCCCGCCTCCGCCGGCCCCGCCCGCCCGCCCCGCCCCGCCTCCGCCCGCCCCGCCTCCGCCCGCCGGCCCCGCCCCGCCTCCGCCCGCCCCGCCTCCGCCCGCCCGCCCCGCCTCCGCCGGCCCCGCCCGCCCGCCCCGCCCCGCCTCCGCCCGCCCCGCCCCGCCTCCGCCCGCCCCGCCTCCGCCCGCCCCGCCCGCCCGCCCCGTCCCGCCTCCGCCCGCCCCGCCCGCCCCGCCTCCGCCCGCCCCGCCTCCGCCCGCCCCGCCCCGCAGGCCCCGCCCATCCCACCTCCGCCGGCCCCGCCCGCCCGCCCGCCGGAAGCCAGCGCCTCGCAGGCCGCGGCCCCGCCCCGCAGGCCCCGCCCCGCAGGCCCCGCCCCGCAGGCCCCGCCCCGCAGGCCCCGCCCCGCAGGCCCCGCCCCGCAGGCCCCGCCCCGCAGGCCCCACCCCGCAGGCCCCGCCCGGACCGGCCTCCGGAAGCGCCCGCCGACGGGTGGGGCTGGGGAGGGGGAGTCGCCCTTGGCCCGGCTCCGCCCTGTGCCCCGCGGCCCGGAGCTGCGGGCACCCTCCCCTCCGGGGGCACCGGCCCGCGGAGGCCTCGCCCTGCGCCTGTCCGGCTCCCGGATTCCCGAGGCGGCGGGCGGCCCCTCGAAAGGCGCCCCAGAACCCCCGTGGGGCCTGTCCGCGGACCAGGGCTGAGCGCCCGCCTAGGAACCGGCGCGGCCAGGGCCCAGGCCCAGGGCGGGCTCCATCCCAGCGGGGGGCGCGCAGGAGGCAGCGGGCCATGGCTCTCTCCCACTGAGGTTGCTCTCTCTCCCTCTCCCTTCCGCTCTGAAGTCAGGACAGATACGCGGAAGGAATGGCGGTGGTGTGCGCATCTGGGGCCTTTCCGGAATCTGGGAATTGGGTGTGATGAGCCGGTTCACCCGACAGCTGAGATGGGGAGGGGGGAGGCCCCCAGACGCTCCGGGCTGACGGTGGGCTGAGGCCGGAGCCTGCAGGATGGGCTGGGGGGGAGCGGAGGCTGCAGGATGGGCTGGGGGGAGCGGAGGCTGCAGGATGGGCTGGGGGGAGCAGAGGCTGCAGGATGGGCTGGGGGGGAGCGGAGGCTGCAGGATGGGCTGGGGAGCGGAGGCTGCAGGATGGGCTGGGGGGAGCAGAGGCTGCAGGATGGGCTGGGGGGGGAGCGGAGGCTCAGGATGGGCTCGGGGGGAGCAGAGGCTGCAGGATGGGCTCGGGGGGAGCGGAGGCTCAGGATGGGCTCGGGGGGAGCAGAGGCTGCAGGATGGGCTCGGGGGGAGCGGAGGCTCAGGATGGGCTCGGGGGGAGCAGAGGCTGCAGGATGGGCTCGGGGGGAGCGGAGGCTCAGGATGGGCTGGGGGGGGAGCGGAGGCTCAGGATGGGCTGGGGGGGGAGCAGAGGCTGCAGGATGGGCTGGGGGGGGAGCGGAGGCTCAGGATGGGCTGGGGGGAGCGGAGGCTCAGGATGGGCTGGGGGGGAGCGGAGGCTCAGGATGGGCTGGGGGGAGCGGAGCCTGCAGGATGGGCTGGGGGGGAGCGGAGGCTGCAGGATGGGCTGGGGGGAGCGGAGCCTGCAGGATGGGCTGGGGGGAGCGGAGCCTGCAGGATGGGCTGGGGGGGAGCGGAGGCTGCAGGATGAGCTGGGGGGGAGCGGAGGCTCAGGATGGGCTGGGGGGGAGCGGAGGCTGCAGGATGGGCTGGGGGGGAGCAGAGGCTGCAGGATGGGCTCGGGGGGAGCGGAGGCTCAGGATGGGCTGGGGGGGAGCGGAGGCTCAGGATGGGCTGGGGGGAGCGGAGGCTGCAGGATGGGCTGGGGGGGAGCGGAGGCTCAGGATGGGCTGGGGGGAGCGGAGCCTGCAGGATGGGCTGGGGGGGAGCGGAGGCTGCAGGATGGGCTGGGGGGAGCGGAGCCTGCAGGATGGGCTGGGGGGGAGCGGAGGCTCAGGATGGGCTGGGGGGGAGCGGAGGCTCAGGATGGGCTGGGGGGGAGCGGAGGCTCAGGATGGGCTGGGGGGGAGCGGAGGCTGCTGGGGGGGAGCGGAGGCTGCAGGATGGGCTGGGGGGAGCGGAGGCTCAGGATGGGCTGGGGGGAGCGGAGGCTCAGGATGGGCTGGGGGGGGAGCGGAGGCTGCAGGATGGGCTGGGGGAGAGCGGAGGCTCAGGATGGGCTGGGGGGGAGCGGAGGCTCAGGATGGGCTGGGGAGCGGAGGCTGGGCGCCGCTCACTTGGTGACTGTCCCTGGCAGCCAGGCTCTCAAGCCCTGCATTCCCTTTACAAAGCGAGGCCCCTGGAGGTCTGAGCGCAGGGGGAGCACCGAGAGTCTGGCAGGGGCTTCCGAGTCCGCAGGAGGAGGAGTGCGGGCACCTGTGCTCTGACACAGAGCCCCACCCCCACCATTTCCCCCCGTGGTGACTGTTCTCCAGTGGGCATGCTCCTGGGCAGAGCCCTGGGACCTGTGAAACCCTCCAGCAACCCCCAACGGTCAGGAGCTGCAGGGACCAGAGGGACCTGGCCCCCGGCCCCAGCTTTCTGATCTCACCTGTGGGGGCAAGTCTGCTCTCACCTTAGCCAATTGCAAGTCTTCCCAAAAGCTTCCCGGAGCCATGCCTGTGGTCAGGATGGGTCATTTAGTCTCAGTTCTCCTGATTTAAAAAAAACAAACCCACATTGCCCGGCCGGTGCGGCTCAGTGGTTGAGCATCAACCTATGAACAGAGGTCACAGTTCTGTTATGGTCAGGACACAGAGGAAGGGAGAGGGAGAGAAAGATAGAAACAGCAATGATGAGAGAGAATCATTGATCGGCTGCCTTCTGCACAACCCTGCTGGGGATGGGGCCCCCACCCTAAGCATGAGCCCTTGACCGGAATGGAACCCAGGACCCTTCAGTCCAAAGGCCAATGCTTTATCCACTGAGCCAAACCGGCTAGGGTGAAGGTATTTCTAGGGAGAGTGGAAGAGAGAGGGAAAGACAGAGAGAAACAGCGATGTGAGAGAAACACAGCGATTGGTTGCCTCCTGCACGCACTCTGACCAGGGCTCAGGCCAGGGAGGAGCCTGCAACCAAGGTACATGCCCCTGACCTGAATGGAACCCAGGACCCTTTGGTCTGCAGGTTGACGCTCTATCCACTGAGCCACACCAGCCAGGGCAAAAATATATTTTTTAAAAAAAGAAAAGAAATGGGACCTTTTAGATAATATATTGTAGCAACTCTGGGTACTGGTAACCCCCTCCCTGCCCCAGGCTTGTGATTTGCTGTCTCTTTAGTGATTGGCAGGCTTGTTTTTGTGAAGTCCCACCCCCACTCCCTTGAAGGGTTAGGCCCTGGATGTTGCTCTGCAGGGAAGCAGTTCAGTGCACTCACGGGCCTGGGAGGCAGAGATGGGCTGGGCTCTTCCCATCTTTTCCCCTAACCACCAGCAGTTAAGCTCCGTTCGGCCTGCTGATTGCCCTCTGTGTACAAGATTGGCGAGGAGCTGATCCTTCTTATATTAATGATTACATAGGTCATTATCTATAGGAGCTGCAAAGGGCAGCTCGTTACTCAATTCTTTTTACTTTGCTTGAATATGTTTGTATATGCTTGAAATTTTCCATCTCATAAAGTTAAATTTATTTCTTTGTCTGTATGTGAAATAGACCTCATCAGATTCTTTAGATATATAAGGTCATCATTAAGTTGAATTAAAATCTTGAAAAGTATTTATAGATACTTTTCACTTAAGAGGTGGATTATGGTTTTACAAAACTGAGTAATGAAACTTCCAAGTATTCCGTGTTCTGAAACAATCTTGTGTAAGCATCTTTGTAAAAATACAAAGATTCGCCTATTTCTCATTATCCGAAATGGCGTGAATTTCAAGTAAGTTCCTAATCAAAATTTATTAGAGGTGGTAATTATATACCACAGGCTGGTTTTGTCATTGCAACCAAAACCATCTTTAAGCGATTAGTAATTTTATGGAAAAAAAGCCATGATGGACATGGTTCTAGTTGTATTTCAGGAATCTATAAGAAGACACATTTATGCACTGAATTGAGCTGAGTGGAAACTGAGCTTGCAAAAAGCTGACGACTGAATTTTAAATATTAGCTGGGATGTTCTGGGTCTGGGATTAGCGCTTGTGATTCAGACAATTAGAGCCCAAAGCTTTTCAAGATTTAAAAGGGTTTTTAAATATTTTTTCTATAGACCTAGTTCTGGGAAGTTTTTTTTTTTCAAACTCTTAGAAATGTTAATTTCTTTAAAAGATAAATGATTTGGCCGAAACCGGTTTGGCTCAGTGGATAGAGTGTCGATCTGCGGACTGAAGGGTCCCGGGTTCGATTCCGGTCAAGGGCATGTACCTTGGTTGTGGACATATCCCCAGTAGTAGGTATGCAGGAGGCAGCTGATCAATATCTCTCATAGATGTTTCTAACTCTATCCCTCTCCCTCTCTGTAAAAAGTCAATAAAATACATGTTTTTAAAAAGATAATAAATCTAGCTGAGACCGGTTTGACTCAATGGATAGAGCGTCGGCTTGGGGACTGAAGGGTCCCGGGTTCGATTCCGGTCAAGGGCATGTACCTTAGTTGCGGACATATCCCCAGTAGGGGGTGTGCAAGAGGCAGCTGATCGATGACTCTCTCTCGTCGATGTTTCTAATTCTCTATCTCTCTCCCTTCCTCCTTGTAAAAAATCAATAAAATATATATTTTTTAAAAAAAGATAATAAACCTTAAAAGTATTCCCAGCAAATTTTTTTTGTTAGTTTGGAATCCAAATTGGACCCATTTGCCATCTTGGTTCTAAATACTGTTCAAATCTGTGTTCATCTCTCCAGCCCACGGCGTGCACTGGCTGTGTCCCCCTGCGATACAGCTGTCCTCTGACTCCCCCGTCTCCCCTGTGTCACTCAGCTCGTGGCCACTGGGACGTGTGCGAGGCGGAGACTCCTGTGTGGTCCGCGTCACTGACGGTGACCCGCAAGCCAGGGGCACAGACAGGAAAGCCCGCCCTCCGGTGCAGAGACAGGGCAGGAGCTGAAGGGTGACTGTGTACCTCGTCACACGTGCACACGTGGGCACTGGAACACGTGGCGGTGCTTGCTTATCAGAGCCCAGCTGACGAAGAAGGCTTACAGTAAAAGCTTGTTTTATTTTTAAAAATATATTCTTATTGATCTCAGAGAGGAAGGAAGAAGGGGGAGAGATAGAAACATCAGTGATGAGAGAGAATCTTAGATCAGCTGCCTACTCACACCCCCTACTGGGGACCAGGCCTGCAACCGGGCATGTGCCCTTCACTGGAATCGACCCGGACCCTTCAGTCTGCAGGCCGACAGACGCTTTCTCCACTGTCCCAAACCAGCTAGGGCTCTGGGAAAATTTTAAAAGACATGATTAAGCTGAAAACACTAAACTAAATTCTTCATGGGCTCCGGATGAAGATGGCAGAGTGGACATGTGCATCCAATCACATTCCTGCCTGAACCCCCACTCAGATGCTAAGCAAGAATTTTTAAAAGCACAGAGTCAGGGAGGAGAGGGTTGGGGGCCACAGCGACACAATCCCGGAAACGGAAAGCAGAGGATAAGAGGTAACGGATTTAACGTTACCCCAAAACGTCCCCCATCGCCCCTCAGCCATGTGCCCTTCCAGAGAAACCCTCTTCCTCACGTGAACCTGCTGTGGATGCTCCCAAACCTCACAAACGGGACCCTCGTGTGTGCCGCCGGCCTGCCCTCTCACGGGGAGCGCTTCCCATCCCCGGGGTGAACAGCCCCCCGTTCCCATCCATCCCCGGGGTGAACAGCCCCCCGTTCCCATCCATCCCCGGGGTGAACAGCCCCCTGCCCCCCGTTCCCATCCATCCCCGGGGTGAACAGCCCCCCGTTCCCATCCATCCCCGGGGTGAACAGCCCCCCGTTCCCATCCATCCCCGGGGTGAACAGCCCCCCGTTCCCATCCATCCCCGGGGTGAACAGCCCCCCGTTCCCATCCATCCCCGGGGTGAACAGCCCCCCGCTTTCCCATCCGTCCCCGGGGACGGCCACCCCAGCTGCTCCAGGTCCTGGCCCGCGCACGCGCCCGTTGGAACACTTGGCACAGGCCTCCCCGCCGATCCCTGGTGACAGCCACGCAGGGCCTTGTCCCCCGCGGACAGCTCCAGGGACAAGCTCCCGGCTGGGCGCGCTGCCTGGTCACATGACCGCCTTTGGAGGGGGCGGAATCAAAGGGACCTGGTTGAGATTGGGGGGCCGGGGTGCGCATGGGGTGTGGTGAGGGAAGCTGCCCGCCTGGGACTGGACAGACCTGCCCGCCCCCACTCCTGGCCGAGTGCCCGGCCCGGGGCGCTGCTCTGGGGTCCCTGGCACCAGACTCACTCCGCACCAGACAATCAAGTCCTCACCTGCCTCCCCCGGGCTCCCTGGCACAGGTGTCTTGCCAAGCCCGGCCCTGGCTTCCTGGCTGCCCTGGCTTCAAAGAGCTGCTGGCAGGAAGGGGGGGAGAGGCAGGTGTGGGGGGGTGCTGCAGCCACTGCCCTGACCCCACCCCCCAAGCACATCCAGTCAGACACAGAGGAGCCGGCGGCCGGGTGCTGAGGCAGAGCCCCGGGCGGGCGGGCGGGCGGGCAGGAGGGCGCACACGGGGGAGGCTCACGGCAGCACCTGACCGGCCCCTGGCGCTGGCGGAGGGGGGCCGGGAGCCTGACCGGGCAGGATCCGTCCTTTTAGGAGATCCTGTGGGACCTTCACAAGGTGTTCTGGGGCCAAAACCACATGGTGTCTTAAAAGAAAACACTTTATTAGACAACATGAAAAAAGGATAGTCTTTGTTGAATCCAAACAGTTGGTACACAGGGCAGGAAGGGGAAGTCGCAAAGGCGTAAGTCACTCACCAGAAAGAGGCCAGGCGGACGGAGCCGGGGGAAGGTGGGGCAACATCGGGCCTGGGCGGGAGGAGGGTGTCCGGGTCTGAGGACGGAGCGGCGCCTGCCGGCCTGCGGTCAGGGCGCTGGCCTTTCCCGGGCGGGGCCTGGCGGCTCAGGGCGGGGGAATGGCCCCTCTGCCCTCTGGTTTCCAGCCCGGAGGCGGGGAGGAGGCGGGCGGGTCCTGTGGGCTGCGCGGGTGCGAGTGAGTCCCACACCGGCCGCAGGTGGCCGTGCCCGCCGCACGCTCCGGGTCACACTCACCGCTTGTCTGGACGCTGCCCCCGCGGGCCCCGCCTGAGCCCCCGCCCCGGCCCCTCTTCCCACTCGATCCTCCGCGGGACGTGTGAGCGCAGCGCCTCTGCCCGACCTCTGAGCTGCCCACCGCCCTGGCGTTGGGTGACGCCCCAAACAGCCAGTTAGACCCCAACGGGAGGCGCCCGCCAGGAGCGTGGGCCTGCTGCTCCCACACCGGCTCCCCGCGTGGTGGGACCCGGGGGGGTGCCCTGGGGGTGCCGTTTGCTCTGGGATCTCGTGGTGCCTGGCGTGTGCGTGTGCGTGTGCGTGTGCGTGTGCAGGGTCAGGACAGGCCTCTGCCGCCTGGTTCCCTGCCGCTGGTGCCCCTGCCCAGGACGTGACGATCCGTGTGAGACACACGTGTGGCAAACAGCTGAGCACAGGGCACGCACGCTCCGGCGTGCCTGGTGCCTGGACCTGGCCTGCAGGTGACCTTGGCTTCAGGTGCCCGCAGCTGGGCCGGGCAGGAGGCGGGGACCGCTGCCAGTCTCCCCAGAGCGAGCCCCAGCCTCCCGCCTGGCACAGACTTCCTCCTGCCCGTCACCCTCCCGCCCTCTGCAGCACCGCCACCCCTCCCCCCGGCCGGCGCGTCTGCACCCCGTCACCCACTCCCCCCGTGAACCTCAGAGACCCCCAGCCCCCGCCCCGCAGCCAGAGCCACACCCGCCCAGCGAGGCTCCGGGCGGCAGCGGAGGGCGAGCAGGAAGTGCGGCCCAGGCCGTTGTACTTGACCCTGTCCCGTCCGTTAGGGTCCCGGAAGGAGGCCCGTACGAGGTCAGAAGTCTGCGAGGTCGTCTGGGACCCACCCACGTGGCGCCGGCACCCAGGCCCAGGGCGCTGGAGGCTTCATTTTTGTTTTTATTTATTTATTTTAATATATATTTTATTGATTTTTTAAAAATATATATTTTATTGATTTTTTACAGAGAGGAAGAGAGAGGGATAGAGAGTTAGAAACATCGATGAGAGAGAATCATTGATCAGCTGCCTCCTGCACGCCCCCTACTGAGGGGTTGAACCTGAAACACAGGCACGCGCCCTTGACTGGAATGGAACCCGGGACCCTTCAGTCCACGGGACGACGCTCTATCCACTGAGCAACACCAGCGAGGTCCAGACTTTGAATTCTTCCTGGTGGGAAGAGGCCGGGGGTTCGATGGCCCTCGGGGCTCTTGGTCCAGGCTGGATTGGGTCGAGGGAAAGGGCAGGGGCTATTTAGTGCGAAAACTGCTCTCTTTGAACGGTGTGTCCCTGTGAAACTGGTGAGAGAACTAGGCTTCTTCCAGGAAAGCGTCCGGCGTGTGTTTCTGGGTGACAGTCTGTCGCAGGAAAGAAGGGCTAGTGACAGGGTGAGACTGCGTGCCGCAGAGGGAGTGTGGTTAGAGGAGTGGTCAGCCGCGGGGGCAGAGACCCGGGAAGGGCGGGGGCAGCGCCTGAGGCATTGCGGGCGGTGGGCGGCAGCAGGAGCCTCCTCGGGAGATGCCTGGAGCCGGGGGCTGCGCGCAATGGAGACGGGTCTCAGGCGAAGGCCACCCACGCGCAGGTCCCACACAGACTGTCCTGACCTAAGGCAACGGGCAGGGCCTTTGCACCCTTCAGGGAGGGGCACTGGCTTCCAGGGGTGAGGGGGGTTGGAGTACCCCGTCCTCTCTGAAATCAATAAAAATGTGTTTTTAAATATATATTTAAAAAAGAAAGAAAAAAGAACTGGGAACACCTGGGCATTAAAGAGAATGGTGCGCCGAGATGCTGCCACCTACCGCCCTGCGCTGGTACTGCACCCTTTCCCAGCAAAGCAAATCGGTCCTCTGGGCACTACGGGCAGAAATTCCGTTTGGTCCTCGGGGTTCAGGGCTTCAGAGTCCAGTCCTGGAGCTAGGGCCCAGCGAAGGTGACGGAAACGGCTCTGGGTCAGCCCAGTCCCCTGGTGCGGGCTGAGAGCGCGCGGGGCGGATGGGAGAAAGGCGGGAGTTCCTGGTCCATCAGGCGCGCACGCACAGCCGTTTTTAAAAACCTGTGACCTGGACGCCCTGGGAGCCACGCTGCAGACTAGAGGCCCCTCAGAAAGGGGTAAGGGGTGCTTCTCACAGGGAGACTGTGATTCACGAGCGAGGGGACGGGAGATGTGAACGCTGCTTCCACGGGGAGCCCAAAGCACATGCACACATGCCAGAGCCCAACGGGACGCTAAAGCGCGTTTACTGACAGGCACAAACCGGCCGCCACCCACGGGGACAGCCACCCGTGCCTCCACTGTACAACACGGACAGCCACCTATGGGGACAGCCATCTGTGTCACAACTACCTGTGTCTCCACTGTAAACACGGACAGCTACCCGTGTCTCTATTGTACAACATGGACCGCCACCCGTGGGGACAGCCACCCGTGCCTCCATTTACAACACGACAGCCACCCGTGTCTTTATTTAAAACACGGACAGCCACCCACAGGGACAGCCACCCGTGGGGACAGTTATCAGTGTCTCCATTGTACAAATCGGGCCACTACCCACGGGGACAGCCACCCGTGTCTCTGTTGCACAACGTGTATTTGCATCTCCGTGGACAAGACTTTTTTTATCCCCAGTTCCCCTCTCCCACCCCAAAGCCCAAAGACAAGATGGCTGGGGGGGGGCAGTCAGACCCCCAGCGGCCCTCAACCCTCTTCATCTCAGGGCTCCCATACGCGAGCGCCTGGAATTCTGCAGCACACCCCAAAGCGTGGACTTTTGCAAAAACAGAAGAGGTATATCGGTGATTCGCTCGCGCCGGCCGGCCGGCCACTGCGGTCACGTTTTTATTCCGCTCCGAGGGGAAGGGCTAGGGCTGCGTGTTTCGTGAGTTCTCAGCGGCACCAGGAGACCGCCGCCCGGACGTCCGCAGTGAACTGAGCGCCTCCAGGCTTCCCCGCTGCGAAGAGACCGGACTCCGCACCCGTGCTCCCATCCCTCCGCTCCTGCCTCTGCCCACAGCTTTCGCAGGGGGCGTGGTTTTCACTTAAAATTCCTCCGTCTCAAGAAGGGAGCCCTGCCCTATCCGGTGTGGCTCAGTGGATAGCGCGTCGGCCTGTGGACCGAAGGGTCCCGGGTTCGAATCCGAACAAAGGCCCCGAACCTCCCTAGCAGGCTCCTCCCGGGCCCGGGCCCCGTCAGGGCTTCTCTCACATCAACGCTTCTCTCTGGCTCCCTCTCTCTCCCTCTCTCCCTAACAATCAGTGGGAAATACCCTCCGGTGAGGATTTTAAAAAAGGAAAAATAAAAGAAAGGCCCCTGTCCTCCCCATCCTGGGACAGAACCTTCCGCTACTTTCCAGGCTCTCCCAACGCCAGTCACGGCCGCCTGAGGGCGTGCCTGGCGGTGCGGACGGACGGACGGACGGACAGACAGACAGACGGAGCCCCCCGGGGCCTCAGCCCCTCGGCGGGGGCGCCCCGGGGCGCTGGTACAGCCGGATGATGCCCTCGTCGTGCAGCCGCTTCCAGAGCGCCCTCTCGAGGCCGAAGTCGTGGTTGAGGTAGAAGACGGTCTTCCTCCAGGTGCGGTCGTAGTAGTGGTCGGAGAACCGCTCGTGGCCCGCCGTGATGAAGCCGTAGGCGCTCACCTGGAGGCGGTGGAGCAGCGGCCGCGTCGCTCTCCAGCCTCCCCGGGTCTGTGTGCGCCGGGTGCCCCCCCCCTCCCGCCAGGTCTGGGGCGCCCACACCCAAGCCCACGCCCCCGGGCCCCCGGGCCGCCGCTCCTCGCCTGGTCGCAGAGCTGCAGGGCGGTGAGCAGCAGCAGGGCGCCGGTGGTGGGCCGGTAGATCCGCCATTGCGCCGTGTCCAGGGTGCGGGACCGCAGGAACCTGGACAGGCCGCCCGCCCCGTCAGAGGCTGCCGGGCACACACACCCGCCCTCCTCCGGGCGCGGGCCCACCTGTTCTTCATGTAGCGCAGCAGGTCCGGGTGCAGCAGCAGGTACCGGTCCAGCCGCAGCGCCTCCCGGAAGGCCACCTGCGGCCTGTGCCTGCGGCAGGGGGTCATCGCTCCGTCTGCTCCCGCCCGGCCCGGCGCCCCGCCATTGCTCTGCACACACACACACATGCACACGCATGCACGCACACACACATGCACACACGCACATACATGAAGACTCACACGTGCATGTGCACACACGTGCATGCACACACACAAACATGCGCACACATTCACCCATGCATGCACACGCACACACACGTACATGCATGCACACATGCCCGCACACACAGTACCTGAACCAGAAGAGGTTGCCTGTCTTGTACGTCTGGTTCAGGAGCAGCGCCTCCAGCCACTCGTAGTCCCGGGAGCCTTCCAGGAAGTGCAGGTAGCGGACGTCCTGGGACCAAGGATGGGGCTGGGGCCCGGCTCTGCCTGCAGCCCCCGTGCGGCTCCCAGGCCCGGTCCCCCGCCCGCCCCGCCTCCTCCCTGCGAGCGGAGCCTGAGCCGCCGCAGCTTCCCGGGATGCTCGCCTCTCCCCTGGGCGCCCCCTCCGAGTGCTGGCCAGCCCACCCCCCCTCACCTCCCCCAGCGGCGCGTGCGGGAAGCCGCGGCTGCCGAGCAGGTACACGGACTGCGTCAGGGAGAAGGCGGTGAAGCCGTAGAAGGAGGTCCGCGTGCCCACGTCCTGCTCGTAGCCCTTGATGAGGGCGCCGCTCAGCCTGTGCGGAGGGACAGGTCAGAGGGCAGGCGGCCCGGGCACAGAGGGAGCTGCTGTGGGGAGCACGAGGGCTGGAGAGAGTGCTCTCCCCGGGGGGACGGAGGGGTGGAGAGTGCCCTCCCCTGGGGGGACGGAGGGCTGGAGAGTGCCCTCCACAGGCCGGCCGGCGGTGCACAGAGCCGGGCTCTGCAGGAGAGGCTGGGGCGGGGGCGGGGGGGGCGGGAGGGGGGGGGCTCACCGGAACACGTAGTCGTGGCGGTCGATCTCCTTGCCCACGTGGGAGTTGTTCAGGATGCCCCCGTTGCCCACCACGGCGCAGCTGACGCACTGGGTGCTGCCGGCAGGGAGGCGGGCCAGGAGCAGCTGCTGCTGGGCCACCGGAGGGAAGCGGGACACCACCTCCTGCACCACTGGAAGGGGGGGCAGTCAGAGCCCGGGGGGGTGGCCGGTCAGAGCCCGGGGTGGGCAGTCAGAGCCTGGGAGGGGGGTGCGGTCAGAGCCCGGGGGGCGGTCAGAGCCCGGGGTGGGGGAGGTCAGAGCCCGGGGGGAGGGGCAATCAGAGCCCAGGGGGCGGTCAGAGCCCGGGGGGGGGGGGCAGTCAGAACCAGGGGGTGCAATCAGAGTCCGGGGTGGGGTTAGTGCCCGGGGGGGGGCGCAGTCAGAGCCCGGGGGGCAGTCAGAGGGGGGGTCAGTGCCCGGGGGTGGCAGTCAGAGCAGGGGGGGGCCATTTTGGCCCGGGGGGGGGGCAGCCTGGCACTCACGGGAGCGGTTGAGCTCCATGAAGCCGAAGGGCGGTGGGAAGTGCTCCAGGCGCGCCCACTCGCTGGGGCTGAAGTGCCGGGCGTCCAGGAAGAGGGTGAGGTTGGGCAGGAAGAGGCGCTGCAGCCAGGGCGACCTCGCGGCTCGCACCTTCACGGAGTCCGGGCAGCTCTGGAGGCGGGGCGGTCAGGCCGGGCGGGGGCATGGCCGGCGGGCGCGGGGGGGGCCGGCCGGGGCCTCCCCCAGGCCCACCTCCTCCCTGAGCCCCCCGAGGCCCGGGCCAGGCCCCTCTGTCAGCCCGGGGGGGGGGGCGGCGGGAGGGGTGTCGTGTGCTGCCTGGGCAGGGGGCAGTGATGTGTACGGTACATGTTTCCTGTGTGATCTCTCAGGGAGGGAAGCCAGGGGAGGTGCGGGACCACTCTCTGCAGCAGACACGGTATTCCCAGGGCTAGCCTGGGCACCTGGTTGGGCATTCTTCAATATATACATCTACCTACATGCATACATGTATGTACATTTACATATATATACATTATATATACACATATATAATTGATCTCAGAGAGGTCGGGAAAGGGAGAGAGATAGAAACATCAATGATGAAAGAGAGCCGAATCCGGTTTGGCTCAATGGATAGAGCGTCGGCTTGGGGACTGAAAGGTCCCGGGTTCGATTCCAGTCAAGGGCATGTACCTTGGTTGCGGGCATATCCCCAGTAGGGGGTGTGCAAGAGGCAGCTGATCGATGACTCTCTCTCATTGATGTTTCTAACTCTCTAACTCTCTCCCTTCCTCTCTGTACAAAATCAATAAAATATATTTTTAAAAAAATGATGAAAGAGAATCATGGATCAGCTGCCTCCTGCACGCCCCCTACTGGAGACTGAGCCGCAACCCAGGCCTGTGCCCTTCATGGGAATTGAACCGTGACCTCCTGGTTCCCTGAGCCACACCAGCCGGCACCAAGCTGAGTATCCCTGTCTGTGGGCACAGGAAGGAAGGACGGGGCGACCAGGGGGTGGGGAAGGGGCACCAGGCAGAGCCCGGGAGCGGAGCCTGGGAGGCGAGGGCGGGTGGGCGGAGTGCCGGGAGGGGCGGCGGCGGCGGGGGGCAGGGTCCTGGCAAAACTCACCGTCTGCAGGCTGCCCGCGTCCGTGCTGTACTGCTCCTCAAAGTCCCACTTGGGCTCGGCCTTGAAGTTGGTGGCCCGCAGCCCGGCGGCGGTGGTCCTATGGGTGGGGCCGCGGGAGGGGGTGGCGTGCGGGGCGGCCCTCGCTGGGGTCACGCCTTTGGTCTTCCTCGCGGGTGACCCCGCTCCCGGGAGGCTCAGCACCTTGGCCCGACTGTGCGGCACGGGCGTCCCTGCTGGGGGCGCCCGGGGCTGCGCCGGTGCTGACCCCGTGGCCGTGGCCGTCTCATTCCTGTCCCTCCTCCCTCCGCTTGTCCTCGCACCCAGAACCCGCGGTGCCCCTGTTCCAGGGGGGGCCGGCCCCCCAGCCCGACTGCGCGGGGACGGTGTGCCCACCGTGGTGCCCTGACTCCTCAACAGTGCCGTCCCGGCTGTGCCGGGCGCTGTGGCCTCCCTGTGGCCCGTGGCCTCTTTGTGGCCTGTGGCCTCCCTGTGGCCCGTGGCCTCCGTGTGGCCCATGGCCTCTTTGTGGCCTGTGGCCTCTGTGTGGCCCGTAGCCTCCCTGTGACCTCCAGCCTCTTTGTGGCCTGTGGCCTCCCTGTGACCTCCAGCCTCTTTGTGGCCTGTGGCCTCCCTGTGGCCCGTGGCCTCCGTGTGGCCCATGGCCTCTTTGTGGCCTGTGGCCTCCGTGTGGCCCGTAGCCTCCCTGTGACCTCCAGCCTCTTTGTGGCCTGTGGCCTCCCTGTGGCCCGTGGCCTCCGTGTGGCCCGTGGCCTCAGGGTGCGTGTCCAGCGTGCTACTTTCCTGCGTGGACCCCCTCCTGTCGGCGGGGGGCGCCGGGGCCGTGGTCTTCAGTCTGTGCTGCCTGGGGACAGAGAAGGTGCGATGAGGGGAAGTTCCCTTGGGGGAAAGCGGCATCCCCCCCTCAGAGAGGAAGCCTGGCCACTGGGGCCTCCCCTGGAGCACCCTGCCGGCCGGCGCTCAGGGTGGAGCACCGCCCAGGAGCAGGAGGTCACAGCTGGTTCCCGGTCAGGGCACGGGCGGCTGCGGCTCCATCCCGCGGGGACCCTGTGGGCGTGCAGGAGGCAGCGGCCGCGGTTCTCTCTCCTCGTCGGTGTTTCCCCCTCCGCCCTCCCTCTCGGCCGGTTCTCCGAGGCCCCCCGGGCACTGCTCCTGCCTGAGGTCTAAGGCTGGTTTGTGCGGGAGACCTGGCGCTGGGCCTGGTGGCTGTGCCCTTCAGCCGACCTCCGCTTGTTTGTGTTTTGTTTTTAGATCAAGTGCAGGGAACAATGGCAACCTTGTTCAAAGAAGACGGGCTGCCAACCGTGACTGAAATCCGGGGCCTCGGACGGGGCCTGCCTTTCAGATTCGCTCGAGGTGCTGCCTGGTGTCCGGCCGGAGAGTCCGCAGAGCAGCCGGGAGGGCGGAGTGACGGCCGCGGAGGGCCAGGCCCGTGCTCGGGCCCCGTCCTTCTCTCTTTCTCGCCGGCCTTCAGCCCACGTGGCGTGGGGCGGCCACACCTCGGGCCGGTCCTGGGGATGGTCGGCCCTCTGAGCTCCCAAGGCCCCATTTTAGGCGGCCGAGATTCTAGCCACTTAGGCCTTTTCTCCGTCCCTGGCCAGGGGTCTGGGTAATACCATGGGTGACATCCTGGGGTCCACCCTGTGTATAGAAGGACGCCAGTCTCCAGAGAAAGAGGGGGTCACCGGCCCCGGCGATGGCAGACACCCCCAGGGCGTTCACTGTGAAAGGACGCCACCCCAGGCCCGGGCTGCGGGCTCCATCCCCAGCGTGGGGCAGGAGGCAGCGGTAGAGGATTCTCTCTCATCCTCGATGTTTCTATCACGCTCTCCCTCTCCCTTCCTCTGAAGTCAATAAAAACCTGTTTATAAGAACTAGAGAATGCCAGCCCCTGCCCAGGGAAAGCTGGCGATGGGTGTGAGCCGCTGGGTTCAGGAGGAAGACAGGTGCAGCCTCCCCGAGCAGCCCTTTAAGCCCATAATTGAGCTTAAGCTCCGAGGGCAGCCCAGAAGCCAGGGTGCTAACCCCACTTGGCTAACAGCTGCTGCTCGGGCTGACTCCTGGGTGCGCCTCCACTTCCCGCCCGCAGACCGCACAGCCGGAAATGCCACCTCTGTCTTTACGGGAAGTGTCAGCAGTGACCCAGGTAGTGACAGCAGGACGCCGTTCTGTTTTATTTTAATTCCCTGTAATTGCACACACCTGTGATTGCTAAGGAGGCGGGTGTTTATCCAGGCATTACCGAGTCTCAGGTAGGTGTTTGCTGAGTGTTCAGATGTGAAACTTCCATCCTTTGTACACAGAGCTGGGCTGGGGGAGGGTGGGGTGGAGTGGGGTGGGGTGGGGTGCAGGGCGGGGGGGGGGCCTCTTTCTATTGAGAGCCTGTAGCTCAGAGGGCCAGGCAAACCACTCATGGGTCACAGCCAAGCCGGACGCCGGAAGCAATTTAATTTCCTGACTCCGATCTATTTGGGAGGTAAAGATACAACTGCCGCACTTGGGAATATAAACGCTTGCACTTTGGAAACCGCTGGATCCCATAAATGAAACCAACAATTTGGCATCCTCCTCCCTCTACATTCTCAGTTTGTTAGCTTGTTTGTTAATCCTCACCTGAGGGTACTAGTATTTTCCCCTTGATTTTTAGGGAGAGTGGAAGAGAGAGGGAGAGAGAGAGAGAAACATCCCTGTGAGAGAAACACATCGATCGGTTGCTCCCAGCATGAGTCCCGACCAGGGCCCGGGCCAGGAAGGAGCCTGCCACCCAGGTACGTGCCCTTGACCGGAATCGAACCCGGGCCTTTGGTCCGGCGGCGAACACTCTGTCCCCTGAGCCAAACCCACCAGGGCTCCCTCTAAGTTCTTCTTAAAAAAAAAATTAAAAAATATATATACACACACACACATATATCCATATATATATATATATATACACACACACACACACACCGTGTTTCCCTGAAAATAAAACATCCCCTGAAAATAAGACCTAGCGCAACTTTGGGAGAAAAAAATTAACATAAGACACTGTCTTATTTTCGGGGAAACTGGGTATATATATATATATATATATATATATATATATAATTGATGTCTTACAGAGAGGAAGGGAGAAGGACAGAGTTAGAAATATCGATGAGAGAGATAAACATCGATCGGCTGCCTCCTGCACACCTCCTACTGGGGATGTGCCCGCAACCAAGGTCCATGCCCTTGACCGGAATCGAACCTGGGACCTTTCAGACCTCAGGCCGGCGCTCTGTCCACTGAGCCACACCCGCTAGGCCTCCCCCTGAGTTCTTACGTTTGCATCGCACGAGGGGACTCTGGGAGCAAAGACAAGACTGAATGTTCGAAGCGCATTGAGACAGTGCCTTCCCGGAGAGAGGACCGCCGGCCCTGCCCTGGCCAGGCCCCGTCCGATGGCTGGGAGGCGGAGACAGATAGGACGGCTGGTCCCACCCACAAGAAATTCAGAAATTCAGAAATTCAGAAATTCAGCGGCTGGGCAGAGGGCGGTGATGCCGCGGGGTCCGGCTGAGGCCTGGCGCTGGGACTGACAGGACAGGCGACCTCACCCCTTTATCTGTGCGAGGAGGGGAGGGTGATGACGGTGTCCGCCCGGAAGGCTTGCCAGACGGTCAGCGGCCGAGGCCGAGGCCGAGACCGGGCACTGGTGGTCGCCACGTCCATCGCTAACCAGCCTCCCCACGCGGGAGGCCTTTCCCCTCGCAGACGTGCCCGCTCTCTCCCCTGCGATGCTCCCGCTGCCGACCGTCCCGTCCCAGCAGGTGCGGCCGCTGCCCTCCCTCCGCCCGCCCTGTGCCCGGGGACGGCCTTGTCCACAGGCTGCCCCGCACGGACCGGGTTCCTTCCCCCCCCCCCGCCCCCCCCGCCCCCCCCCCCACCATTTGTAACAAACAATCAGCAACACAGCCCTCAGCCCAGGTTACTATCTGCAAACCTCCATCTCTGAAACGATCCTGCCATAACATGCCATAAAATGACATAACATGCCATAAAATGCCAATAAAATGACATAATATGCCATAAAATGTCATAAAATGGCCAACAGCCCTTTGATGAGTGACCTTCACATACAAGGTTTCCTGACCTTGGCGAACTCTCCACCCTCGGGGTTGGTGGTTTACAGCTTTCTTTCTCTTTCTTCCTTCCTTCCTTCCTTTCTTTCTCTTTTCTTTCTTCCTTTCTTCTTTTTTTCCTTCCTTCCTTCCTACCTTCCTTCCTTCCTTCCTTCCTTCCTTCCTTCCTTTCTTTCCTCTCTCTCTCTTCCTTCTTCCCTTCCTTCCTTTTTTAAATTTTTTTAGAATAGTTTGATCATTTTTAGAGAGAGGGGAAGGGAGAGAAGCATCGATGTGAGAGGCACCTCCATTGACTGCCTCCTGCACGCCCCTCACCGGGGATCGAGCTGCAACCTGGGCAGGTGCCCTGCCTGGGAGTTGAACTTGTGACCCTTGGATGCAAAAGAGGACACCCAACCACCTGAGCCACAGCAGCAAGGATCCCTTCAGTCCCTGACTTTCCTCCCCCGGCCCAGCAGCGCTGTGGGGAGGAGTGTCTCCGCACAACACTCCATCCCAACACTCCTATCGTCTCCATCCCAACAGCCCTATCGTCTGTCTCTCTCTCTCCCTCCCCCCCCCCTCTCTCTCTCCCCCCTCTCTCCCCCTCTCTTTGTTAATCCTCACTGAGGACATTTTCCCATTGATTTTCAGGGAGAGGAACACACTTTCTCGCAGCAGCAGGTTGAGCTTTAACAGAGGTCAGAGGTCACGCACACCTGTGGCTGTGAGCTTTTCAGAGGAGCGTTGATGGTATCCATCACTCACTCCGTGATGTGAACACAACCCTCGTCTGGGCAAGTCCACTTCAGGAATCTACCTACAGGAATCCTTAGCATGAGGACTCACCGGTGTGAGAGAAACTAGTGACAGCCCCGGTGCCCATCGATAGGAGCTAACTAAATAGATGACATCGTTTCGTGGAATACTATACAGCCAGGAAAAAGGAGAGCGGCTCTATGAGCCCAGGGAAGGATGCCCACGAGCTAGTGTCGATTTAAGAAGTCCACCTGCGGACTAGTGTGCGCCTACCCACCTGTCGCCCACCTACGTCCCTGCCGCCGACCTCCGCCGGCCACGGGAGGGCCCAGAGCGCACGGCGAGAGCACAGCTGCGGGACCCGGTGCTGGGTTTGACCCCTGGCCCTGCAGCTTCCTAGCAGGGTGAGCTGGTGACTGACGTGAGCCCCGGTTTCAGGATGCTCACAGCCACAAGCACTAGTGGGTTAATACACATAAAGCCTACAGGGTCCCGCCCGCCCGGCATCTAGAGAATTCCGCAGAAGTCTTAGCTGCGATCCTAGGTACTAAAGAGGGGATGTACTAAGGGCCATCACTCCCTCACAAAGATGGCTGCACCCACAGCTGAGGCCAAGCTCCCTTAAGGAGCCTTAAGGAGCAATCAGCAGGGACCTGGGCTACGCCCTGCCCTGCCCCGCCCCGCCCCACCCCTGAGGGGCTTCGCAGGGGACCCCAGGCCATCCCCCCCCCCGCCCTGGCATCACGCTTAACAGGGCACCTCAAGGTGTGTTCCCATCCTGGTGCTGGACTAGGGGACCTCAGGCTGCTCTCCTGGCCCCAGAGCCAGGCCGGGGGACCTCACGCCGCACCCCCAATCTGGCTGGGCTTGACCAGGGTGGCACCAGCTGGGTCTGGATCTAGCTCAATTGGGGGAGAGGGCAGCCGGGTCTGGGGTCTCACGCGATTTTGAGGCGCATGTGGGTGGGCGAGGACCTGACTCTAGGTCCCGTGGTGTGCCCCAGGCTCTGACAGGAGGAAGGTTTTCATATACATTTTACTAATTTTCTTTCCTCCCTGACACTTCTATTACAGAGAAAGGGCAAATAGCAGTATTAAATTACTTCCTCTAAGTAATCCCCTTTTAATGTGCAGGAATTTCACTAGTAACATAAAAACCACATGTGCACCCAGGTATTAGGAGTGGTCACCCCGACGAGTGGGTAGAGATGGGCTGTAATGGAGAGAACCCCCCTTCGTGCTTCCCCTTTCTGTATTTTTGTAAACTTCACGAGAACAAGCACAGCTGTCAGATTTTCAGAAGGGTGAAACACAATTTTAAAAAATTGAGTCTAGAAAGAACAGGGTCTCTCCCTGTTGGAGATGTGCTTATTCTCTAAGAAAACCGGCCGAGCCCGGCCAGCGTGGCTCAGTGGTTGCACATCGACCAGTGAACCAGGAGGCCATGGTTCGATTCCCAGTCAGGGCTCATGCCCGGGGTGGAGAGGGCTGAATCCCTGGTGTGGAGCGTGCAGGAGGCAGTTGATCAGTTAATCTCTCTCATCATTGATGTTTCTCTCTCCCCCTCTCCCTTCCTCTCTCTGAAATCAATAGAAAAGTGGTCTAGGAAATTCTCTCCAATGATTCTTTTTTCTTTTTCTTTTTTTTAACCTTTTGTTTAACATATTTTATTGATTTTTTACAGAGAGGAAGGGAGACGGACGGAGAGTGAGAGACATCGATGGGAGAGAATCATCGATCAGCTGCCTCCTGAACACCCCCAACTGGGGATGTGCCCACAGCCAAGATACGTGCCCTTGACCGGAATCGAACCCGGGACCCTTCAGTCCGCAGGCCGACGCTCTATCCACTGGGCCACACCGGTCAGGGCTCTCCAAGGATTCTTGAGGCCCAGGGTTTAAGCTGCCTCCCAGCGCTGCAGGCTTCGTAGGGAGAGGTGGTTGCCAAGGGAAGGGATGGGTACACGGGTAAGTCTTGTGCTTCGACACCCTGAATGGCACGTGGAAGCTAACCCAGAGCCGCCCTCAAAATCACAGTCCCAGGGACAGGCTCTTGCTTCCTGTCTGCCTTCGGAAGCCCAGTCCGTGGCCCTCCGACACTGCCCCCGTGCCCCGGGGCCTCCCCCTCCCTCCGCCTCCACCGTCCCAGGCGGACCCGGGGCAGAGGCTCTGGACCGCTGTCCCCCATGTGGGCACAGCCGCGTCTCCGAGTTCCCCCGCCCTCCCCCCCGTTCCCATTTCCGGTAACGAATGGCCCGGCCGGTCTCACCTGGTGGGTTTTGTGCTCGGCTCCTTCACCAGGGTGGCCAGCGTGAACAGGAGGCAGATCAGCCCGGCCAGGAGCAGCAGCCAGTGGGTGGCGCGGCCCGGGGCACCCGGCCTGGGCAGGGGGGGCCTCATGCTGGCGGGTCCGGCCCTCGGGAGGCGCCCGCATGCCCTGGGGCCTTGGCTCGGCCTGTGGCGGTGCGGGGAGCGGCCCGGGGGATCCTGGCCGGGCAGCGCACGCCCTCTGTCCTCAGGGAGCCGCGGGGAGCCGGGCACAGGTGTCTGCCAGGGGGAGGAGCGGAGCCCGTCTGTGGAGGAAAACTCCTTCTGTTCAGACAAGTTCCCCTTCCGTCCCTTTGTCCCGAAGCCAGCCTCGGAGCGGAGGGCTCCGTGTACGACAAACACCATCAGATGGCAGGACACCTGCTTCCGTCCTGTCCCACCCCCAGGACAGGGGCGGGCACCGCCTCCACACACGAGGTGAGGTTTTGTTGTTTTGTCTTGTTTTTAATATATTTATTGATTTTTTACAGAGAGGAAGGGAGAGGGATAGGGAGCCAGAAACATCGATGAGAGAGAGTCATCAACCAGCTGCCTCTTGCACACCCCCCACCGGGGATGTGCCCGCAACCAACATACATGCCCCTGACCGGAATTGAACCTGGGACCTCTCAGTCTGCAGACAGACGCTCTATCCACTGAGCCAAACCGGTTTCGACACGAGGTGAGTTTTATGACAAAAACAAGGGGACCCGCCGAAACCGGTTTGGCTCAGTGGATAGAGCGTCCGTCTGCAGACTGAGAGGTCCCAGGTTCAATTCCGGTCAGGGGCATGTATGTTGGTTGCGGGCACATCCCCGGTGGGGGGTGTGCAAGAGGCAGCTGGTCGATGTTTCTCTCTCATCGACATTTCTAGCTCTCTATCCCTCTCCCTTCCTCTCTGTAAAAAAAAATCAATAAAAAAATATTTTAAAATAAAAATAAATAAAAAATAAGGGGACCCATTAGGTCCGAGGCCCCCCAGCAATCTTTTCTTAAAAGACCATCCTAAAAATAAAAATAAATAAAAATAAAAAGACCATGCCTGCGACCTCCTCGCCCCTCCGGAGCGCACTGTCCTCAGCCCCACTTCACAGGCAAGGACATCGCCTCCGGGGAAGCAGCTTGGCCAGGAGCCCAGAGGGAAGGGGGGTGTAGGGGGAGCAGGGGGGGGACCAGTCCCGGCAGGCCCGAGGCTCCCTCTCCCCGGAGGCACAGGCCCCAGAGCAGCCCTCCGCTGCCTGACTGGGAACAGAGAACAAACGCCCAGGGCGGAGGGCTGGCTGGAGAGACACGTCGATATCAGTTAGGAAAACAGAACGTCTGGAGAAGCAGCAGGCGGTAGCCCTGCGGGCTGCGTGTGCGCGGACAGGGGCGCTGGCAGGTGCATGGGGGGCGGGTCTGGGGCCGCTGGAGGGTCGGGGGCGGCCGTGCCTCTGGGGGCTCAGCCTCCGGTCTGGGCCGGCCGGGGCCCTCCCTGGGCAGCACCATAAAGGCTGAAGCAGCCCCCCTCCGCGGAGGGAAGCCCCCCAGGGCGGAGGGAAAAGGAGATTGGAGCAGCCGAGAGTCACCCCGGCATTGTCCCCGAGGTGGGCCCGAGGGGCCCCGCTCCTGCGGGAGAGCTGTGAGCGTGGAGGAGCCCCCGGGATGATGGGCCTCTCTCCGGGCACCCCTCCCCTGTCCGCGCCAAACGCTTTCTCAGTGGACTGAGTCCGGCCAAAACTGCCTTGCCCGCCGGCGTGGCTCAGGGGCTGCGCATCGGCCTAGGAACCGGGAGGTCATGGTTCAGTTCCCGGTCAGGGCACAGGCCTGGGTTGCTGGTTCGATCCTCGGGGTGCGGCGTGCAGGAGGCAGCCGATCCACGATTCTCTCTCATCCTTCTCTCTCATTCTCTTTTAGAGAGTCCCTCTCTCTCCCTTCCTCTCTGAAATCAATGAAAATATGTTTTAAAAGCCCACAAATTTCTGCCTTTAATTCTTTCCCCCGCGTTTGCCTGAACTCTTGGCACGAGCAGTCAGTCACCCCCGCCCTGGTGCCCGGGGCCAATGCCAGGCCGAGGGCACAGAGAGGCATTTCTTGGCCCGCCGCCTGGGTCTGATGAAACAAAAGTGTCTTTTTCATCTCACCGTGTTTGCAGAGACGGGCTACGGGACTTCACGAAGGGTGGGGACCCGGGTGGCCGCTGGTGCCGGCTGAGCCCCGGTGCCGACCTGAGCCTCTGCCCCCTGGGGCTGGCTGAGCTCGGAGCTCTCGGAGCCAGCCCGAGCCAGCCGTGGGGCATGGAGGCGTGAAGGCTTCCTGGTTCTCAGGTTCCAGCCCCCAGGCCGGGGCAGCCTCAGGCTTTCCGGGAGTTTGTGAATCACCATCACCTTTGTTTGGCGCCGACTTCTGCTTTCCTCCCCGTTTCCAGCCAAAGCTTCCGGCTGGACTCCCTCTCTCCGGGATGAGTCTCACAGCGGGAAGCAGCTGCTCCGTGACTCTCAGTGATGGGTGAGCTCCCGGCCCTCACACAGACAGGAACGTGGAGATGTGCTCAAGAGATTATCCCGCTCCTGACAGCCCAGCGGGCGGGATGACCGAGTCAGAGGAGGAGTACAGTTCACAGAGAGGAAGGATTCTTTTAAAAAAATATATACCTATATCTATATCTATATCTATATCTATCTATATATATATTATTGATTTTTTTACAGAGAGGAAGGGAGAGGGATACAGAGTTAGAAACATCGATGAGAGAGAATCATTGATCAGCTGCTTCCTTCACATCCCATACCGGGGACGTGCCCTCAACCAAGGTACATGCCCTTGACCGGAATCGAACCTGCACCTTTCAGTCCTCGGGCCGACGCTCTATCCACTGAGCCACACAGGTTTTGGCAGAGGAAGGATTCTTAAACTGAATTGTGAATGGGGGCAAACCCGGGTTTTCCACAGGGAGGAGGGATCAGACACCCCCCACCCCCCGAATCTGCCACCTGGAGGCTGCTCTTCAGGGGTCGCTCCAGGATTGGAATTCTTGGGAAGTGTCCTCTGCTCTAGGCCACCCTGACGGCTTAGAGCAGGGGAGGGGAATGTCCGGCCCTCGGGGCGATGAGGCCTGAGAAGCCCTCTGGCCTGGCCCTGCCAAGGCCTCAGGCTAACGTTTAAGCTGATAGTTTGGTATGGCCTGCGAATGACGCTATACATATCCTAATGGCATCGGCCTAGGAGCCGGGAGGCCCCCGTTGGATTCCGGTCAGGGCACACATGCCCCGATTGCAGGCTTGATCCCCAGTGGAGCGTGCAGGAGACAGCCGATCAGTGATTCTCTCTCATCCTCGATGTTTTCCTC